>JAOWBW010000085.1:2432925-2850335 GCA_026119855.1 Campanula takesimana
GTATAACCTACTTAATCCGAGCCGAGTCCAAACCTCGAATCCACGCGATCCTCTCCTTAAACTCCATAGATCTCAAACCTCGCTCCCCCAACGAGTCCAAACCTTGAACCTACTCAAGCATATAGTATTTCGCGCATACCATGCCATGCCATAGAGATCTCAATACCTATCAGGTTAAAACCCATGTCCTTAACACCTTTGGTCCCATCCCTAACCTGCCTTTACAATTGCCAAACGAGCTTGGTCACGCGCATGAACTCTAGGACAAACTTAGGTCCCTAAGCGTACCCAATCCTATTAGGTACCTATTATACATGAGAAAAGTCTTTGAGACGCAATTTTTGTCCTAAGCGCCAACGTGGTCACATCTCCAAACCCATTTCCCGCACCTATAGTTCGCACCTAGCCTAAACTTTCAAACACTCTAGGGTCCAAACCCGTCATGCCCGCTCTAAACCCTTAAACCGTTAGGTACTAGGATCATCCAATCCCAATCCATCACTCTTTGGTCCGACCTCAAACTTGCTTAGTCTAAATCAAGACCAACCTTCAACCACGTTCGATCTCCAAACCCTAGCCTCAGGCCTAGGTAGTCACATTGTCTCTAAACCCTAGCCTCAAGCCTAGGAAGCCTCATTATCTCTAAACCCTAGCCTCAAGCCTAGGTAGTCATATTCCCCCCAAACCCTAGGATCGAGCCTAGGTAGTTACATCCTTCCAAACCCTATCCTAAAGCCTATGAAGTTACATCCTTCTAAAACCCTATCCTTTATCCTAGGTAGCTACATCCTTTCTAAACCCTAGCCTTAAGCCTAGGAAGTTGCGTTCTCTCCAAAACCTAGCCCCGAGCCTAGGAATTAACATTCTCTCTAAACCTTAGCCTCAAGCCTAGGCAGTCATATCATTTTCTCCAAACCCTAGCCTCGAGCCTAGGTAGTCATATTCGCTTCAAACCCTAGCCTCAAGCCTAGGTAGTCATATTCTCTCCAAACCCTAGCTCCGAGCCTAGGTAGTCACATTCTCTCCAAATCCTAGCCTCAAGCCTAGAAAGTTGCATTCTCTCCAAACCCTAGCCCTGAGCCTAGGAAGTCACATTCTCTCTAAACCCTAGCCTCAAGCCTAGGTAGTCATATCATTCTCTATAAACCTTAGCCTCAAGCCTAGGTAGTCATATCATTCTCTCTAAACCCTAGCCTCAAGCCTAGGTAGTCATATCATTCTCTCCAAACCCTAGCCTGAAGCCTAGGTAGTCATATTTCCCCCAAACCCTAGGATCAAGCCTAGGTAGTTACATCCTTCCAAACCCTAGCCTAAAGCCTAAGAAGTTACATCCTTCTTAAACCCTAGCCTTGATCCTAGGTAGCTACATCCTTCCTAAACCCTAGCCATTATCCTAGGTAGTCACATTCCCTCCAAACCCTAGCCTCAAGCCAAGGAAGCTTCCAAAGCCCCATATACAACATCCTTTCCAAATTCCCAAAACCCTAGTCTCAAAATCTAGGAAATTTCCAATCTCAATCCCTAGTCTTAAACCCTAGCCTAAAGCCTAGGTTGGAACGTTCATTTCCGAGCCATAGTCACCAATCCCAGAAAATGGTGAACCCTAGCATCAACCTTAGTGAATCTTCGACAAAATCAATCCCCAAGCATGAACCTAGCAAGCTATACTCTTCCCAACAATCCCTAGTCTCAATCATAGGAGGACACAACCTTTCTAACTCTAAGCCCTAGCCTCAAAGCCTAGGATATTTCTAAAGACTAGTTCCAAACCTAGGAAAGGCTTGGTCCTTCGCGCCAGTTTCTCTAAACCATAGCCTCATGCGTAGAATACAATATTCTTTCCAAACCCTTATTCGAAACCCTAGCATCTAGGAAATTCCCAAAACTCAACCTCTCCAAGCCCTAGCACTAAGCCTAGGATACAATACTCTCCTCATGCTTAATGAACTCCAATCCCTAGCCCGTAAGCCTAAGAAACCCACATTATCTCCAAGACCTAATCTCAAGCCTAAGCAGCCGTGACATATTTGGAATCCCTATCTCAAAATTAGGAGATCACCATATTTCTTATCCCCTTTTCTTAAAAGCCTTAGGTCCTACCTCTAGGAAACCAAGCAAAATGTCCCTTACCTAATTCCTTGGTCTTAATGGCTCGTAGCCTCATATTATGCATTCCTTCCTAATTTAGCATGAGTGGAACCCGGACACTACGCTTACTGTGATCGTCCTTTACTCCCTGAGAGTCCGTCGCTTTTGGGACTCCCCAAGAGTCCTTTACCTTTGCGACTCCCCAAGAGTCCTTTACCTTTGCGACTCACCAAGAGTTCTTCACCTTTGCGACTCCTCGAGAGTCCATCGCTTTCGAAAATCCCCGAGAGTCCGTCACCTTTGAGACTCCCCTAAAGTCTATCCCTTTTGCGACTCCCCGAGAATCCATCGCTTTTGCGACTCCCCGAGAGTCCATCACCTTTTGCGACCCCCCGAGTGTCCATCGCTTTTGCGACTCCCCGAGAGTCCATCATATTTTTTTAACTCCCTGAGAGTTCATCGCTTTTATGACTCCTCGAGAGTCCTTTACCTTTGTAAATCCCTGAGAGTTTGCTTATCCTTTGTGACTCCCCGAGAGTCCTCTACCTTTATGACTCCCCGAGAGTTCATCATCCTTGTGATTCCCCGAGAGTCTGTTAATTAATATATCCTTTGGCTCGGAAAGCCACAAAATATTTCTCTAAATTATTCTTTTGGGTCCGGAAAGCCCCTTAAAATTTCTATCTCTTCCGAATCTTCACCGCAATTCATAGAAACGACGTTTCTATATTGCGTGCACCCCAAACACTTGCTTAGGACTATCATGATTCGCAGAGGCCCGTCTACCTCTATATCATGTATGTTCTAGATCTGTCGCAGTTGAGAGAAGCTCGTTTGTTTCTACATTGCGTAAGGTCCAGCATTGATCATCATGATTAACAGAGGCCCGTCTACCTCTATATCATGTATGTTCTAGATCTGTCGCGGTTGAGAGAAGCTCGTTTGTTTCTACATTGCGTAAGGTCTAACATTAATCCTCATGATTAACAGAGGCCCGTCTACCTCTATATCATGTACGTTCTAGATCTGTCGCGGTTGAGAGAAGCTCATTTATTTCTACATTGCGTAAGGTCCAGCATTGATCATCATGATTAATAGAGGCACGTCTACCACTATATCATGTATGTTCTAGATCTGTCGCAGTTGAGAGAAGCTTGTTTGTTTCTACATCGCGTAAGCTCCGGCTATTACCATTTTACCATCTTAGGATTATTTAGATCCTACCGTCTATATGTCTCACACCATTGTTGTCCTTACTTCCTTTCCCCAGTAGAGTCCGAACAATGACTTTATTGCTTGACGAATGTTCAGTCTTAATACAGGATAGTGTCCGTAGGATTGTTATCCCCAGCAGGAGCTTGATGTCTCGTTTCCCTTACGAATGTTCAGTCTTCATACAGGATAGTGTCCGTAGGATTGTAATCCCCACCAGGAGCCTGATGTCTTGTTTGCCTTACGAATGTTCATTCTTCATACATGATAGTGTCCGTAGGATTGTTATCCCCAACAGGAGCCTGATGTATCATTTCCATTACGAATGTTCGGTCTTCATACATGATAGTGTCCGTAGGATTGTTATCCTCAGCAGGAGTATGATGTCTCGTTTCTTTCTTCCTTCTTTCCCCAGTATCTCTGAACTCCCCGAGGATACATAGTAAGACTGAAAAGGTTCAGCCACTCGACCGACTTGGTCATTGCTCATCCCCAGCAGACTTTTACCCAGTAACTTGAAGTTATCACCAGCAGAAGGCGTAACTCTCCATAAGAGGACAATTGCTCGCAGTTTCCCCAATAAATTTGAACTACGTTTGGCTTGATTGCCCCGCGGATACGTATGTTGCCTGCCAAGTTCAGCCGTCCCATTCCCTTCATCTGTTTTGAAACTCATGTTTCAGAACGGATCCTTCTTTTATCGTCGACCCCCCATTGCCTTGCAAGAAGCGTTGCCGAGGGGCTACTGTTAGTACCCGATCTGAAAATGAGTTTATTAGGGCTTTCCCAAATATACAAGAACTTTATAGGAATTAGAAACCTTGCAAAGACTTGTCCCAGATTCCCAAAATACATCTCATTATTCTAGAACATCTTAAAATGGCCAAAATAGGGTTTCCATAAACCAAATAAAACCCTAGCTTGAAAATCAAGCCAGCCTGGAATGATGGCCACGCGGCCACATTTGCCTCCGGCTCGATCTTGGCCACGCGGCCACATCTGCCCAATCTTCCCCCTTGGCCACGCGGCCAACCTCGCCTCAGCCAATCCCAGCCATCTAATCCCTTGGTCAGTTCACTATGTAAACCCAACCTCACCTCTTGGTTAAAGGTCCGAATTTTGATCAATCTAAAGCTCCCTAAGTGATGATTTTGCTCTCTAATCAAGCATTTCAAGCATCCAAGAACACTCTCAAGAATCCCAAGAAGATCAAGGTTTATTTCTTTCCAACATAGGTAAGTTTTCTAACTTTTTCTTCATGTTCTTGCCATATTCTTAGTTTAGATCCATAATATTCATGTTCCTTGCATGTTTATTCATATGTTCATCATATTATTCATATGTTCATAATATGTTCCTCGCATGTTCATTATATTCATAGATTAAAACCTTATTTATGCCATATTTAGGGTTGCAATCCTCATGTTAACGTGTTATTTCATAGCCGATGATGATCTAGGGTTCATCAACCCGAACACGATCTAGGAACTGCTTCTAAACCCTAATCTTTAGGTAATTTCCCCCTCATTACGCATGATCCTGATCCTTCTGCCTATTCTAAATTCTTCTCGAACTACGCTGACCTGAGCTTCGCACATTGAGAGGAACGTAGGCAATCTTCGGATCCGGTCTCAAACAC
Source organism: Campanula takesimana (assembly GCA_026119855.1). Taxonomy (NCBI): domain Eukaryota; kingdom Viridiplantae; phylum Streptophyta; class Magnoliopsida; order Asterales; family Campanulaceae; genus Campanula; species Campanula takesimana. The sequence continues at coordinate 2,437,865 of JAOWBW010000085.1, forward strand.
ATTTCACACAACATATACCACATCATGATAGAAAGACCGATCATTCGGGCAATAGGAGTGATAACGCTTAATATTCTTCTCTTGTCGTAATTTGACCCCCGAACCCATTTACATGCTTTTTCTCAATGTTTTGGCTATAATTAAAACGGCGTGATGACTCTCATATTTTAATGTTGCTATGAATATCTCAATTTCAAACACACGTATTCACAAACTCAGACTGAGCTCCAATCAAAATTCAACAGCTCATTGTTCTTCAACTTGGACCCCAAGTAATCCTAACGGCTAGTCTCTCATTCAAGGCTATAAATAGTTCTTGATTTCTTCATTGAACATTACTGAGATTCAAAAAGAGAAATTGCTATTAAAATACTTGGTGATTGAAGATCATACTCAAGATTTCCAGAATCTTTTGAATCTTCAAGCTTTGGCCTTTAAACCTTCAAAGATCTCCAACAACATTCAAGTCATCTCAAGCCTTGCAACACACAAGATTCATTAGGCTCTACAATCACTTAGATTTTAAAGAGCTTCTGATTCTTACACACACTCACCCCGATTGATCGATCACATAGATTACATCATTAGGGATACACTGGTCTAAGTCTAGGATTTGTTCTTCATAGAAAGTAGGTGTTGATTCAATACTTCATCTCTGTAATCTGTACTCAAGAGAATCAATATATATACCTCCATTCAAAATCCAAGATTGACCATCTTGGTAAAGGACGTAGATCTTTTAACAGATCAAACCTTTCCAAATACTTGTGTCGTTTACTTACTGCACTTTACTTTTTGCAATTTACTTTCAAGTATTGTTCATCTTGTTCTTTATTGTTCATATTAATCTTGTTTGTCGTTTAGTGTTTTGATCTTTCAGATTTATGAACTGTTGTGAATTGTTTGTTTGTTCAACTTATTGCCTAATCTAAAATCTGACTAACTTATCATTTTGCCAATTCATCAAGACAACAACTTTCAATCTCAACCTATCTCGACCGAATCTCTTGACCGCACCTTTCTTCGACCGCACTCACTTGACCGCAAATTGGTTGACCATGAGTGCTGGTGTTCCAACAGAGATTTTAGTCAAAACAAACTCTACCTTATTTCTATCGAAAACTTCTGCTGTGCATATTACACTTGACCGCGTGGTTTTTATTGACCGCAAAATTCATAGTGTAAGCATAAGATTAAATTTTGAAAAAGTGTTGAAATTTTAAATAGGCTATTGACACCCCCCCTCTAGCCTCTTTTCATACCCTTGTTGTGTCTTTGGGACCAACAACTGGTATCAGAGAAAATACCTTCATAAAACTTTTGTTTTTCAAGCTTTACAGCTTGGGTGCCGATTCAACATGGCAAGTCAGAAAACTATGGCAACGGTTAACTACACTCATGTTCCAGCGTTCGATGAAGATAACTTTGATGTATGGAAACATAGCATTCTTACACACTTCTACTCCATGGACGAGAAACTTAGTGATTGTCTTACCATTGGACCATACTTCCCGATGAAAGCTAATCCGAATCCAGAAACCAATGCAGACACACCGTCAATCAAGAAACCAAAAGCTGAATGGACCGATGAAGAGAAAAGATTGGTTGGAATGGATGTGAAAGCTAAAAGCATACTTTTAAGTACCTTAAGCACATCTCAGCGTCGACAGATTATGGGATGTTCTACTGCAAAAGATCTTTGGGATGCAATTGAAGATTACATCGAAGGAGATCAAGCTTGCAAAGAGAGCAAAAAGTTTGCCATTCAAAGAAGATTCAACAACTTTGCTAAGATCCCTGGTGAATCACTTAGAGCCACTTATGATCGTTATTGTGAGATCGTAAGTACTTACACCGCACTTGGAAAGAAGCTTACCAAGAAAGAAATCAATGTAAATTTTTTAGCCGCTCTTGGTTCTCAATATCTTCACAAAGGAAATACTCTTGAAGATACCAAGCTTCTACATGATATGTCACTCAGAAGTCTCTATGCCAACCTTAAAGTCTTTGACATCAAGCTCCATAATATTGAACAAATGGAGGGAAAGACTAAAAGTTTATCGTTGGTCGCTCAAAAGGAAGAAGTGATTAAGGAAGAAGATCCAAAGATCTCCACATCAGAATTACATGATATGGATGATGATGATTTTGCTATGTTCGTGAAAAGATTCCAAAATTTCAGAAAGACAGCAAGACCCGGATCATCAAGCAAAGCTCCAACAAGGTTTTCAAGGAGCAGCCCATCAAAGAATAAAGAGAACTTCAACTTCTCTAAGAAGAAAGAAGATCTTGTTTGTTTTAATTGCAGGAAACCAAGTCACTTCGTATTAGAATGTCCAATTCCCAAGTTTGAGTATATGAAGAAGAAAATCAACTTCACTCCAAGGTATTCTAAGCAAAAAGGAATGATGGCTGAAGAAGACTCTACCACAAAAGAGTTAGCAACATGGATAGAGTCAGATTCTAATGAAAGCGATGAGAACTCTGAAGAAGGTCACATTTGTCTAGTCGTTCTCTCTGATGATGAGGATGATCATGAAAATCAGTTCTCACAAAATGTAAAACCCAAACGGAAGAGCTATACGGCTGATGAACTTGCAGAAAAGGGATTCCGAACTCCAGTTCAAAAGAATGGTGATCTTCTATTTTCAAGAAGTGATGTGAGTGCAGCAAAGAAGGCTCTACTAAACCCCAGTTCTGTCTAACACACCTCAAGTCAAGTTTGAAATTTCCCCCGATGAACAAGAGAAGATGTTCATGAAAGCTGAACAGGTAATTAGTAAATTTTCAGGCATGAAGGAAGCTTTAGCACTTTCAACTAAAGAGATTTCCCAGCTTAAGACGGAGAAAACTCTATTAAGATCTGAACTCACCCTCTTTAAGGAGCAGATCAAGAGCATGACTCCTCTTACTGATCGAAACCGTTTCTTAGAAGAACAAAATGCCATATTTAAATTTAAAAACGATGAATTGGTTGCTGAGATAAACGACCTAAAAAGGATCACTAATGAGTGGACCAATTCTCGTGTCACTATGGAACAAATTCTAGAATCCCAAAATTCTAGTGGTGATAGAAAAGGCTTGGGATTCCAAACTAGTGACAACTTTAAATGTGCATCTTGTTGTGAAAGAGATGAGAAATTTACCCAACAAACTTTGGAAGAGTCGAAGGCTAAACATCATGTATCAAAGGGTCAAGGACAAGAACCAAAGAAGAAACTAGTGTTCAATTATGTCTATCCTAAGAAACAAACTGGCAAGGCACAAAAGTTGAAAGGTATTGCTATGGATGAACCTACTGATACGGCAAGTACCAGCAAGGTATCAGAATCTTCCTACCGCACCAACCTACCGCGAGGTCGAGCGACCACCCCACGGAAGTTGGCGACCGCATGGAAGCCAGCAACCGCAGGTAGTGGTAAGGTGGCAAAGTTCAAGAGGATAAACTTCGTTAGGGAGACATCATCCATACCAGTAAATGATGTGGTTCTTAAGACTTCAACGCACTTTGTAAACCCTCAGTTGGGAGGCTTCCACCACTGTTCTGTGTATGATGATTATGGTTACAAGGCTGCTGAATGTCTTTTAAGATTCACACCAAATCCCAGAGGGCTTAAACCCCCTTCTATAAGGCAAGTGTGGGTTGTTAAAAGTTGCTAACCCTTTGGACCCAAAAGAATAAAAAGGGGACCTTATTCTTAAATGTTTATATTATAGGTCCTCTGCTTAATGACTGGACATTCCAAGGATAAATCAAGTTTATGGTATCTCGATAGTGGCTGTTCAAGGCACATGATCGGAGATATCAATTTATTGGAAGATGTCCATGAAGAGAAAGGTCCATCAGTAACCTTCGGAGACAATAACAAAGGAAAGACTATAGGATACGGAGCTATTCGAAAAGGAAAAATCACCATCCAAGAAGTCTCTCTAGTTATTGGGCTATAACACAATCTGCTCTCAATATCTCAGTTCTGCGACAAAGGATTGCAATGCCACTTCACTTGAAATTTCTGTCTCATCAAATATGGAATATCCGGCATTGCTTTGCTAAAAGGGATTCGTAAGAAAAATGTTTATGTTGTTGATTTCAATTCATCTTGCATTTCTTCTAATCTCTGTTTTGTAGCAAAGAATGTTAGCAAAAATAGTTGGATGTGGCACAAAAGACTAAGTCACTTAAACTTGAAGTATCTCTCCAAGATTAGAAGAGAAAATCAAGTTTGTGGTCTACCCAAAGTAGATGATCACCACGATGAGAAATGCACAGTATGTCAACTAGGCAAACAACTAAAGGCGTCTTTCTCCAGCAAGAACACACCTTCAACTTCAAGATGTTTGTAGCTACATCATATGGATTTGTTTGGACCTGTGTCTACCTCAAGTATTGGTGGAAATAGATACACCTTAGTTGTGGTACATGATTATTCAAGATATATGTGGGTTGAAATGATGATCTCAAAGGATGATTGCTATGACATTTTGACCGCGCTCTTTAGACAGCTCCAAACACAAAAGTAAGATGACATCATTAGTATTCGATCCAACAACGGTACATAATTCAAGAACAACGGTGTTGCTTAGTAATGTGATGACCATGGTATTGATCACAACTTTTCTGCTGCTGGAGTTCCACAACAAAATGGTGTAGTGGAAAGGAAAAATAGAACGTTGATAGAGGCTGGAAAGACAATGATTTCTGAAGCAAACCTACCTCAATACTTTTGGGCTGAAGCCGTCAACACAACATGCTTCACTCAAAATAGATCCCTCATCAACAAGACCTATAACAAAACTCCTTATGAACTTTGGAGAGGAAGAACCCCCAACATAACATACTTCAAGATATTTTGATGCAAATGCTTCATACTCTACAACGGTAAAGAACATCAAGGTAAATTTGCTCCTAAGGCCGATGAAGGTATATTTATTAGGTATGCTAAACACTCAAAGTTTTCGTGTATTTAATAAAACCACTCTTAAGATAGTTGAATCTCTCCATGTTACTTTTGATGAACATTCTCTCTTTGAGCCACATATGGCTCCAAATATTGCTGATGATTTTGTTGAGCTTAATGAGACAGGTACAACTCGACCGCAAAATCAATCAACTCAAGGAAACCCATCTACCTCAACTGCACCTCCATCTACCTCATATGAAGCACCAGAAGCTACCACATCTGTTGCTACCTCAAATGGAGTTGAAGTTGAAACACCCATTAATGTGGAAGATCCAATCCCTCAAATTACATATGATTGGGATGGCACAAATGATGTACCACTAGAAGATTTACAACCACCATCAACTCAACCAGATATACCTCAAAAGTTTGTGAGGTCAGAGATCACCCAATTCAGAATATCATTGGTGATTTGCATTCTGGTGTTCGAACAAGAAGATCAAACTATGATGCACTTACCGCATTCATATCTAAAGTTGAACCCAAGAAAGTTGATGAAGCACTCCAAGACTCAAGTTGGGTTGTTGCCATGCAAGAAGAGCTCAACCAATTTGAAAGATGTAAAGTTTGGACCTTGATTCCAAGGCCACAAGATCAAGGAGTGATTGGTACAAAGTGGGTGTTTAGAAACAAGATGGATGAGAATGGAAGCATCACAAGAAACAAAGCTAGGTTGGTTGCACAAGGATACAGACAAGAAGAAGTCATTGATTATGATGAAACATTTGCCCCCGTTGCAAGACTCGAAGCTATAAGGATATTATTAGCTTATGCCTCTTTCAAAAGATTCAAGGTTTATCAAATGGATGTGAAGAGTGCATTTCTCAATGGTGAACTTCAAGAAACCATCTTTGTTGCTCAACCATCCGGATTTGAAGACCCCAAATTTCCAAATCATGTCTACAAACTCCGCTAAGCATTGTATGGACTCAAACAATCTCCACGAGTATGGTATGATACTCTATCTAAATTTCTCCTAGAGAAAGGCTTTAAGCATGGTAAGATTGACACAACTTTATTCATTGCTAAATATCATGATCATACTTTACTAGTTCAAATATATGTAGATGATATTATTTTTGGCTCTAGTAATGAATTGTCGTGTAAGCGTTTTGAGAAACTCATGAAAAGAAAATTTGAGATGAGCATGATGGGAGAATTGATATTTTTCCTTGGGCTACAAATTAAATAATGTGCTGAAGGCATCTTCCTCAATCAAGCAAAGTACATAAAAGATCTCAAAAAGAAATTTGAACTTGAAAATGCAAAAGCATACGACACTCCTATGGCTGCTGGCAACAAGCTAGACAAAGACTTTAAAGGTAAGAAGGTTGATCAAACCTTGTACCGAGGTATGATTGTCTCTCTTCTTTACTTAACTGCTAGTAGGCCAGATATCATGTTTAGTGTTTGTGTTTGTGCTCGCTATCAAGCAGATCCTCGAGAAGCACATCTTATTGCTGTTAAACGTATTATTCGATATCTATCCGGGAATATTAACCTTGGACTTTGGTACTCCAAAGATTCATCTTTTGATCTTATAGGTTACTCAGATGCAGATTATGCAGCATGTACAATCGACAGGAAAAGCATAAGTGAAACGTGTCATTTCCTTGAAAATCGACTCCTTTCATGGGCAAGAAAAAAACAAGCCTCAGTCTCTGTATCTACCACAGAAGCTGAATATATAGCTGCTGGAAGCTGCTGTTGCCAAGTGCTATGGATGAAACAACAATTGGTCGACTACAGAATCAAAGAAGAAAATTGTCCAATCTATTGTGACAAGTCCAACAACCCTGTCATGCATTCAAAGACCAAACACATTGATATCAAATACCACTTTCTCAAGGATCATGTTAAAAAAGGTAATATCCATCTAACGTATGTGAGTACTGACAATCAAATTGCAGATATTCTCACCAAGGCTCTTGATTCGAAGAGATTTAGGTATCTTAGAGGAGAAATGGGTATGCTAGAACTATAATTATATGTCTATATATTTTGATTGTGCTAACTTTTGTGTTTTTATCTAAGTTCAATGTTTAGCAAGGAATTCACGGTCAATACACCACGGTCGACCGCAAAAATGCCGACCGCCCATACTCAAGTATTCCACTTTGACCGTATAACAAGTTTTATTCAAAGCTTTAGAGAAGCCTACCGCAAAGGGAAAACGATGACATTGGTTCACTGCTTTAAAGAAGCATTCATTGGCCAAGGTAACATACTTGACCACAAGTAATCACGGTCAAGCACCTGACCGCAAATTCGGTAACCAGGTAAGTAGTTCTAACTTAGCAAAATTTTAGGTTCTTCCTAGTCATCCAAAGGGGTAATTCAGTAATTTCCTCTTTCCCTCATTTTTATTTAATTCAAATCATTTGCAATTAATGTTATTCCCTATTTATGTTCGCCGTCACTATCAATGCATTTAATGAGATAGGACATCATAGGTCAAATCTCTGAGTTTTGCAGAGTTAACCTCCCACTTGTCTGCACAAACCGTTCCACTACCCCTTAACCTCCACCTCTCTACTTTTCAAAAATACTTTTTCAGATATCTCTCTCTACTTCTCTCTACATCTCTCTAAAACTCACTCTCTCTTCTGTCTCTCGCCTCCTCTCTCTACAAACCTAGTTTCCTCACTCTCTCACTCACCTCATTCTCTCTATATATGGCCCCCGAACCCTTTGCGAAAACATATAAGAAATAACAAGATTCTATATTTGAAGACACTATGGTATGATTTCTTAACTCAAATCTCTCATATTTTGGGTTTATTTTTTTGTTTTGGCGGGTTAAAACCCCTTCGTATTCTGGACTGTATGTTTGATTTTCTAGGTTGTTTTGATTGTGATAATGTTCAATCCTTCGTAGATTCACTTTTTTGAATTCATTTCCATGCTTATATTCTTGTTTAATCTTCAAACTTGCATCTTTATGCCTTGGATTTCGAAAGTTTTATGCCTATCTTTGTTGATTTTCCCCTTTTGATTTCTGCGTTGGATATGTTCTTGATGATGAAATTGTTTTCATTTTGTTGTTTTATCCGCTTTGCGCATCTGGGTATGTAATTTTTATGGATTTTCGTGTTTTGGAACCATTTCTGGGTTCTCGCCATGAACAGTGTTCTTGATGTTCTTATGATGTTTTTCATGTTCTTGATAAACTACCTTTTTGATCTTCAAATTTTATTACACGCATTGATATGGTGTTTGTGCATATTTCTTTTAATCCTCTTGAATTTCTCTAAGTACCTTACCATTGTCGACCGTGCTTCTAGTTCGACCGTATCATCCTGACGACCGCTTATGCTTAACCGCTATGTTTATTCGACCGTCACTTGGTCGACCTCATGATTATTACTATGTTCCTAATTTCTCCATCTTTCAGGATGAAAAATCCTTTATTGCCGATTGTGTATTGGACTATGCTGATCTCATGAATTTTGCTATTGGAAGGAACATCATCAAGAGAATGAGAAAATCTGGCATTTTGAACTACTTCACCATGCCTCAATCATATCATCTACCTGCCGCAGTTGGTGAATTCTACTCTACTGCAAAGGAGATCAAAAGAACGGATGAGAAGAACAAGCCCTTTAACTGGATTGAAGTAGAAGTCTATGGCCAGAAGCTTGAGTTGGATTATACTGACATTGCTACTGTACTCGGTCTAGACATTGACTTTGAATCCCCTGAGTCTCTGACCGCTGAAGAATGTGAAGAGCTTTCCATTTGTTTGATTGGTTTTTCTGATGTGTGCTCACCATACCGGAAAACCTTTCCAGAAGTGATGTATTATATTGGGCACTTGGTTGGCCACGGTCTGCTATGCAAGAGTGGCAATCACGGCAATTTTAATCTCTCTCAATGGCACCTCTCTGCTGCCATCTATCTGGGAAGAAAGAGGAATTGGCCCAAGATTCTTTACACTATGCTAGTTGAGCAGGTCAACAACTACAATAAACAGGTCCGAGAGAAGGCCTCCACCAAGTACAAGAAGAATTCCAGGCTGCTTTCGTTTATTTTTAAGTACACTCCTGAAATCAAAAAGGCGTTTGTCAAAGATAAGAATGCCAGGGTGGCCATCTCCGTTTCAAAGGTCTTTGATATCAAGACCATGACGACAACCTTCCGTAATAGATTTGGTGATACTCAATATCAGGAGTACTTGACTCGTGATCCCAAGGAAGATTACGTTCCTCTGAACTATACCAAGGCAGCACGAGAAGCATTAGGTCTGGATCCTCAAGGAGATTCTGTTGAAGTTCAAGTATGTGAAGCCATTGAAGGAAAAGAAGCAAAGGAAGCCAGGTTGGTTAAGGGCAAAGTAAAGGCCAGTGCCTCGAGCACACCCCCTCTCAAATCCAAGCCCTTAACAGGGATCAAGTTCAAAGAACCAGTCTCTGCAGGTTCCAAGTCTCTGTCCCCTCCGATATCAAAACCTTCCGCTCCTCAGAAGTAAGTGAAGTCTACTGCTCCTCCTCGTTCTACCACAGTAAAATCTACCGCCTTCTCTCCTACCGCTTCTTCTAAGTCTCTGAAGCACAGGGCTCCTCTCCCCACATCATCTCAGGGGGAGAAATCAAAGAAAAGAGATTTATCTTTGAGTCCTCAGAAAGTTTCCAAGAAGACTAAGGTTACCAGACCTCCTCCATCGACCACCTCTCCTGATTTTACCCCATCTATCCCATCCGATTCACCTGCTCCTGGTAACTGTGATGATGTCGTTGAAGTTGCTCCACCCCAGCGCCTGAAAAGGCAACCTGTTTCTAAACCAACACTTGGTTTGATTGATGAACCCACTGATGAAGAAGTGGAATATGTGTCTGATGATGGTTTAGAACATTCTGAAGATATTGCTGGTGAAGGTGATGAAGTTGAGATGGGTATCAACACTGATAGCCCTATTTTTAGTGATGCAGAAGAAAAGGCTGCTGCTGTTGAGAAATCTACTGCTGAGTCTGAAAAGGACATGGATGATGATTTGAAAGTACTTGAGCGTGAAGGACACGGTCACGAAGACAACCATGTGCCTAGTGACCGCCTGGTTGATGATTCTACTCAAATTTTGACCAAGTCTCAAACTTCCTCTCCGGTAAAGCCTGACACACCTGCTCCCCCGGTCGAATCCATCGCTCATCTCTTGACCGCAGTGGAGATGCTTACCCAAATCAATCTGGATTCTCAAACCCAGATCTCTAAGCTGACCGCCAACCAAGCTGTTCTTCAAGGTGAAATCACTGAGCTGAAGTCTGCCAATTCTCTGCTTAAGGACCAAGTTACTTCTCTTCCCTCTCAACTGCTTGAGACCATTAAAAGGGAGAGAGAGAAAGTATATATCAAAGGCTGTATCAGATGCCATTTCCGGTCAAGCAGGCAGCTCTTCAAAGCCCGATCAGGCTGGCAGTTCTACATCTACCGCTCATGTTGCTCCTAGCGCTTTCATGGTAACTCCTGACTTTATGAATCAATCATTCCTCATTCAAACCAGAGCCATCATGAAGTACTTTTCAAAGGAAGTCTTAAAATCCTCGATAGATATCTCAAAAACCATTGAGGATGTTAAAGATGATCTTTCTCAAGAGGTAAAGAAAATAAGGTTATCTATTGAGAAGGATGTTGACGTTACTCTCAAAACCGCTATGTCTTCCTTGAGTGAAAATTTGAGCAGGAAATGGAAGCCTTTAAACAGGCCATGATTGTCCACACCACTGGCATTGACGACCAATCCCACAAAATTGACTTTCTGTCCAATCGAGTCAATACAGTAATGAACAGGCTTAACCGCCAAGGAAATCAAGGTGCTAATCAGGAAGCAGGAGCAGGCCATGGGAATGTGAATGCTCAAGGTGAATTTGATGATGAAGATGGAGTTTTTGTGCCTATCTTTATTCCCAGTCTCTCCATGCCCTGTTACCGCTTTCCCTTCTCTGATCTCTCAGAAGATGAACTTCAAGAATTTGACCGCTTTTAGTCTACTGTGATATTTCCTTCCATAACTCTTTTGATTGACTGTATGTGGCCGTTTTAAACAATTTGTGGTTTGTTCCAAAACAATTTACTTTTATGTCTTTAATTTGAGTTTGTAAATCTCTCATTACCTTTTTGATTCTGCACTCCTATGCTTAAATAGATATTTCTTTGGAGTGTTCTGAATGTGTGTTTGATGCATTTACATACTCATTGATATTGTCTCTAAATGCTTTCAAACTTTATATTTCTATCATGCTAGGATTAGAATTTTATTTTATCTTTTTAGGATGATAGAAATCTATAACATTGGCTTAGAGTGTGCATTGACTTGGTGCATGAAATTAATAAAATAATATTTCTCGAAAACATGTTATTACCAAGTACAATGAATTAACCTTTGTTATAGTAGGTAATGGTCTCAATCAAATAGGGGGAAATTGTTGGGTATGCTTATTATAAACCACTCCTATTACCTAGATTTGATTGATCCTATAACCTGATTTTGCTTTTGTAGACTTTAGGGTATATTGTAAGAATTGTTAAAACTTCATTTCTAGAATAGTCCATTTTAGTAGTATAAGCTTTAGATGGATAGGCCTTAAAATTTTCTAAGTCTAGAAATTTAGTGGTCAATGTCTTGACTGTGAATCACTTGAACGCTGGTCAGTGACCGTGAGCTTCATGGAAAATCTTGTCAGCAGGTCGCCTCTGATCCTTTGACCGCAAGCCACTCGACCGTAAGGTCTCGACCGGAAGTGAAGATGTCCAAGCAATTATAGTTTGTTCAAACATAACCATGGTCTCACTTATGTCCAAAACTATGGTTAGTTTAGAACGTTGCAGAATTCAAAATTCAAATTTGAATACAACTGCCAAGTTGGACCACCACTACTCTGCAACAAAAGGACAACTCAGACTAAGCTCCAATCAGAATTCAACAGCTCATTGTCCTTTAACTTGGACCCCAAGTATTTCTAATGGCTAGTCTCTCATTTAAGGCTATAAATAGTTCTTGAGTTCTTCATTGAACATTGCTGAGATTCAAAGAGAGAAATTACTCTTAAAATACTTGGTGATTGAAGATCATACTCAAGATTTTCAGAATCTTTTGAATCTTCAAGCTTTCGCCTTCAAACCTTTAAAGATCTCCAGCAACATTCAAGTCATCTCAAGCCTTGCAACACACAAGATTCATTAGGCTCTACACTCACTTAGATTTTAAAGAGCTTCTGATTCTTACACACACTCACCCCGATTGATCAATCACATAGATTGCATCATTAGGGATCCACTGGTCTAAGTCTAGGATTTGTTTTTCATAGAAAGTAGGTGTTGATTCAATACTTCAACTCTGTAATCTGTACTCAAGAGAATCAATATATATACCTCCATTCAAAATCCAACACTGACCATCTTGGTAAAGGACGTAGATCTTTTAACAGATCGAACATTTCCAAATACTTGTGTCATTTACTTACTACACTTTACTTTTTTCAATTTACTTTCAAGTATTGTTCATCTTGTTCTTTATTGTTCATATTAATCTTGTTTGTTGTTTAGTGTTTTGATCTTTCAGATTTATGAACTGTTGTGAATTGTGTTTGTTTGTTCAACTTATTGCCTAAGCTAAAATCTGACTAACTTATCATTTTGCCAATTCATCAAGACAACAACTTTCAATCTCAACCTATCTCGACCGTATCTCTTGACCGCACCTCTCCTCGACCGCACTCACTCGATCACAACTTGGTTGACCGTGAGTGCTGGTGTTCCAACAGAGATTTTAGTCAAAACCAACTCTACCTTATTTCTATCTAAAACTTCCGCTATGCATATTACACTTGACCGCGTGGTTTTCATTGACCGCAAAATTCATAGTGTAAGCATAAGGTTGAATTTTGAAAAAGGGTTGAAATTTTAAATAGGCCTCTTTTCATACCCTTGTTGTGTCTTTGTGACCAACATGTGTCCTTGAAAATGGATGAATGGGTGTAGTATTATGGATGGGGAAGGAGGTGAATGACCTTAGGTGACCTTGATTAGGCCTAGGAGGTGCTTTAGGGGTCATCTACCCGGATCAAATGCAGCTGGAAGTGGATTAATGTTTCTTTGAATGGCCCAGTTGTTGAAGATTTGAAATCTGCTAGAAGACTTCGGGGGAGCCGTACGGCTGCCTAGGAGGAGTACTCCTCCTAGGGTGGAGTACGGTGGCCTTCAGAAATCTTGGTAGAATCCTTATCCGCCATGTGTCGCGCTCTGATTGGTCCATTCCTTATTCAATTGGCCAACCACTTGTAGCCACTTGCTGGATGGTGGTTGGGTCTCATTACTCCCATGTTTGAATATCTTTGACGTGAATGATCACAAATAGGATTCCGGTATTGGTTCCGCAATAGTCCAAGTTTTGTCCGTGTGTGCGCACTCCGGTGTCCCGGTTGTCTGCGGGCCCAACATGAAAGTTGCTTGAAATAATTTTGTGGTTACGTCCATTTATCTAAAATATGTTTATAAGCAAGGGATGAAAATAATATATTTTTAAGTGCACAAAATGGATGATAACGAGCAGTTCTAGGGGTGCGGGTCCCGTTTCGGGTCTGCAGCTCAAAAATTGAAGTACATGTCTGTCTACTCATTTTTCGCTCTGATCATAAATTTGAAGTATATTAATCCATTTGATGAACGATAAGTCTCATGAAACTCCCGCGTAGCCAAATCGAGGGTTCTAGGTCAATTTTAGGGTTTAGACCGATCAAAAGGGTTTGGGGGGGGGAGGGGTACGAGATCGGGGTGTCTACAGGTACTTGTGATTCGTTCTCCTTGCTGGCCAGCCATGAGGTGTCACTTATCCACTTAACATACCGTTCATTGATTTCTCTCCCTTTTACACCAATAGGCCAGTCTACAGGCCTCTTGCTCCCACCTGGAACGAAAAATTTATGTTGTCGGTAGAGTATAACATCTTCACCTTCCTCGTTGAGCTTCCCACCGGTCGCTCACATCCGTTGTTTTGCGAGAAGTACTCATCTTCTCACATGGTCAAACCGGATTATATCACACACCTCTGCATCTTCGTTTGCTTCTGCAAGTAAGTGCTTGATGCATCTTCTCCTTTTATTTCTTATTTTCTCCATCGCCTAAATTTGCACTAAGAAAATTTATCCCCTAGCAATCTTTCTCCAACCAACTTGACTGCCCAAAAATCCCTAGAACACCTCCGATCCATCTTGATCTCTGCATCACCAAACTCCACCTGCAGATCCCATAAAAAACAAAGCGAACTGATTTGGACTGTTTGGCCTTCTGCATGGTCGTGGTCTATTTGGCACGGTCTTGCTTCAGTCCACAAACCCTGGCAGTTCTCAAATTAACCTTGCACGCCCGTGTGCCCCTCCTAGAACGGTCGCGCCACCCATAATCGGACAATCTGCTGTTTACATGTTCATTTTGGATCTATGCCATATCGACTAAATGTCTGCAACATCCTTACCATGGATTCTTGCAATCTGAACCATCTGAATCTACTTCTAAATGCAACCTATGCATCAGAATATTCCAGATCTATGCACTTGAATCTTGATTCTCTGCAGCCTCCATTTCAATTAAATCTGACAACACCCTCAGAATATCAAACCGGGCACTGATACCAGTTGTAGGGAATTTGGGGGGATCTCCACATCCACTAGCTCATACTAGCAGTCATCAATATAGAGAAAGTAATCAACGCATGAAAGAATATGAAAGAAATAACACCATGAATTTGTTAACCTAGTTCGTTGTTGGTGTATATGCCCTAGGTATGTTATTTGGCACGTTGTTTGACAATGTTTGTTATCACTTTTCATTTATATAAACAGATGTTTTGGATAATTATTTATTGTTACATGTTTTTGTTATAATAATCTCCGTCCCTGGTACTTATGAAGAACTAGCATAAGTTTAATTCGATGATCATATGATGATCATATGTATAGGATACAAGTTAAACTTATGGTTATATGTTGGGGAACATATATTGGCCATGACCCAAAGATGAGGCTTATGTCATGGTCAAAATGTCATAATTAAACCTCTAATAGTTAAGATGGGATTTGTCCCTCTTTATGAGAGATGTCAGGCTTGGGCCTGTAGATACCCTAGGGAACCACAGCTTGGCTAGAGTGGTGAATTAACCTAGGATGTCTAATTGATTTTAAGAGTCGCCACCCACGTTTTAGAGGAACACGAGAAAACCTAAGAAAACAGCCTTTTTTATTGATTACGAAACCAAAGATTCTTGAGATCAGGGTTCGGGGGTTAGGTGACGCAGTGGGAAGTACTTAAATACACACTCCGCACCGCTTACATAGGTCTTGCTACTTTTGGTGTTCTAATACTAAAAAGAAAAGTCCTTCAATTATTAATGTAAGAAGTGCTAATAATTACAATGGAAAGAAAGGGGAAATTTACAAAGGAAAATAAAAGAGAATTGTTTTATTTATTTAATGGTAAAGATTACATGTCAAACTATTCTAACAATTATATTAAGAAAAGAATGGTAAATTAAAGTAGAGATTAAAATGTAGGGAGATAACCTTAACCAACTTTAATGTAGTAAAGTGGTCATTTGGTCATGTCCCAATTGATGGGGATTGCATACATTACTAAGACATGTAAAATAAGAGAAGAAGAATAAAGTACCTTAAGAAAGAGGACTTCAAACTTGGACTTGAAAATGGTGTTGTTGTAGGGAAATTGTTGTAGAACAATTTGTGTAGAGTCTTGTTGTTAAGAACTCTTGTTGGGAGAATTTGTGTATAGTGTAGTTTGTGAATCAAAGTTGAGGTCCAAAAAGAGAGTCTTAGAACTTGTGTATAGTTTTTGTAGAGAAGATGAAGTTGGTCTTTTTTTAAGGTAGAAGAAGGGGGTTATATAGGTAAAAAAGAGAGGAAAAGGTTGGAGGGAAAATGATCAATCCATGTGAGATGGAATTGACCAATAGAAAATAAGATAAATAAAATAATAAATGAAATAAATAAAATAATAAATGAAATAAATAAAATAAAATCAAATAATAATAAAAAGAAATATTTTGTTTTTAAGAAATGGCTAGAATAATGGGATTGGAGGTTATAAAACTAGGGGGGTGAATGTGGAGGTAAAAAGAGGCTCTTTTGTAATCAAGAAAAGATGTTGTAAATAAGAAAATGGAGTGAAATAAGGTGCAATCCGTTACTGTCATAATGGGAGGCGCGCGAGTCCCGCTTAAGGGGCGAGACGCGCGCGCATCCCACAAACAGTGTCGGAAGCGCCCGTGGGTGGAAAAGACAGAATGACATAAATGACTCTAAAGTTAATTCTATTATGCAGTTTAGTCCAAAACTAACGGAATCAGTTAGGAACTTAACTGAAGTAACAGAAATTAACAAAAATAAGTTAAATAAAAAATACTATGTATGCAATCGGGGTGAGAGGTCCAAAGCGGGGTGTCTACAGAGCCCCTAGGAGACGTGGATTGCAAAGCAAAACGCGTCGACGAAAGAAAGACAACCGCTGAGGAAATCGACAAGAGAAAACAAAGACTCGATAAAACATGAATTTGAAATTTGCGAAGGATAGGGGTGCGCTCCCTGTGTGAGCAGCTTTATTGATATAGAAAGGATATCGCGGGATACGTTTTGTTGAAGTGGGATCCGTTTGCTGAAGCGGGATCCATTTGCTGAATGCGGGATCCGTTTGCTGATGCGGGATCCGTTTGCTGATGCGGGATCCGTTTGCGGATTGCCTGATCCATTTGCTGGTGCAGGATCCGTTTGCTGAAGCGGGATCCGTTTGCTGAAGTGGGATCCGTTTGCTGAAGCGGGATCCGTTTTCTGATTGCGGGATCCGTTTGCTGATTGCGGGATCACCGTGGACCAAATTGCTGTCTAGAGCTGCAGTTGCTGTTGACTTTATTATGGGGATGCGGGCATGGTTGACTGTGGACCATTTTCTGCTGGGATGAAGTGCCTTGAGTAGCGGATGCTGTTGACTTCGTGGTGGTACCTGTTATGTGTGTGCTTGGCAGGTATATGTGTTTGTGCAAGAAGATGCATGAAGTGTGAAATGAAGAGAGAAATTGTGCTCATGGTGCAATGTGATTTGAAAGCAGTTTTGCATGAGAGAGAGTTTTTGTAAGAATGGAGAAAGTGATATTGTGTGCGGTGTGATTTGAGGAAAGCCTCGGATGTATTCATACCGTCACTTACCATTATCGCTTGATCGGAGATGGATTGCTGAAGGATGTTGATGTTTTTGATGAAGAATGTCCATGCTTTGGATGGAGAATGATGATGTTGGTGCTGATGAATTGTTCTTGCCTTTGATGGAGTGTTGGCGAGATGGTATTCTGGGTGATGGGTTGGTCGTGCCAAAAGGCTACCTACGTATCCCTTGAAGAGAATCAGACCAGCGTAGTTCAAGGATGGTGGAGAATGCTGGGGGAGAATGCTAGGAGCAAAGCAAAAAGGAAACACATAATTTTGCGCAAGAAAGGGGACAAGGAAAAAAGAAAAAGAAAATTCTTTTTGTCTTTTTGTAGGAATAGAATATGTACACATGTGGGAAAAAGACTTTTTTTTAGTTCGTGGTTGAACCATTTTGAACATTGTGTGTTTGTAAAGCCAACCCAAGATCAAGTCATGTTCGATCGAAGTCCGGATTGCCTCGCTTGAATGTTGTCGCCGCGGTGTCCGACGAAAATTGATGTCTAGCCCCAAGAGATTTGTCGTTTATGGGGCTTCAAAAGACTTTCAATGCCGAGATAAGGGGTTGTTGATTGGAAATCCCCTATAATGCCCTTGATGCCAACCTTGCATAGCCTTATGATAAATCGCCTTTTGATGTTGACAAGAGCAATTACCAAGAGAAGATTATTAATACCAAGCTTTGGGAGATCGCTAAGCCCCAAACGTCATGTGGGCTTCGAGATGGCAGGATGTGAAGACCTTTCGATGTGAATCCCCAAATCGGCTTAGCTTTGTATTGAGAGCGGATGCCACATCGGGTAGGACTTTTGAAGGCGATCTTCTTCTTTTACTTGCTTGGAGATGGATGGCCCTTTTTGTGGTTGATACCTAAATGGCGGAAGGTCCATGTTGAAAATCTAGTACGGTCTTCGGGAGACGTCTCGTGGGAGATGGTGATGTTGTTGCAGATTATAAGGTCTTGATGTGATAAAGTCTCGAACGGTATGTTTGCTCGAGTCTTCTTGAGTTGAACCGACGGAGGATCTTCGGATGCAGCCTGTGCTTTTGATCTTGGAGAAGGGGGTGCTGTATTGCAGAAACATTGGGATTTGCTGTAACTCTGCTTATAGAGTTAACATATTGGCATTGTCCGCTATAACTCAGCCGGGTGAGTCTAGCATATTGAATATTTTTCCTTTTCTCTAAGACATCCTTCATAATCTCGCTGTGAGTTCTAACAAGAATCATCAAATTCATTCATATCATCGGAGCCTTCATTTAAAACTAAGAGGCCTTTTGACTGGAAGTGTTGAGGGACCATTGAAGTTTGATCCCTTTCATGGAGCCATAAGACTACTCCCAAATTGCATTGCTCGGGTACCACTGCCCAGAAGCTTGTTAATTGCGAAGCCCCAATATTGCCCTTTGCTTGTATCACTGTAATGTTGTAGCCCAAAAGATTGTAGATTGCGAAGCCCCTTGAGACCTTTCGGTATAAAGCTTCAAATGTTGCTGGGGACATTAAAGTGAATTCCTTCTTGCCGAGGGAGCCTTTAAGACTTGACCGTAGCCCCTAGAGTGCCATCATTGATTGCGAGAAAGGTCCATACTTGATTGGGGGAACGAGTACGGGCACACATGACAAGAAGGCTTTTTGACATCCCTTTTGAGAGACTTTGAGGATAGTCTCACACATCTTTCTCGAGCATAGCCCCTAGGGCTTAATTGATTGTCAAATAAAGCAAAAGAAGCCCTTGTTATTGAGTCACATAGCCCCTAGGGCGTCACCATTTGTTGAGCAAAGCAAGAGTGACTCATCCTCGTGCGAGGGAACAAACATGAGAGGACATGGCAAGAGCTACTCCATTTCTCGGGAGCCTTTCGGCGTACTTTAGAAGCTTTGAAAACTGAGACACATGTTGTTGCTATTTGCTGCCCAAGCCAATTGACTAGCTAGGGATTATTTGTGCAACCTCGTGCCCTTTTATGATAGGCTCGTTCTCAGATGGGTCTTGGTTACCACGGGCCTTCTTTTCATGAACCCAAAAATGCACACTGCTGGAGAATGATGCCGATAACCCAAAACAACCTTTGATGGTGCCATATCTTGTCGAGCCTTTTGCAATCCCAAAGTTGACTCGGTGGGGAATTGATTTGTTGAGGAGATCCAATGTAGAGCTTGTGCAGTTGTCTTCCTTAGAGGCCTGAGATCTCCATTTCTCTTTCCCTTCTCTCTCTCACTCTCTCATTTTTTTATGACGCACCCTATTTTTTGCCTAGACCGCCCTTTCGGGTTTTCAATCTAGCGGGCATCTCTTTTGCGTCTTTTTTTTTTTACTCGATTAATGAGGAAGTGTGCATTGACAATGGCTAAGGAGATAAGACATGTGATTTTGCGGTGAAGACCTCTTGTCACTAAAGATGAGTGACATTGACTCGACTAGGGAAGTGTCCCTAGTATTGACTTCATGTATGTATATTTTTTGAATGACTCACGAAGGCAAGTAAGTCATTAAGAGAGAAGAGAAAGAAAGCCCCAGTTTGATTGCAAGAAACTGGGAGTATCGCAAAAAGAAACAAAACCCCTAGACTCGACAAGGAACGGAAAGCGATTCCAAATCTAAGAAAGTTGTTCAATCTTTTGGTGATTAATTCATTGGCAAATGAATCGTACAAAGATGTCATGACAAGTTTGAGAGGAAGGCCGATCACCATAACGCGCTAGGGCTAAACATATCATCTTTCTTGCATGACACCGGACCCGAAGGTTGCCTACGTTCCTCAAGTGTAGAAGCTCAGGTCACCGTAGTTCTTGTGGATTCTTCATTCACCGTGATGAATTGTTGCTTCGTCGTGATTGTTGTCGATGTTGCTTCGTCCTTCGTTTGGTGGAATGATGTTGTTGTTGTGAACTTCTTTGAATGAAGGGGGATTTTTTTTTTAATTTTTTTTATTATTTTTTTTTATATCCCCTTTTGAAAACTTTGCTTCATGATCATTGTTCCACCTTTCTTTGTCTTGATTTCGTCGTTGTTGATGTCTTCGTTGTTGATGCCGTCGTCGATGTTTAGCCCCTAGGCGTTCAAGCGATGGCCTTCATTCCAAAACTTGTTTAGACATTTTTTCATCATTTTTCCAAGAATTAATTGAACAACTCGAAAGAGTGTATGAGGACAAGAACGACTTTTATTTGATGACTCAATGGACTCGAACATTTAACACAGGACGAGAGAAAACATTAATGCACACATTAGAGGACTTTTGACTCTCTTTTTTTTTTAATCCTATTTCTAGGTAGAGAAATAGAAACGGAGATTGTTGTCGTCATCTCCCATGTCGTTGTAGTCCTCATTTGTCGTTGATGCTTGTGTCATAGGAGGACTCGGCCACTTCTCGGAGCAAATTGTCAATTCTAACCCCCGCATCATGCATGCTTGAAAAATCGGAGTGAAAAGCCCCACTAAGATGACTGTGGTAGTCCGTTTTCAAACACTTCAAGAAGATGTCCATTTGTTCCTTCTTGGAAGGCCTATCAACCATCTCGGCTAGCTTGTCATTCCAACGGCGATAGAAGTCCCCAAATGATTAATCACTCATTTGCACGGTGCTCTCCAACTCCTTCTTGGTGGGGCGGAACATGGAGTTGCCTTGATATTGTGACTTGAAGGCAAGCATAGCGACATCCCAATTGAGGCGGGTGGAAACTGGAAGACTCATATACCAATCTTTTGCGACCCCCTCGAGAGTAAGCGGGAAGCATTGTGCCATTATTTGAGGAGACACTTTCTTTTGTAGCATGGCCCAAATGTAGAAGTCAACATGAGCGTCGGGGCAAGAGTTGCCGTTGAACTTTCCAATATCGGGCATCTTGAACTTTTCGGGAAGAGCATCCATTGTGTTCATGAGGAGAGAAGCTTGATGAAGATCGGTGCTTGGGCCTTATGCAAATTTAGCCCACTAAGCTTTCGGTCAATGTAGGACATGAGAGTGTTGACCAAACCGGTATTGATGCCTTGGACCTTTCTTTCATTCGTGAGCCCCTTCAATTGGTCCTCGAGTTTGGATACTTCTCTTTTATGGGCCATTTCCACATGCTCGTAACGGGCTCGCCATAAATCATCCTTGCGGCGAACATCCTCGGCTAGTGTATCAATTTGCCCTTTCAATACTTTCACCATGCGGAATAACCCTTCGTTGGACACGGGAATGCTGTTGTCGTTGCCGTTTGAAGCCATTAGACCTATGGAGAGAACACGGTTGATCTTAGGATGGCCCCACAAACACCTTTTGAGTAAAATGATTTCACCCACAAACAAGAAAAGACTCAACCACATAAAGAAAAATGACTCTTTTTTTTATTTACAAAAGTCGGAAGGACGCGGTCCTTTTTGGGGTTTCTAGAAAAATAGTGGAATCGTCACACTAGAATATAGACCTTCTCGCGTTCCCATATACTCATCGGATTCCACCACGCTTGTGAATCCTACATGTGTCGGGATTAAACTAAATTAAAGTAGTAAAGCATACATGCGGGGACGGATTTTTTATTAGCGTCCATTATGACCACTTGGGGATGGATTTTTATTTCGTCCAAAACAACGAGTGGCATGTATGATTTGAAGACATTAGTTTAGGGAAATCTCGGCACATGAAAACCGACTTGAGTCACGGAGTATTAGACCCTAACTAGAATTGTGTGGTTTGTGCTCGGCTAAAGAGAGGCTTAAAGATCACCCCCGGCATGTAGTCGTGAACTACGCCACGGGCTGAGGTTTACCGCTTCGGAAGAGTCAAGGTCGAGTGGAGCTTGAAACTTCCTAGGACGGGCCTCGACGGGTTTGGGGTTGGACTTGTGCGACTCGATAGTGAGCAGTTAATAGGAATTATGTGCGCGTAGTGTGAGGTCCATCACGTGACAAAAATTTTTTTTTTTCAAAGGAAATAAAAAAAAAAAATAAGCACGTAATTTACAAATTTCGAATCACCCGTGTGACCGATAAAAATGAACAGGAAATAAAAGTTGTTCTGTGTAGGCCCAGTGCCCACACACTGTCAAAACTGTCCATTCTGTTCACTGTTTCTGTTTCTGGAAAGTTTCCCATACGCGTGCGCTTTATGCTGTGAGGATGGGAGGCGTGCGCCTTAGGCACTAGAGGGCAGAGGCGCCCGCTTCTGGGCAGTACCTGAAAATTCACGGGTTCAAGGGACTGCCTTGACCCTAAATAAAAACACTTTTCCCCTGCAGAAACTGTTAGCACAATAACATGAAATTTGAAGGACAAGATGAAAGATGGGCGATTCTGGTAATAAGGGTCTGACGCGCGCGCTTTAGGCCAAGAAGGCCGGAGGCGCGCGTTTCCTACCCTTTTTACCAGAATGCCCAGAAAACAGATATAAGAACACCAAAAGCAGAAAATGCAAGTTTAACCCTCTATGTCCCCAGCAGAGTCGCCACTGTAGATACCCCGGGGAACCACGGCTTGGCTAGAGCTGTGAATTAACCTAAGATGTCTAATTGATTTTAAGAGTCACCACCCACGTTTTAGAAGAACGCGAGAAAACCTAAGAAAACATCATTTTTTATTGATTAGAAAACCAAAGATTCTTGAGATGAGGGGTTCGGGGGTTAGGTGATGGAGTGGGAAGTACTTAAACACCCACTCCGCCCCGCTTACGCGGGTCTTACTACTTTTGGTGTTCTAATACTAAAAAGAAAAGTCCTTCAATTATTAATGTAAGAAGTGCTAACAATTACAATGGAAAGAAAGGGGAAATTTACAAAGGAAAATAAAAGAGAATTGTTTTATTTATTTAATGGTAAAGATTACATGTCAAACTATTCTAACAATTATATTAAGAAAAGAATGGTAAATTAAAGTAGAGATTAAAATGTAGGGAGATAACCTTAACCAACTTTAATGTAGTAAAGTGGTCATTTGGTCATGTCCCAATTGATGGGGATTGCATACATTACTAAGACATGTAAAATAAGAGAAGAAGAATAAAGTACCTTAAGAAAGAGGACTTCAAACTTGGACTTGAAACTGGTGTTGTTGTAGGGAAATTGTTGTAGAACAATTTGTGTAGAGTCTTGTTGTTAAGAACTCTTGTTGAGAGAATTTGTGTATAGTGTAGTTTGTGAATCAAAGTTGAGGTCCAAAAAGAGAGTCCTAGAACTTGTGTATAGTTTTTGTAGAGAAGATGAAGTTGGTGTTTTTTTAAGGTAGAAGAAGGGGGTTTATATAGGTAAAAAAGAGAGGGAAAGGTTGGAGGGAAAATGATCAATCCATGTGAGATGGAATTGACCAATAGAAAATAAGATAAATAAAATAATAAATGAAATAAATAAAAGAAAATCAAATAATAATAAAAAGAAATATTTTGTTTTTAAGAAATGGCTAGAATAATGGGATTGGAGGTTATAAAACTAGGGGGGATGAATGTGGAGGTAAAAAGAGGCTCTTTTGTGATCAAGAAGAGATGTTGTAAATAAGAAAAGAGAGGGAAATAAGGTGCAATCCGTTACTGCCATAATGGGAGGCGCGCGAGTCCCGCTTTAGGGGCGAGACGCACGCGCATCCCACAAACAGTGTCGGAAGCGGCCGCGGGTAGAAAAGACAGAATGACAGAAATGACTCTAAAGTTAATTCTATTATGCAGTTTAGTCCAAAACTAACGGAATCAGTTAGGAACTTAACCGAAGTAACAGAAATTAACAAAAATAAGTTAAATAAAAAATACTATGTATGCAATCGGGGTGAGAGGTCCAAAGCGGGGTGTCTACAGTGCCCCTCGATGAATAGTATTGATGAAATGCATGGCCGTGCTCAAATAAATTGATGTTATCGATGTCATTTGTGTTATCAAAACTATTTGGGATCGAGAAAAGTATTGGGCATTGTAAGTTGACCATTGACCATGGCTTACACTCAATTACATCGTGGACAAAAGGATTGTGATATGTTCTATGAAGGATAAGAGAACTTTGACAAAGTTGTATCATTTGGGTAGTCATGATGGCCTGCTAGGGTCCGCTCATGATTTATGAGGACAAAATGTGTTTGGACTTATTGCCAACTTGATATAATCCTATGTGGTCACACACAATAGAAAAAATTGTTATAAAGGCAAAAAGGCTGAATTTTGGTCTGGCACGACCTTGCGGCTTATGAAGCACGACCGTGCCTATCGGCACGGCCGTGCCGATTATAAAGCACGACCGTGCCAATGCTGGGGCAGATTTCTTGCGGATTAATTAAGTGACGGGATTTAGGTTTCCTAGGTCCATAAGGGTTAAGGACTAGGACCTATATAAACATCTTTTAACCAGCCATTAAGCATATAAAACATAGTTGTTTGGAGAAACAATATTCTTGATCAAAGATTGAAAATCAAAGATCAAGAACATAAAATTCATATAGCCTATTTTAGATCTAGCAGTCCAGATCAAGAAGGAGTTCTTGATATTCGTTCGCGTGTGGATATCCATAGAGGGTGATTGCTTAATCATCTTCTTGTTCGTGTTCCTGCGATCGTGATTCAAAGAAGCGCGAAGAACAGAGATTGAAGATCTGAAATTTTTTTAAGCTCCATCACGGTTAGTATTCTAAATTCACCCTATATTGATTTAATCATGTTGAATGGATCTAGGCTTTTGGATTTTATTCCGCTGCGCATGATTGTGCAAAACCTAACATTCGTCAACACATGAGTATATCTGGGGGCACCCAGCCAGGATATCACTATAATAATATTTGAAGATTGTTACAACTTTGCACATGTAATCACAAAGATCTAAACATGGATACTCTCCAAGAACAATCTCTCTCACCTATATATTATTATCTCACCTCCCCACGAACACACACAATATGATCATGACCGGGTTCCCATACCTCTCATAGGCCCCGACCCCGTCCTTGATACTATTTTGTGGCTCTCTCTTGATATCCTAACTTTTTCCTCACACAATGTAAGTACTAAGTATTCTCATTAATGATGTTACCGAATGGGTTACTCTTATCCACAAAAGGCGTAACATTGGTACTTTTGGAAAAGGTAGTTCCTCGTGAAGGCATCCCAAAGACATTGTGAGTGGAAGGTGTGGCAGAAGTATGTCCTCCTGAGGGCTTCCCAAAAACATCGTGACTGGAAGGTGTCGACATCATCGAAGATGTTGTCGTCGTTCCAGTTTGGATTATAGTTGCCATTGCAATGATCTTATTGAGTGTCTGCGTGCTACCTCCTGCTTCAAAGCTTTAAGTCATGGGTCGTAGTGGAGAGATGTCACTAAGTTTGTCATCCAGGAATCTCTGATCTTTCTACACCTTTGCGAAAGCATTAGAAATTAATTTTGAGTTGTCATTCTGATTGTCTAGTTGATGCTTCATCTTAATGAGCATGTTCTGGATGTCGACATCGGACACGGGAGAGGACTGCTTTTGAATTAGTCCAGAGGAGGGTGTCGTCAGAGGACTAATGATAGTTGATCTGTTTTGAAGATTTCCCCAGACGAAATCGATGTGCTTATGGTTGCGGACTTGGTGAGGGATTTAGCGGCGATATAACTCATGGGTAGAGTTGACATTGTCATTTAATGATAAACCTAATAATTAAAAACGTAACGGCCCCTCGGTGGGCGCCAAATTGTTTTAGTAGAAAAAACAATAGAGTTACAAAGAAAAAAGAAAAGATGATTGTATGAACGAATGAGGGTGCAATGGAATAAAATTAAAAGGGTTGTATCAAATGCAAGTCTGACACAAGGATGTAACGAGGAAAGCCCTTGAGTAAACTATCTCGCCGGCATAAAACCTCGGGAGGTGTTACGGTCACCTACCTTCCTAATCCGTTTATCGATATGAGAGTAGTATTACAAGTGTTGAGCAATGGAGAATCACAGAGATAGAGATAGTGAGCGTGTGTGTTTTTGTTTCTCCAAAGCTCGATTTAAATACATAAGAAGATAACCAAGATAGAAAACTATCTTTTTTTTATTTTTTATTTTTTTTAAGAAACCAGGGCGGCACCTGGGGAGATTTTATTAATTATAAAATATAAGTACAAGAGGGGGACAACCACCCGACTCATTGCCGGATATGGAGCCGGGCCTCGAAATCCAAAAAATAAACCAACTCCTCAAAAGGTAAAACCATCTAAAAAATAAAAGCCTGAAAAAATTAAACCAAAGAATGATCCATCAAATGTCCAAGTCCAAAGCCTGAATAAGTTGATATTGATAACCAATGAGGCCCAATCCACCAAATAGCCCAAATCCAACCTAGAGGTGACCCATGCCAATCAACCCGCTCCAGAAAGAAAGATAGCGGACGTTCCATGCGCTGATGATAGAAAACTATCTTAAAATCATGGGTTCCATTCAATCTCCAACAAACTTTTTGACCGGGTCTATTTATCCGTTGAAGTAATTCTGTCAGAATTGTAGCACGTGATTGTCAAAAGACAAGTTCAAAACAAAAAAAACATTTTGGTAAATATTATTTTGTTAGTCATCTATATAATATATAAAAGCAGAAACAATTCTTGCTTTCACATCGCGCCACGTGGAATTCCATGTCATAAAGCCACGTGGCAAAAGCTTATTGCTCCATTCAATTAATTCAATTTTAAAAAAATATATATATATCAAAAAGCAATTTCAAAAGTTATAAATCTAATTAGTAACTTTAGATTCAAATTGATTCTTTAGAGCAAATTCTATCAATGCCATTTACAACTTGGGTGATTACGGGTGCCGTTTTTGAAAACGTGAAGATTGAGCCCCAAATTACGCAAGCTGATCCTACCTAATCTTCGCAACTACTAATCATACTTTGTATATACCTTTTGCATATTCTTATTTATCTCCTTCCTTTATTCCTTGGTAATTAGTTGCTTAATGATAGGTATAGATTTGATTGTGTATAATATTTTCCTAATTTAGTGGATGTAAATATTTCATAAATAGTGAAATTCTAGAACATCACAAATCACGTGTGTTACCAATTCATTCCAACCTTGCATTCTTTATCTCTTTCTTCTCATTCCGTCTGTTCTAACCCTCCTCCTTTCTTCATATATTTCTTTTATCTTTTAATGTGTCTTGCATGTGGTTAGTTCATTCAATTTTTATATTAAGGTAATTAGGGTTTAGTAATGGCATTTTCTTGGCAGTGGATCACGTGGTCTAAAAACGGTTGTAGTAGTGCCCTTTTAATCTCTCCAAACTCATCCTCCAATGGCACAATCCCTTTACCACCCCATTACTAATAATCCTTTTCAGTATTTGAAAGAGAAAAGAAGAAAATGCTAAAATCGATACTCATAGTGCCGAATTCATCTTTTCGTTATCCCCAGTGCTGTTTTTGTTTTCGACATCATTTTTTTATTTATTTCTCTCTTCGCCTTAATTTACACAGTTAACTATGCTTTTTGATTTTAAGATATTTATTTATGTGATTCTTGAATAGTTCATTTAAGAAACCCTTTTTTTTTTCTTTCCTAACACTAGAATTTATTTATTTTTCGTTTTTTGAATTGATTATATTTGACTTTTTATATAATTTAAGAGATTGTTATATTTTGTTATTGCTTTACAGATTTGAATGAATGTTCTTTTTTTTTTTTGTCAACAAAAGTTTTGCCAATTTACAACATGATTTAATTGTCAACTTAATTTCAATTTGTTTATTTAATTTTTTTGAAATATATTTATTTTCTTATTTCTATTTGGTTTTTTATATTTCGTTTTTATTTATTTTGTTCATGTCACATCTTGATTTAAACTTTATTTTCATATTTGGTTGTTTCTCTTTTGATTGTGATTTGGTTTAGATGAGGTCTTGTGTGATCACCATTTGCTAAAAAAAAAAAGTGATCACTATCACAGATAGGGAGCTTACCTGGGAGCTATGTTAACCATCAAAAGTCAAAAGTAGCCAAACATAGTGGGACGGAGGGAGTATTATTAAAAGTATTATCAATTATAATACAATGACAAATTTTAGATTTTTATTAGCATTATTATTTTATATTTAAATTATTGGTCAAAGTTACATCTTATTAACAAAAAATGACAGTTATTTTGGACCGGAGGGAGTATCTTCATTAAAATTAAAAAAATAGTTATGGATAGTGTTTCTATTGTTGTATCAATAACCATTTTTAAAATAATATATAAATGCTCAGATTTTCATAACCTTTTGGTCAAAATTCCATTTTGTGTACCACATGCGACATTTATTACGGGACAGAGGGAGTATTAATTTATTTTCGGTTTGATTTGTTTGAATTTCATTATTCGTGTTGATTTTATTTGTTAACGTTCGTTAGTTCTGGATATGGTTTCTATTTAGGTAAATAGTGTTGTTTCTATTTATGTTTTATTTTTGCGTTTTATCATTTATCATTTTATTTCTTTGTGTTTTGTGTTGCCCTTAGCATCTTTTTTTTTTTTTTTTTGACAATGTCCACGCCATAAGGAGGCGAGGAGGGGGATCAAACCCTATGCTAATTAGCCAAAGTATTGGAGTTTTGAAATCTCTCAACAAATGCATGAATGTTGATCACTTCAATTCTGATACTCATCATCAAGTAAATGATAGCAATGCCTCACTTAATCACATGGATACAAGTGCAATAAAATATAAAAAATGACCAATTCTGATACAAATGCATGAATGTTATTATTATGTTCAATAATAACGGTTATTACACTTTTCTTTTTATTCGTCTCAAAGTGATATTGTAGTTTTCAATAAAAAGAAATTGTAAGTGATATTGTAGTTTTCAATAAAAAGAAATTGTACAATCGTAAAATAGTTTAATGTACAAAAAGGAGCACAATACTTAAATATGACAAGCCAAAAGAGATTCTTATTATGTGATAGGCGAATAAACTTAATTTAGACATAATTAATTATGAGCACAATCTTTTGCTCTTTCTCACTCAATCTTTGCATGTATCGTTTACTTCTCAAATATAATTATTATGGGTGAATAATAAAAAAATAATTTGAATCTCTTAGCAAGAGAATGTTTATTGATCAAGTCATACAACTAAAAAGACATGTTCGCACTAATTCAGACTATCTCAAAGTTATAGCACTCTAACTGGTAGCCATTTAATACAAACGAGGTTTCCTACATGTAATCTTACGAATGGTAAGATTATTAAGTAATGTGCTTTCAAATATTTTATATTATAAAAATTGATATAGGGTTACTAATTATATTTACTTTTTTTTTTTTTAACTATAGCTACCACACCAATAGCAACCAATCCAACAAGCTTAGAATTTAGAACTCATGGTAGGCCGGTTGGTCAAGGTTTAGGGGGTTTACACTCTCTCAAAAGAAGTGTGGATGTTAATACTCTAATTCTGAGAATCGACAACAAGGAACCAAGGTTCTAAAAAGCGCTAAGCGGTCGCTAGGCACCGCAACAGGGCCTAGCGCCTAGGCGGGGTCTAAACGGACTTAGGCGGGGCCGAGAATTCAGAAATAGTTATAATATCTTAGGCGGGACTTAGGCGCTTCATGAACGCCTAGCGCCTAGGCGGCCTAGACGGGCGTCTTTTAGAACACTTTAAGGAACTGAAAACATTTCTCCATTCGATGATGTGAATTTGAGTCATGTATTAGGCCTAACAAACTTGGAATTGAGAAGACGTGTTATGCTAATTAGCCAAAGTACTGGAGTTTTGAAATCTCTCAACAAATGCATGAATGCTGAACACTTCAATTCTGATACTCATCATCAAGTAAATGATACCAATGCCTCACTTAATCACATGGATACAAGTGCAATAAAATATTAAAATTGACCAATTTTCACTATTATAATTGATTAGTGAAGATTTCCGTACTTATTATGCTATAGAAATATCATCCTATTATTCTCTTACATATCTTACTATTTGTTTTTTCAATAATTTTTTGCGAGTACAAGGTTTGGTCAGGATTGAATCACACAATGATTCGCCAACAAATAAAAAATATAAGATGAAAACATCACGAGGTAATACTTGATTTTAAGATTTGCGTAAATGTTTATGTGATTTCGAATGTCGTTACCCAACTTTACTTTTACTTTTTACTTTTTGTTTTTTTATACCACTATTAGATTACTTTTTCAAAATGTAATCACTTCAACGCTTTTATTTTATCTCCAGGTCGAAGTCAATTAATGACGCCAATATTTCCTATGACTAACATTATGAACATCAATAATATTGATATTTTTTTATTGTTTGCATAATTTTGAGATTCATAGACACCATTAGCATTTTTTTTTAATCTAAGTCACACATGTAAATTATTTATCAAAAGTGTGTTTCATGATGTCATAATTAGTTACATTATATTTCTCGCGGGTGTCCCTCCAACCACTGGTAATCATTTAATTCGACCAATGTTTCCTACATATAATTTTACGATTGGTAAGAATATTAATTTTGTGTTTTTAAATATTTATATTATAAAAATTGTATAGCAATATTACTAATCATCATTACACATTTTATTTATTGTAGCTACCACACCGACTAAGACCAATCAATAAGATTTGAAGTTAGAAGATGTGGTAGGCCAATTAGTCAAAGTAATGGAGTTATGCAATAAATCAAAATGTTTAATTTTCAATATTTTAAATGTTTTTAAAAGCTTCCCTTATTTATTAGTTTATAATTCTTATCATCATATAATGGTATAAAATAACTCAGTTTTTCTTATTTTATATTGATTTAGCAAGGATTGAATTACAAAATGATTTGCCAATAAATGAGGATGATAAGGTGACAACATCACAAGGTAATAAGAAAAAAAGATGAAGGAAATTGCACAATCAAACACATGTATGGTTTAAGATTTTAATAGGGAAGTATAATTGCACTTGAAGAATATCTTTTTTTTCGTTGTAATTTGTTTACCACATAGTAAAACATACTACATTGAATACTTATTTCTTTGCAAAAATCCATTACATTTTAGTTTATTTTACATATGCAGCTTGCTGGGATATTGGGGATCCAAATTATAAATGTGATCATTGTCATGCTTTATTTTGGTACGAAGAGAGGACTCCAAAGAATAAGCCAACGACGAATCCAAAATTCTCATTGTGTTGCATGGATTGTCAAGTACAACTTCCTCGCTTGAAAGATCCGCCTGAGTTGCTGCGTGATCTCCTAGAGAAAAGACACGAAAAAAGCAAAACTTCTACGGATAAGATACGTGTCTACAACATGATGTATGCATTTACAATGGGGGGACGATTGATAAGAGCGTAAATCATGGAAGATGCCCTTATGTATTTTAGATTAAAGGTCAGAATGTTCATCGAATTGGATCATTGTTGTCCAATGAAGGAGTTCCTCCACAATTCACTCAACTATATATTTATGACACTTATAACGAAGTTGCTGACATAATAAAATTTACCAGGTATGTTTGTTTCATAATGTACTTTATCATGGCGTGCTTTATGTATATATCATGTGAGAATATTTACTAATTTTATATTGCTTGCTTTAAAATGAATAGTAAACAGAGGACGCCAGACGTCGACAACTCCATTGTAGCGGACTTAAGAAAAATGTTGATGAAAATAACCCGTATGCAAAGATTTACGAAATAGATGCAGAGCGTATTTCGTTGACAGATTCGAGTGAGGTAAGGTTTAGGCTGATAATAATGCAATATAAGGATGGAAGAATGTATAGTTGGTCAACAACTTCTAAAGTGGCAGCTTGTATCGAGGGTGATATTGAAGATGCACCTGATATGAGAGACATTATGATTGAGAAACGGTGTGGTGACTTAGAGAAAATACACGAGTTCAACCCATGTTATCTTCCGCTTTAGTACTCGCTGTTGTTTGTTTATGAGGAAGATGAATATTATACCAATATTCCTAGATATAAACCTTATATGTCAAAGCGACCCAATCTTTCTTTGATGGAGTTCTTATCATTCGGACTCCAAGAGAGGTCTACAGAAGGACCCAACTTATGAGAAGTGGAAGACTACTGCAGCAGTTTATGGTTGATGCATACATAATGATGGATACCCAGAGGCTTCAGTCGATTCTTTACAACCAACCTGCTCTTCGATTCGAATCTTATAGGAAACTTTCAGATGCAGTTTCAGAACGAGATACTGATCCATCATCTGCAGGTAGACGAGTTGTGTTGCCATCAACATACACAGGAGGACAGTGGTGAATGACTCAGAAATATTGATCAAGCTTTGGAATTTTGCAACAGAGCGAGAATGATAGTTACAAATCTAGGAAAACATATAGTTGAAGCAAGAATGTTTTTTGTATAGAATACAAGAATGGAGATGTTTGTGCCTAGAATGATGTTGAGCCCATCAGATTTGATAAATTTCCCTATTAAATTCCAATATAGGGAGTTCACATTGGTCGTTTGCCTCTGACTATAAATAAGAGTCAGGGACAGTCTCTTTCGCATACCTTTCTCGACCTGTATTCAGTCACGAGCAGTTGTATATGACAATCTCGAGAGTTACAAACAAAAAGGGGCTCAAAGTTCTGATTTGTGAAAAGGATAGTCAAACGAGCGATATGACCACTAATGTGGTCTGTAAAGAAGTTTTTCACATATTATGAATTAATACTGAATTTATAAACATTCATACTTGGAATAATTCATTTAGAGTGTTGTGAGTTGGTTGAGTACTCCAGCTTTTCACACTAACATTTTGTCTGTGATAAACATGGTACAGAGATTATATCAAGACAAAAATATCACATACCTAAAGTTATTTATTTAGTTTCCCATTCCATTTCATTCAAGACTTATTTGTATTGTTTGACTTTAAACTACTCATTCCGTCCCAAAATATTTCTCCTCCCGTCCTAAAAAAATTGTAGTTTTAAAGTTCTCACACATATTAAAATATAATTATTACATGAATATTATACTTTTTTGTAAAGTCGTTTTAAAACATAAATATTATACTTTTTGTTTTAGTCGTTGTAAACTACAAGTGTTTATGATCGATGGAGTAATACTCTAACATGTTACTTATCCATTCCAATTGTACTAACTCACATTTTGAGTTTTAAATATATAGTACTCCCTCAGTCCCAAAATAAATGATAGTGTAAAGCTCTTTAATCATATTGTTGTTATTGTTATTTATTATATATTGTTATTATTGTAAAGCTCTTTAATCACTTATAGCCACAATATTTTCAGCAGAATACTCTCTCTCAGATTCACTTTCTCTTAAGCCAAAAAAACTAACAACCGCCAAAAGTGTTTATCGTAAGTTCATTCATAACAAGTGACTACCCATTTTTAATGTTGAACTATAGTTTCAAAACTCTCTCTCTCAATTGCTTTCTCTTTCTCTCTCTCTCTATGTCTCTCTCTCTCTCTACATATATATATATATATATATATATGAAAATGTCTTGCATCAGTTTTTCTTAATTAATTAACCTTATTAGTCCCGTCGAATTTCGACGGGTTACTCACTAGTAATTACCAGTAGTGAAGATGTCCACATGTTGGTGACGATCAAGATGTCGACCTCTGTAAAAATGGAGCCCTGTCATATAGTAAGACTCAAACTTTGAATACTTACAAAATAGCCCACAAATTTAACAGTAATGTTGATAACAATCTTTAACATTTAATTGCATAAAAGTAGAGATTTTCATAATGTCTCTCAAAATGAAATGTGGACGTTAATTTAGGGACGGAGGGAGTATTAATATTATCTCAATACCAGAAGCCACTAGGGTAAATCAACCTCTTACCACAATCATCTTTTGAAACACTAACATACTGCAGAAACTAATTGGGACCATAGCATTCATCTTTTTGCAGAAATGAAGTTGTCAGATTATTTAATAATTGATATCAGCAATATGAAACCTGAATTGGTTCTATATTCAAAGAATTTGTACACTTCAAGTCTCCAAATGGAATCTATACATTGTTCAACCAGTTAAGGCGAAAAATGTGTGATGATAAATATTCAATCACATCGAATTCATTCTCTGAGGCCCACTCCTTTTCGTTACATTCCTCTTTGCATTTTGTAAGATTCGTTCTGCACAAGTATTTATCCTTTAGCACGAAAAATTCACTGTTCATATGCAGTTGCACTATCATAGAATGAAATATATACTCCCAAAAGATTTGTATTTTGAAAAATAGCATCTTGGAAAAGTCTTGTACTCGGCTTTCAAATCGAAATCCATTGATGTTCATGTCCTTTCATGCATTAAGCTAGGTGTTAGAAGAAAACAATTTTGTATTCAATAGTTACTTCTCTTTGATGAAGAAACTAAATAGAAATAATCTCTTTATCCTTGAAAGTTTGTCTCATTTTGACTTTTTTTAGTTTAACATCAATGAACTTTGACCAAACATTGGTGTCAATCTAATTATACAATGAAATTTTAGAAATTGTTATTGATAAATAACTTAATGATGTGTCAATTACAATTTTTAGAATTTCACTAAAATGATTAGATCTATATCGATGTTTGATCAAATTTTATTTATGTTAACCACAAAAGTCAAAATGAGAAAAACTTTCTGGAACCGATGGAGTATTACTGTGGTACATTTCAATCATTCATGGCTTTATTGTACTGCAAGAGAGTTGTTTGCTGTAACAGTGTTTGATCAAATTGAATAGCGTCGGCATTTCTAAGTGTCATGACGAGAGTCAAATAAGAATGCTAAAAGATGCTTATTCCAGCAAACTTGTGGGCTGCTCGAAATGATGTTTGATGCTCCAATCAGATTTCAAAAAAAAAAAAAAAAAAAAAAAAAAACAGCATGACCGCCCAGCCTACCATTGCCCACTACCCTGCGTTGCCAGCCCCACCTCTCTTCTTTTCCATCCACAAAATAACTTTACAAATCATGAAGCACTGTCTAAAGAGGAATAGTCAAGATTGAAATGGGTATATTGCTGTATGAAAATACTCCCTTCGTAAATTGTTGAAGTTTGATATGCATTGTAGGTGCCGTCTCTAACACCTAAAGGTTTTAGAGGAGTTGGTTACTTAACATAAATGAATAATCTCACTTTTTATTCATAAAGTTGATTGAAGAATAATTTTAATTATCTTATAAAAATTTAACATGTATGTTTTAGAAATTTAGTTGGATAAATGTTTTGGTAAATATTTCGTAAAATTTCCACAATAAGGTGGGATTATATATCAATCAATATATAAGACATAAGAAAGGAAATTTTAATTTGTTTGGGTGAAAGTTAACCTACGTGGTTTTCTTTAAAATCAAATTACGTTGATTTAGAATTTCAGGGTGTAATTAAAACCACTCATTAATTTTGGATTGTGAAGAGATTTGATAAGGGTTCCACAAACAAGGGTAAGGAAAAGGAGCCATGGGGTTTCGACACGTTAAGTCGAGAGATGACAGATTTGGAACTTTTCTATTAAGTTTTGATAAGGGTTTCATAAACAAGGGTAAGGAAAAGGAGCCATGGACTACTTTTTTGGATCCGATAAGAAATATGTGTTGAGGGTTGCTTTGCACTTTCTTCCCTTCTCCATGCTTCTGGGCATGTTGCAATATCCCTTTCCAATCTCCCTTTCTCTCCCCCTATATGTAAAAAAGGAATTCATCGGATAAGGTATTCAAATCCCATGTGTGTTTGTGATGTGATTGTCGGCGAATTATTCCAGCCGCGATTATGATAGGCTTCTTTGAAGAGAAATTTAAGCTTCTTATTTAATGGGGAAAAAACAATGCTAGGGGAACAAACAAGTTCATAAATATTTTGCTCGCAAAATGAGTTGGCGATATTTTATTGGTTATATTGATAGTAGACCGCTACACTCCAATTATAAACCCAAATAAAATTATTACATATATAATTTTGTTAAGAATATTTTGTGATTATTTTGTGCCCTTAATTTTACTCTTAGGTAAAAACCCATCCAAACCCAACTAAACACACCAACATTTTAAACCTATCAAATTAGAAAACTTATTTAGTAAAATATTTGTAAATATGATATTTATGTCCCTGTATTAGGGATCACTTAAATATGTCATTTAACTTCTCTTTCTGCAAATATGTCCTTATGCTCACGTTTAATTAGGGTAAATATGATCATCATTGACTTTTCAGCTCAAAGTTTACAAAAATGCAGCCTAAGTGTGTTATTTGGCAATCCTACAAAGACATGTGGTATAAATAAACCAAATGGACTGGCTAACATATGAAAATATCTAATGAAAAGTTAACATAGTTAGATATAGAGAAAATAATAAATAATGGTATAAAGTTTAGACGTTGTTAGGAGAAAGTGGTATGTTTCAAAACTCCCAGATCAGGGACTAAAGTTAACAAAAACTAGCCATTAAGGGTTTTTTAACGGAAATGTTAGATATTTAAATTAAATTAACATGTGTCATGCACATGTGGACTTAGGTCGAATTAATGTTACTATTAAAGGTAAGAAAAATATTTTAATATTTAAATGACTAAAAGAAAAAGTTTCACTACTATATAAATATTTCACGAAAGTATAACATTAATTTAAGTTAATCCTAATATGCACCCAACATATTGATTTAACTCAAAAATCTAATTAACATTTAAGTAAAAAGACCCTTCATTGCTAGTGTTTGTCAACTTTAAACCTTGATTTGCGAGTTTTAGAACATAAGACCATTTTTACGAATGACCAAGTCTATTGGACTTATTTATGACACATGTATTTGTGATAATGCCTAATAACCCACGTAGTCATCATTTTCGTTAAATTTCTGATGAAAAGATCGCGATTCCCTTAATTAAACGTGTGTATGAGGGCAAATGTGCAGAAAATGAACCTAGATGAATTATCTTAGTTTCTAGAAAAATAGATACTTAATCCAATCATCACGTTTAGATTTTCACTTTGGTCATCTTTTAAGGACAGAGAGGAATCGTCATGGAAATTACCTCAAATAATAATGAACTTTCGATTGGCAAATAGGATAATAAGTTTCATCGATTGTAGCTAGAATAGCCACACCAATGTGACTAATATACCTGGCAATTCGAAAAAGATTGTCAATTTGTATCCCTGTTTTGTTTGTGATGTGATTCTCAACTAATTATTCGAGCTCTGATTATGATAGGTTTCTTTAGAGAAATTTAGCTTCCTATTTATTGGTAAAAAGAGATCCAAACCCAAATAAACACACTAACATTTTAATACAAAACATATTACAAAACTCATTTAGTAAAAGATTTGTAAATACGTCCGTTAACTCCTTTTTTTGTGGCAAATATGCCCTTATACTTACTTATAGTTAGGATAAATATGACCACTGTTATTTCATAGTCTAAAACATAACGAAAATGTAGACTAAGCGGGCTATTTGAAAATATCTAAGTTGTTTTGCCGATACATGAAGTGTTGCAGTCCTGTAAGGGTGAATGACCATTGTGACAGTGGTCCTGAATCAGATATGGTCTTTGTGGCTTTTAACAGTGGTTGCTAATCTTGGACATTTAGATTTTTGTCTCCAATTAGATAATATTCCCACATATGAGGAAGTAAATGAGTGGTGGCCAAGAAGGGAATGTCCATCATTGCAGTTTTCAATGACTGCAATTGATCTCTTTGTAGAAAAGCACCCAATTTGGTAGAAAGATATGGTGAGACAAGTCAACCAATAGAAGAGATTCCCTATGGAGGAGAGAATGATCAAGAGACTTCAGCAGAGGTGCTCCTGTGGAACCAAAGGAGGCATAATCAAGAGATGATCTGACATCAATTTTCAAGTCATAGCTGTTAGGAGTAGTAGGGGAGCAAGTCTAACGACTGAGTTTGAGGAAGGTAATTGGAATGGCAACCATTCTTTTGCTATTATATGATTAGGTTGTAGTAATGGATTTGTAGGCAGACTAGCTTTTTGATCTGTTGTGTTGTTGAATAACCAACGGATGTATTGTAGTAGTTTTTAGCTAGGTTAGATGTCAAGAACTCTAGACATCTAAGACATATATGTACATAGTGGATTTGAATGAATGTTCTTTCCTTTTATTTAGGTGTATTGATCATCCTTAACATTGTTCCTAACATTTCAAATCTCTTTTCATCCATAGCTTTTGTGAGTATGTCTGCAAAATTAATGTTGCCCTTTTCAACATGAATTCTAATAAAATGATTTCTAACCTCAATGTGTTTGGTTTCTGAGTGTTGACTAGGATTCTCAATCATGGATATAGTGGTTGAATTATCACAAAATATGGGAATGTTTGACACATTAACTCCAAAGTTATGTAGGTAGAGAATTTGTGAGCAACATTGACCTGCACAAACGTATTTAGCCTCACCTGTTGAGGTTGCTGCTGAGGTTTGTTTCTTGCTTGACTAAGAAATGATCCTTGAGCTAATAAACTGGCATCCTCCACTAGTAGATCTAATATCAAGATTACAGCTTGCATAATCTGAATCTGTGAACCCTATTAGTGAAAAAGGGGATGCATTTGGGTACCAAAGATCATAATCAAGAGTGCTTTTTAGATATCTTAGAATTCTTTTAACAGCTGAGAGGTGATATTCCTTGGGATCAGTTTGAATCTTGCACATAGACACACAGAACATGATGCCAGGTCTTGATGCTATCACATTTAGAAGAGATTCAATGTATCTTCTATAAAGTATTTGATCAACACTTTGTCCATCAATTTCTGCATGTAGCTTAGCTGTTGTAGACAGAGGTGTCTTGGCAACTGAGGCAGTTTGCATATCAAACATTTTGATCATGTCTCTTATATTTGGCATGGTTTATAAATATTGATTCTTTCATTTGTTTGACTTGTGGACCTAGAAAGATTTTTAGTTCACCAATCATGCTCACTTTAAATTTTTCTTGCATGAGAAAATCATATTCTTTGCAAAGAGATTAATTTAAAGATCCAAATATGATATCATCAACATATATTTAGATTAACAAAATATCATCTTTGTATTACTTTATGAAGATGGTGTTGTCAATGTGTCCCTTGGTAAATCGATTTTTCTGTAGGAATTAGACTATGGTGGTTTGTCTAATTTACAGACATGATCTGGAAACTTACTGTTGGGTATGCTTACTTCTTAACCCTCCTACTTGTTAGAATTGATTGATACCATCACCTATTAATATTTTATGGACTTTAGGATCCTATGTAAGAAGTTTTATAACTTCAATTTTTAGCTTAGTCCATTTTATAGTATGGGCTTAGAATATAGGGCTCGGAGCGAATTGGAATGAAGATCTAAGCAAGACTGTGGACCCTGCGCAGGACTACTCTGCGCAGTACACCACTGCGCAGGTCTCTCCTGCGCAGCATTCTATCTTGCTCAGCTTTCGATACATTCAGATCACCTAACTTGGAAAACTCTTTGAAGATGTACGCTTTTAAGAGTGCTAAGGTGTGCAGAAACGAGAAAACAAGCACACTTAGCAGATCCAACGGTGGAGACGCGCTCAAGAGGAATATTTCAAATGAAGACAGGTGTCAACCTTCTAGAAGAATCTTTTGAATTTGGTCTTCATGCTTAGTCTCCAACGGCTCTATATACCTGTGCACCAATCATATTGTGCCAGGTCATCAACTTTGATCAGAGCCCCAACGGCTATAAAGGACACCTGCGCACCAATCATATCGTGCCAGCTCATCGTCCTTGCTCAGAGCTCCAACGGCTAGTTTTAAGCTCTCTGCTATAAATAGCCAGCTCATCTTCATTTCCAAGTTGCTAGAGTTTGTGCTTTCTAATATCCTTGAAGTTCTGAAGATTGCTGCTTACTATTCACAGATTCAAGATCAACATTCAAACCTTCATACCTTCAAACTCCTGCCCAGATCCTAAGCCTTAAATCACCAGAATTCTTCGTGCTCTTCATCTCATAGATTCATAGAGCCCAGAATTTTTGAACACACACACACCTCTTGAAGCTTCGATCATTTAGATCTTACTTCTTGAGATATACTGGTTTAGTCTAGGATTTGTTCTTCATAGATTATAGATCTTTGAGATAGTTTGTGTTTCATTGTTGTATCTTGTAACTCTCTCATATAATAAGATCTCCATTAGAAAATCCAAGACTAACCATCTTGGTAGAGGACGTAGATCTTTCATTGATCGAACCTCTCCAAATAGCTTGTTCTTTATTCTCGCTATTTACTTCCTGCTTAATCATTTCTGAATTACTGCTTTGTTTGATCTTATCAGATTGCTATTGTTGCTGTTGTGCTTGTTATTGCTTACTGCTTTAGAACATTTTATTCAACTCTTTAAGCCAACTTAGTGCGTGCGTTTTTATCTCTGCGCAGCTTTTTCTTGCGCAGGTGCTGCTTAAACTTCCGCTGTGCATTTCACACTCTCTCTGCGCGCTATACTTAGCTTATTTGAGAACTGTGCGCATAAGCCATTGATTTGCAAAAGGGTTTGAAAAGAATTTTGAAACGCTATTCACCCCCCCTCTAGCATTTTTCATACCCTTGTTGCCCCTTTGGGACCAACAAGTGGTATCAGAGCAAACACCTTCATAAAACTTGTTTTGTTTTTCAACCTTTACAGCTTGGGTGCCGATTCAAGATGGCTTCAAAATCTTAGGCAATGGCTAACTATTCACATGTCCCAGTGCTGAATGAAGATCACTTCGAAATCTGGAAGCACTGCATGCTCACTCATTTTTCTTCTATTGACGAGAACCTCCACGACATCGTTCTTGAAGGACCCTACATTCCAATGAAGGCTAATCCTGATGCTGCTACAAATAAGGAGAATCCTACCATCAAGAAGAACAAGGAGGAATGGACTGATGAAGAAAAGAAATGGGTTGGCTATGATGGAAGAGCAAGAAACATCATTCTTAGCACTCTAGACCTTTCCACGCACAATCAAATTATGAGCGGTGGAACTGCAAAAGAACTATGGGATGCTATTGAAGGATATGTGAATGGAGACAAAGTAAGCAAGGAAAATAAAAGATTTATGGTGCAAAGAAAATTCAACTGCTTCATGAGAAAAGATGGTGAAACCTTGAGACAAACATATGATCGCTTCTGTGCTGTTGTAAACTCTTGTAAATCTCTTGGAACTACTTTCACTAATAAAGAAGTCAATTCTCAATTCTTAGATGCGCTAGGTTCCAGATATGTGCACAAGGCAAGTCATCTGGAAGATTCTGGATTTCTAGATACTTGGCCTCTGCGCAGCTTATACGCTAACTTAAAAGTGTATGAGCTAAAGCTTGATCGAATCGACGATACTGAAGGCAAAGGAAAACTTGTTTCTTATGTTGCGCAAAAGGAACCTGCGCCTGCTCAATCCTCAGATAAAGTCTCTACTTCCTCCCTACTTGAAATGGATGATGATGATTTCGCTATGTTCGTTAAGCGATTCCAAAAATTCAGAAAATTCTCTAAACCTGGATCCTCGAGCAAACCACCTGCTAAATTCTCTCGTGGCAGAGACTCAAAGAATGATGAAGAGTTAGTCTGCTACAACTGCAGAAAGCCCGGTCATTTTGCTTCAAAATGTCGCACTCCAAAATATGAGTACATGAAGAGGAATACTGCGCAGAGATCATCAAGGCAGCGCGGAATGATTGCTGAAGAAGACTGCGCAGAAAAGGAGCTGAATACTTGGATAGAGACGGACACTGAAGACAGTGATGATGATGACTCTGAGGATGGACTGCTCTGCTTGATGGCCAATGCTGATGCTGATAGCGATTCAGATAATGATCCCGATGCGGACACAAAGGCCGCGCCAAGGACAAAGAAGAAAGGTCCCACTATCACAGAGCTGGTGGAAATGGGACATCTGACTCCAAGCAGACAGAATGGCAAGTACTTGTTTGCCAGAGCAGACCTATCAAAGAAGTTTGTAGCTGCGCCTCCGCGCAAGGAATCTCTTGAAATTCCTGCTGAAATTGTAATAGAAAAGAATGACTCTGCTGCTGAGCGCGAGTCTATTTTTCAGCAAGCTGAAAAGGTAATCAAGAAATTTAATTCTATGAAAGAAGCAGTGGACTTATCAATTGGAGAAATTTCACAGCTTAAGACGGAGAAAACTCTTTTAAAATCTGAGATCACCCTCCTTA
Organism: Campanula takesimana; assembly: GCA_026119855.1. Taxonomy (NCBI): domain Eukaryota; kingdom Viridiplantae; phylum Streptophyta; class Magnoliopsida; order Asterales; family Campanulaceae; genus Campanula; species Campanula takesimana. The sequence goes on from JAOWBW010000085.1 coordinate 2,480,123, forward strand.
AGGAGCAGATTAAGAGCATGACTCCTCTTACTGAAAAGAACCGTTTTCTCACAGATCAAAATGAGCTATTTAAAGTAAGAAACGAAGAATTGGCTGCTTAAGTAGCTGATCTCACAAAGATCACTGATGAGTGGACCAAATCTCGTGTCAGTATGGACCAAATTCTAGAATCCCAAAAAGCTAGTGGAGACAAGGAAGGCTTGGGGTTCTCAACTAGTGATAACTTTAAATGCGCAGTTTGCTCTGAAAAGGAAAAGGAATTTACACCACAGCAAACTATTGAAATTCCTAAAGCAAAGCATTCTGCTTCAATGGGTAAAGGACAGGAGAAAGTCCAGAGACAAAATTTCCATTATGTCTACCCAAAGAAGCAAACTGGAAAAGCCAAGGGTAAGGCTAAAGTTAAACCTATGCATGACAACTCATATTCTGACTATGGTTGCGCCTCAACTTCAAATGTCAAATCTGTCCAAAAGGAACACGCGCATGAAAGCCATGCGCCCCAAAGCCAGATGCGCATTCTTAAGAAAAGCGCACCCAAACCTTAGAAAATGATATTTGTCAAAGCAAGTTCATCTGCTCCAGTAAAGAATGCTGCGCCAAAGATAAGTAAAGAGTTTGTAAAAACCCAATCTATAAGTGGCTTTCATCATTGTGTTGTGTGTGATGGTTTAGGTCACAAGGCTGCAGAATGCCTTTTGTGATTTGCTCCTAATGCCAAGGGACGTAAAAATCCTAAGGTCAGACAGGAGTGGGTTGTCAAAAGTTGCTAACTCTAGGACCCAAGAATAAAGGGGACCTGCGTTCTTAATGTCTATCTTTCAGGTCTCCTGCTTCACTGCGCACTCTTCACAAGCTAAAGCGCATAAAATGGTACCTCGACAGTGGATGCTCTAGACACATGACTAGAGATATCACCGCTCTTGAAGATGTGCATGAAGGAAGAGGTCCCTCTGTAACTTTTGGAGATAAAAACAAAGGGCACATAGTTAGATATGGAAGAATCAGAAAAGATAAAGTGTGTATTGAGAAAGTTGCACTCGTAGAAGGTCTCAAGCACAACCTGCTATCCATATCACAATTCTGCGATAAAGGTTTGGAATGCCACTTCACTGCAACGCACTGCTACATCAAAGATGGCATATCCGGACTAACTTTGCTCACAGGGACTCGTAAGACTAATGTTTACATTATTGATCTTACTGCTATAGATTCTATCACTAATATCTGTTTAGTAGCAAAGAATGTAAGTGAAAGCAGTTGGCTATGGCATAAGCTCTTAAGCCATTTGAATTTCAAATATTTAGCTAAGCTAGGAAGGGAAAATCTTGTCAAAGGACTTCCCAAAGTAGCTGACCATCATGACAGAAAATGCACAGCATGCCAGCTCGGTAAACAACCTAAGCAGTCTTTCTCCAGCAAGATTGCCTCCTCAACTTCCAAATGTTTACAACTGCTTCACATGGACTTATTTGGACCGGTCACCACTGCGAGCATTGGAGGAAACAAATATACTTTAGTCGTGGTGGATGACTACTCAAGATACACATGGGTCGAAATGATGATATCCAAAGATGACTGCTATGATATCTTGACTGCGCTATTTCGAAAGCTCCAAACTCAAAAAGAAGACGACATCGTGAGCGTGAGATTAGACAATGGAACTGAATTCAAGAATAACGGTGTTGCTCAATACTGCGATGATCATGGAATTGATCATAATTTCTCTGCTGCTGGAGTTCCTCAACAAAATGGCGTTGTGGAAAGAAAGAATCGCACGTTGATTGAGGCTGAAAAAACAATGATAGCAGAAGCTAAGCTTCCAAAGTATTTCTGGGGTGAAGCTGTCAACACTGCTTGCTTTACTCGGAATAGATCCCTCATCAACAAAGCCTACAACAAAACTCCATATGAGCTATGGAGAGGAAGAGCGCCCAACATTGCTTTCTTCAAGATTTTTGGCTGCAAATGTTATATCCTCTACAATGGCAAAGATCATAGAGGTAAATTTGACGCCAAAGCAGATGAAGGTATTTTCGTTGGGTATGCCAAACATTCTAAAGCTTTTCGTGTTTTTAATAGAATTACTCTAGTAATTATAGAATCTGTACATGTTACTTTTAATGAGCATTCTCTCCTTGAGCCACATTTGGCTCCAAATGATTCTGATGATTCTGTTGAGAATGATGAGACAGGTACGCAGCCTCAAACTGCACCTGTGCAGAATGATTATCAAAATCAGAATCAAGCAAGTCCATCTCATGCGCATACACCAGATGCTGCGCCAGAAGTGACGACTCCTGATGCGCAAACACCTCCTCCTGCGCATAACGTTTCTCAGCTTTAGCAAATCACTTTTGATGATCTCGATGCTGGAGCAAATGAAGTACCCATTGAAGATCTTCGTATTCCTATCACTCAACCTAACTTACCTCCCGAGGTTCGTGAAGTTAGAGATCATCCAACTTCAAACATCATTGGTGATCTCAATGTAGGGGTTCGTACTAGGAGAACATGAAACTTTGATGATGAATATCACTCCTTTATCTCTCAAATCGAACCAAAGAAGATTGACGAAGCGCTCCAAGATTCAAGCTGGGTTACTGCTATGCAAGAAGAGCTTAACCAATTTGAGCGCTGCAAGGTTTGGACCTTAGTACCCAGACCTAATGATCAAGGAGTTATTGGTATAAAATGGGTATTCAGAAACAAGATGGATGAGAATGGAAGCATCACAAGAAACAAAGCAAGGTTGGTTGCGCAAGGCTATAGGCAAGAGGAAGGAATCAACTACGATGAAACATTTGCGCCTGTAGCAAGACTTGAAGCTATAAGAATTTTCTTAGCTTATGCCTCTCACAAGAAATTCAAGCTTTATCAAATGGATGTGAAGAGCGCATTTCTCAACGGTGAACTCCAAGAGACGGTCTACGTTGCTCAACCACCTGGATTTGAAGATAGCAGATTTCCAAATCACGTCTTCAAGCTTCAAAAAGCTTTTCATGGACTTAAGCAAGCTCCAAGAACATGGTACGATACGCTATCAAAATTCCTACTAGAAAAAGGCTTCAAGCGCGGCAAAATCAATACAACTCTTTTTATTGCTAAGTATAATGATCATTCGTTACTTGTTCAAATTTATGTCGATGATATTATATTTGGTTCTACTAATGAGTTACTTTGTAAGCGCTTTGAGAAGCTCATGAAAAGCAAGTTTGAGCTGATCATGATGGGAGAACTCACATTCTTCCTCGGGCTTCAAATCAAGCAATTGAATGATGGCATCTTCATAAATCAAGCCAAGTACACAAGAGACCTAATCAAGAAATTTGGACTTGAGAATGCTAAAGCATACGACACTCCAATGGCCACGGGCAACAAACTTGACAAAGACTTGAAAGGTAAGAAAGTTGATCATACTTTATATCGAGGTATGATTGGCTCTCTCCTTTATCTTACTGCAAGTAGGCCAGATATTATGTTTAGTGTTTGTGTCTGTGCGCGCTATCAAGCAGACCCTAGAGAAGCGCACTTAACTGCTGTTAAACGCATAATTCGTTATCTCTCTGGAACTATTAACCTTGGACTTTGGTACACCAAAGATTCGAATTTCGATTTGCTAGGTTATTCAGATGCAGATTACGCAGGATGCACAATTGACAGGAAGAGCACAAGTGGAACTTGTCATTTTCTTAGAAATCGACTTGTTGCATGGGCAAGCAAGAAGCAAGCTGCTGTGTCCATCTCCACTACAGAAGCTGAATACATTGCTGCTGGAAGCTGCTACTGCCAAATCCTATGGATGAAGCAACAATTGGTGGACTATGGAATTCATGAAGCAAACTGCCCAATATTCTGCGATAATATGTCCACCATAGCTGTCTCCAACAATCCTGTCATGCATTCAAAGACAAAGCACATCGACATCAAATATCACTTTCTCAAGGACCACGTGGAAAAAGGAAACATTCATTTAGAGCACGTGGGCACAGATAATCAAATTGCTGATATTCTTACAAAGGCTCTCGACGCAAAGAGATTTGTATTCTTGAGAGGAGAAATGGGTATGCTTGAACATAGCTAACCTGTCCATATGATTTGTTAATACTAATAATCTTGTGTTTGCTTGATAAAAAGTTCATCATAGGTCGTGATCCATGCTTCTGCGCAACCCCTGCGTAGTACTTCATTTGAGCATGACATTAATGTTATTTTGTTTTAAGAATCTACTGCGCTATTCAAAGCTCTGCGCATGATTTTAACATGCGCACACTTCGTGGATCACAGGTAAGTCTTCTATTTATTAGAAATTGCACTTAGGTCCCTGACTGAAATGTCAACGCTTAGTTCACAAGGGTACTTGTGCAATTAAAATTTTCCCTCGCCTTTTTTTTTAAATTTCTTGGGAAATTACGCTTTTGCCCCCGCGCATGTCCCATTATCATTAAATGCAAACGGCCATTAATGATAGCGCCTGTTAGAATTCTTGATCAACATTTATGAGGGAGTTGATATGACTGTGACCTGCCTAGTCCTACTCACACACGCGCGCGTCAGGTCTGCGCACGCGCGTTCCCTATTCGGCCACGTCGCTTTGCTATCGTGCGCCTCTGCGTTTTTCACCAAATTCGCCGTCTTTTACCAAACCGCCTCGCTGACGTCATGCGCCTTTTCCCTTTTAGGTATAAATTCTTTTGACTCTTCTCATTTTCTCTCTTTCCTGCTCTCTCTATCCTTCACAAATTCATCCTTTTACTCTCCTCTGCAACCTACTCTCCACCTCCCAATCATTTCCTTTTCTTCTCTCCTTGACTTTTCTTTCAATCTCTGGAAAACTCTTCTCTCTCTTCCCTTTTCAAAAACCCTAGTTCCATTTAAAATGGCTCCCCGAAAATCAAAAGCTAAGGTAGTTGGTGAAGTCCATGAACCTGTTGAAGAGGTTCCTCCTCCAGAAGCTAAAACTATTGACGACATGGTAACAATTTCTGAACCGTGAACTCATTATCAGTCTATCCGCCATTGTTAACTCTCGAGTTCTTAAAACTCCCTTTTTCGATTTTGCTTTTATCTGTTAATCTTTTTTAAAATCGTCTGTTGTTTGGAGTTCGTCTCTCTATGATCTACCTTTGTATGTACTTTATTTCATGATCAGTACTGTTTTCATATGTTTTCTGCAAAAAATTTGTTCGAAAACCTCCGAGGCAGACGAACAGTTATTCTCGATTTCAGGGCTAAATGTTTTGTTTTTGGAAATCTTGTTTTCTTAGTTGTTTTTCGTCTCTGAAATACGGTTATTTCGATATGCTTTTTGTCCTTTTTGGTCAAACTTTGATTTTTAGTGTTCTTGGTGTTCATATTTTATTATTCCGTGTTCATCAAGTTCTCATTTTTTTTTCTCTTGATTTGGGTCGCCTAATATTACTTAGTCTTTGCGTTTTTGCGCATATTTTTTTACATTTGTTCCCTATGGAAATGCTGCGCATACGTGTATCTGCGCATGCGCTTCGCTCCATGCGTAATTCTTGTCTAAACTATTTCTTATTTTGCGCAGAATTCTTTCTATTTCCTACAAGGCTGGGAACTAGATCTTGCTGTGCTACACAAAGACGCTGTCGGATGCAGAATAGTTCATCTTATGGATTCTTCCGGCATCTTACCTCTCTTTACTCTGGCTCGGGACTTCTATGTCCCCTCTCTTGTAGACGAGTTCTTTGAGAATGCTGAGAGAGTCACAATGACGCACAAGCAAACTCGAGCGAAGATTGATGTTATCCGCTGAGTTGTGCGAAATTATTCAGTGCGCATTGTTCCTGCGTCACTTAAAAAGCTTTGCGGATTTAATGTTGATGATGCGCCAGAAGCCTATTCTGAAGCTAAACAAAACAAGCTTGCGTAGAAACTGGTTGGGAAACCCTCTCTGGTAAAGAAATGGAGCGTTCATGATCGCAAGGAATTTGGTGAGGTGATGTATCACATGTGCACCATTATTGGCGACTCCGTAAACTGCAAAAATGGAAATAAGGGCAAGTTCATTTCCAAGCAGTGGGCTTATTGCGCTGCAGTTTATAATGGCGATGCTCTAGACTGGTCCTCTGTCCTTTTCGACGAGCTATGGGATGCATCGGAGAGCTATTACAAGCGCATGGACAAGAAAGTAGCCAAGTACAGAACTCACTGTAGGCTACTATCAAAGTTTCTGATGAACGTCTCTGAGCTGAGCACCTTCGTGCAGAAGCGTCCTGATCTCAAAGTTCCATGCACCAAGACCTATTCCATCTCTCACCTCTACTCTCTGCGCAATGAAATTGGTCGCAGTGATTATCGCAAGATCTGGAACAAGGACACCAGCCCAGACAAGGAAGATTGGGTTGATAGTGATGATGATGTTGAAGCCCCTCAACCCAAGGCAAAGAACACTGCTGCGCAGCCTTCCAAGGCCTCTGCGCCTACTGAACCTGAAACTGCTGCTGCACAGGCAAAGCGCAAAGGCAAAGGTATTGCAGATCCTGCGCCAGAAAAGGTGAAGGAAATCCCAAATGTCAGATCAACTGCTGGCATTAAAATTGGATCTGATTTACCGCCCCCTGCTCCCAAGCCTTCAAAGAAGTGCAAAGATCCTCCTGCGCCTGCTGCCTCTCCTGCTAAATCCAAGAAAAAGTCTGCATTTACCAGACTTCCTCCTGCGGCAGCTATGGTTGAAGAAGACAACGAGTCTCGAATGGATGAGACTGCTGCTGATGCTGCGGATGATACCGCGCAGGGGGAGCAAGATCCAAAGGCTGCTGAAGCACCTCCTGCTCAGGGTACAGGAGATAGTGATGATTGGATGGATGAAGCTTTTCCCGTCTCCGGTACGCCTGCCAAGACCGCAGCTGCTGCACCTGCTAAGGATGATCCTCCTTGAACTCCGTGCAAGAAGCAAGTTGTGCGCAGCACTGTGAAGGGACAGCCAAAAGTTGCGGCTCCTCCTTGTCCTAAACCATCATCAAGTGCCTTTCAACGACTCAATATTCCGGTTGGAAATACTCAACCTGGCACCTCTGTTCTCCATGATGGATTGGACTTAGAAGATGAGGATGCGGATGAAGTTACCCAGTCTGCGCAGGCCGATGATGCTGCGCAGCAGGCTCCTATTAATCCTCCTGAAGGTGAAAAGGAAGGAGATGTGCGCACAACTGATACAGATAGCAGCAGCACGCACTCATCTACGCATAGGTCTCCTGCTGCTGATCATATTCATCTCTCTCCCAAACAACCTTCTCCAACGCACTCTCCTCCCAAAGTTTCTCCTCCTCCGGCTCAAGCTATTCCTTCCGTCCCTACAGTATCTACTTCCTCTCTATCTTCCTCTGCTGATCTACGCCAAATTCTCCAGGTTCTCAATACTATTCAAGTCAACCAGGTTGCTGCGCAGTCCCAAATGACTCAGCTCATTACTGCACAGACAGCTATCCAAGAGCAACTTGATGCGCAGCGTTTAGAGATTGCTGCCATTAAGGGGGAGAATGTATCAAAGGCAAGTACCTCCGCAGGCCCCTCTACGCAGCGCGTTCCTGATGCATTAGACCAAATGGTCTTGGACTCATTGAAGTCAATTGCTGGGATGCTTGAAAACGTCTGCACCTATACTGCTATCAATGATGGGTTTATAGGACTGCTTAAGCGTCTGCGGAAGAGCTTGGCCGATGGGTTGCATGAAGGGTTTGCAGGGATGGAAGCGATGATGTTGGAGAGATTGGAACAAGGTGGCCCTGCGCATGCCAATACGCTTAATATGGAAAGTGTCAGGGAGTGCATAACTCAAGCGATGACTGATTTCGCTGATGGGTTCAACGCTAGGATGGATCAAGCCATGTTCGATATTCAAGCAAGCGTGAACACTCAGCGCCTCCACACTGACCAAAGACTCGAAGCAACGCAGGCCACCGTCATCAACACTATTGAAGCTGCTGAGCAGTCTTATTTTAATCAGATGATGGGACATCAAGTGCAGTACAGAGCTAACTTCCTAGAGCTGCGAGAAGACAACAGAGATATGCGCAGAGGAATGGCTACCTATGTCGGTGAGGCTGTGGCGTTCAGAGAAAGATTTCAAGAACTGAAGATTGAACTTATGAATAAGTTCAACAGTCTGCAGAATGAGGTGCGCGAAGCCTTGCACCGGATCAACATAGAGTAGGTTCTATGTAATTTATGTTTTTGCGCAAAGTATTTCTTTTTGTGCGCAATTTGTTTTTCTTATTCAAACTTGTAATCTGCAACTCTTTACACTTCAAGTTTTAATGAGAAAAATCGCATCATGTGTTTCCAAAACCTTGTTCAATTCAAACTCTTTGTTTGTGGAACAATGACTGCATTATTTCAACCCATGCACATAATCTTAACTGTTCATATTTTTAACGCATAATGTTTAAACATTCAGTTTAAACGCATACTTAAAACTAAAACTCATATTATTTCTATGCGCTGAATGATATTTCTGTCTTTCCCTTTTCGTTTGCTAATCTTTTGGATAGACTAGAAATCTATGACATTGGCTAGTGTGTGCATTGACTTGAGGCATGATTTACCAATCACATCTTTATGGACATGTTATTATCAAGTACAATGAATTGCCTTTGTTATAGTAGGTAATGGCATCAATCATTTAGGGGGAGATTGTTGGGTATGCTTACTTCTTAACCCTCCTACTTGTTAGAATTGATTGATACCATCAGCTATTAATATTTTATGGACTTTAGGATCCTATGTAAGAAGTTTTATAACTTCAATTTTTAGCTTAGTCCATTTTATAGTATGGGCTTAGAATATAGGGCTCGGAGCGAATTGGAATGAAGATCTAAGCAAGACTGTGGACCCTGCGCAGGACTACTCTGCGCAGTACACCACTGCGCAGGTCTCTCCTGCGCAGCATTCTATCTTGCTCAGCTTTCGATACATTCAGATCACCTAACTTGGAAAACTCTTTGAAGATGTACGCTTTTAAGAGTGCTAAGGTGTGCAGAAACGACAAAACAAGCACACTTAGCAGATCCAACGGTGGAGACGCGCTCAAGAGAAATATTTCAAATGAAGACAGGTGTCAACCTTCTAGAAGAAGCTTTTGAATTTGGTCTTCATGCTTAGTCTCCAACGGCTCTATATACCTGCGCACCAATCATATTGTGCTAGGTCATCAACTTTGATCAGAGCCAACGTCTATAAAGGACACTTGCGCACCAATCATATCGTGCCAGCTCATCGTCCTTGCTCAGAGCTCCAACGGTTAGTTTTAAGCTCTATGCTATAAATAGCCAGCTCATCTTCATTTCCAAGTTTCTAGAGTTTGGGCTTTCTAATATCCTTGAAGTTCTGAAGATTGCTGCTTACTATTCACAGATTCAAGATCAACCTTCAAACCTTCATACCTTCAAACTCCTGCCCAGATCCTAAGCCTTAAATCACCACAATTCTTCGTGCTCTTCATCTCATAGATTCATAGAGCCCATAATTTCTGAACACACACACACCTCTTGAAGCTTCGATCATTTAGATCATACTTCTTGAGATACACTGGTTGAGTCTAGGATTTGTTCTTCATAGATTATAGATCTTTGAGATAGTTTGTGTTTCATTGTTGTATCTTGTAACTCTCTCATATAATAAGATCTCCATTAGAAAATCCAAGACTAACCATGTCACGACCCGAAATATAGGCTCTATTTTATTAGTAATTAAATGATTTTATTTAATTATTTGCTTAATTATTTATTTAAATTATTATTTATTTAAATAATTATGTGTGCAATTTGTGTGTTATAATATTTGTGCCTAGCTTTGTATTGAGTTATTTGGGCTAGTGTGGAAGTGTTGAGTCTTAATAGTTAGTCGGGAGTACAAGTAAGTGTGCTAGTAGATGGGGGAGGGGCCCGAGTGTAATATTTTGAAATAATCCTCCCTACTCCCTCCCTACCCCTCTCCTTCTCCCTCATTCTTCATCATTCCCAGCAAACACACTCTCTCTCCTTGGCATTTGGTAAGTTTTTCTTCCCTCTTCATCTCTCTTCATTTTCTCCTTCTTCCTATCATCTTCTCTCATTTCTTAAAACATGAAACGTGTTTAGATCGTCGCTAGGATCGCGTAGACTCAAAAAGATTTGAAATCCATCAACTTTGAGAAAATTCAAGTAAGTTACTTTTCCCCCATTTTTATGCCAAAATTCTCATATTATGTTCATATAATGCCATTGTTGTTATAGTTGAAGTTTGGATGAGTTTAGATGTTGTTTGGGGTTCATTTGGGTTTTTGTCTAAAAATGGTGATTGATGTTGAAGTTGAGTTTGATCCTTGGTTTGGGGTCATTTTTGGTGTTCTTAAGGTCCCCTTTTGTGTTAGATGTTGTTTGGGTACCTTAGAATGACTATTGAAAGCATTTGGTTTGAGTTATGTTGTTTGGGTGGAAAATTTGGGAGAAACCCAGTTGGTTTTGGCCGTTTTCCGGCGACCTGGGTGCGTGGGCGACCGCCCATGATGGGTTTGGGCGACCGCCCATGAGATCAGTTGATCCGGAGGATTTGACCAAAGTGAGTAGGCGACCGCCCACTATTGGGTTGGGCGACCGCCCAGGAAGTCAGTGAGTTTTGGGCTTGGGATTGGGTTTTGGGCGACCGCCCAAACTGGCTATGGGCGACCGCCCATACCAGCTGTTCTGAGCCTCTTTGTTATTGAATTGTTTAAAAGTCCAAGCCCGATCTAGGCTCGAAGTATCACCCTAGTTGACTTAAGTTAATGTTGTGGAACACTTTATTGTTCGAGAATGATCCCCTTGTGATCGATTGTGATATGTGATTTATTTAAGTATCATTTTGAGAACGTGATTCATCTTTGATGTGCGGTTTATATTGGTTTGCCTTTGTGGTGATCTATTTGGATTGATTCCCTACTTTGGAATCCCTTGTTGTTTATCGTGCTAGTATTTTATTACTTAGCCTTTACGTGAAAGTCCAGCTGGTATTTTGTGTGTGTTTGGGCGATGCGAAACATTATGATGGCACGGCCAAGTCCATTATGATGTTGACCATTGTTTTGCCCCCTTATTACCCTCCTCCAGATTGGCCTTGGATGTGAGAAGAGCTAGCTCCCTTGTGTGCATTTTAGCTTTACTTGGAGCATGACTTTGTGGCATGTCTCCCGTCCTTTGTGACACTCCTTTGGTTATTGGTTCCGGTACCGGGGTTTTCTCTTCGGCTTTCATGCCATTATAAAGATGTTGATTGGTTGATTATTGAAGCTGCGCAGCGATCCTTTATTTGGATGTTCCGGTTTGGAAAACCTTGGCTATATCCTTTGTTATGTGTTTATTTCCGCTGCTATCTGTTATATGATAATTGCTATGTGCTATGCGATAATTATTATTGTTTATTGCTTATTGCATCATAGCATGTCATGTAGTTGCATTAGTAACTTATTGAGATTTATCTCACCCCGTTTCCTTTCATCTTTGTTTTTCCTTAACCCCCCCCCCAGGTGCTAAGGAATAGTCTCGCTGATCACGAGAACGAGGACGTCGAGTGTGGATCCGTTCTTTTGGGGAAAGTTGTATAGGTTGGTTTACATTATATCAATGTGTAACCTTTTGGGGATAATTGTACCGAATATTGACGTCATTAGGATTTTGTACATTTGTATTTTGTTAAGCATAAACTGTGGAAGTTTATGATGATTGTATATGGTTTTTTTTTACCAAGCTTGGTTTTGTAAAACTTTGGATTATCCCTTTTTGGTATTAAATGGAATTTTAAACTTCGGTATTTTGGAGTTTATTGTTAGAGTCGACGTCCAGATCGCGGTCCCGGGGCCCGCGGGGACCGGGGTCGCGACAGTTGGTATCAGAGCTATGGCATTAGCTCTATGTATAAGTCTAGGTGGATTAGTATGACCTAGGTGGGTAGTAGAGTGCGGAGTGATTAATGGTTGATGTCTTATGCAGGTAATTATTCTCAATGTCTGGAAGAAGAAACAGAGGAGGTGCTAGTGGGGCACAGAATCCGAATGATACAAGGGATGAAGCCCGTGCTATGTTTCAAGGCATGTTTGAGGCGGCCATGAAGGCCATACATGATCAAGGTCCGAGGGTAGAACAAGCACCACCCCGTTATGGATTGGAGCAATTCTTGAAACTTAAACCGGTTGAATTTAATGGGGAACCCGATGTAAGGAAGGCTGAGTTGTGGATTGAGTCGATGGAGAAGATTTATGATGTATTTGGGTGTTCTGATGAGGATAAGGTCCGGTTTGCGGGTTACAAGCTTGTTGGAGCCGCCGAGCATTGGTGGAAAGGTGTTAAAGCTACTTGGGATGATACTCGCACAGTTTATGCGTGGGAGTTGTTCGTGCGTAAGTTCAAGGAGCATTTTATTCCGGTTGTTGATCAGAATCGAAAGGAGATCGAGCTACTCAACTTGGAGCAAGTTGTGTTGTCTATAGCACAATACTCGGCTAAGTTCATAGAATTAGCCCGGTATTGCGACTATTTGGTGAGGACCGAGGAACAAAAGGCTATGAGGTTTATTCGGGGATTGAAGACCTCCATTCGTACTCAACTAATTGCTCAACGAATCATGACTTTTCAAGATGCGGTGGACCGAGCCTATTTGATAGAGCAAGATATTGGGGAACATAAGAGGAAGACTGAGGTAGCCAACCCGAGTAAGCAAGGAGCGCAGAGCAAGTCACAACCAAGGATTGAAAACCGAGGTAACTTTGGGGGACAATCTCAGTCCCGAGGGCAACAAAACCCAAGGAACCCGGGTACTACTTCCGGGAACCAAGGGAGCCAAATTAGGAGGCTTTGTTCGTATTGTCAAAAGGAAGGTCATTCTGAAGACCGTTGTTGGAAGAAGCAAGGAAGGTGTACAAAATGTGGACAAATGGGTCACTTTGTAAGGGATTGCCCGAGAGGTAGAGAACAGTCATCCGGGTCAGGGGTTAGTATTAATCAGGGTCAGAAAAGGGACGCTGCGGGAAAGCCCAAGATCCAAGGGAAAGTGTTTGCAATGAATCAACAACAAGCGACAGATGATCCATCCGTTATTGGAGGTATTGTTTCTGTGTCTAATGTGAGCGCGCGAGCGTTAGTAGATCCAGGATCATCTCATTCATACATTTCTGTGCAATTTGCTTCTATGTTAAATGCTGCATTCGAGTCTTTACCGTACGTGCTAGAGGTGTCGACCCCTATAAGAGAATGCTTGATTTCTGATCGAGTCTTTCGTGCTTGTGATGTGGTTATTTGTGGTCGAGTCCTTTGTGCGGATTTGGTAGTTCTTCCTATCCAAGACTTTGATGTCATTTTGGGTATGGATTGGTTGAGCAAGTTTCATGCTTCTGTTGATTGCCGTGAGAAAACTGTTACTTTTTCTATTCCTGATGTGCCTAAGTTTGTGTTTGAGGCTTGTCCTCTGAGTAGGAAGGTTCGCTTAATTTCTTTTATGAAAGCGAGAAGATTGTTGCATAGTGGTTGTGAGGGGTTTTTGGCTAGTGTTCTTGATACTAGGAAAGAATCCCCTAGTCTTGATAGTGTTCGGGTAGTTCGGGAATTTCCCGATGTTTTCTCTACCGAGTATGAGATGCCTCCCGATCGTGAGATAGAGTTTTGTATAGATCTTTTGCCGGGTACGGCTCCGATTTCGAAAGCGCCTTATAGGTTAGCTCCCGCCGAGTTGAAAGAGTTGAAGGTTCAGTTGCAAGAGTTGCTTGACCGAGGGTTTATCCGCCCTAGTGTTTCCCCGTGGGGAGCACCGGTTTTATTTGTGCGGAAGAAAGATGGTTCGTTGAGATTGTGCATCGATTACCGGAAGTTGAATCAGGTTACGGTGAAGAATAAGTATCCTCTACCGCATATTGATGATTTGTTTGATCAGCTTCAAGGGTCCGTGGTTTTCTCTAAGCTTGATTTGAGGAGTGGGTACCATCAGTTGAAGGTTCGATCGGAGGATATTCCGAAGACTGCTTTTCGCACTCGTTATGGCCATTATGAGTTCTTGGTTATGCCGTTTGGGTTGACTAACGCGCCGGCCGTGTTTATGGATTTGATGAACCGGATTTTCCATCCCTATCTTGATTCGTTCGTGGTGGTTTTCATCGACGACATTCTTGTTTATTCGAAATCTCGAGAGGAGCACGAGCAGCATTTGAGGACAGTTTTATCCGTTCTTGCGAGGGAGAAATTATTTGCGAAGTTTAGCAAATGCGAATTTTGGCTCGAGAAGGTGTCATTTCTGGGGCATGTTATTTCGAAAGATGGGATTTCGGTGGATCCTTCAAAGATTGAGGCTATAGTGGATTGGAAGAGACCCGAGTCAGTGACCGAGATTCGTAGTTTTCTTGGTTTAGCCGGTTATTACCGAAGATTTATTGAAGGGTTTTCGAGGATTGCTACTCCGATGACTCAGTTGACCCGGAAGAATGTTCCGTTTGTGTGGACCGAGAAATGTGGCAAGAGTTTCGAGGAATTGAAGAAGAGGTTGACTACCGCACCGATCTTGACTTTGCCTAATGGGAGCGATGGCCTAGTGATTTATAGTGATGCTTCGAAAGAGGGTTTGGGTTGTGTGTTGATGCAGAATGGGAAAGTAATTGCTTATGCTTCGAGGAAGTTGACCCCGAGTGAACAGAATTACCCTACTCATGATATGGAATTAGCGGCTATTGTATTTGCGTTGCACAAGTGGAAGCACTACCTTTATGGAGCGAAGTTTGAGATTTTTACCGATCACAAGAGTTTGAAGTACCTTTTCTCCCAGAAAGAGTTGAATAATAGACAGCGCCGATGGATGGAATTGTTGAAGGATTATGATTGTACGATTTCTTATCATCCGGGAAAGGCGAATGTGGTAGCCGATGCGATTAGTAGAAAGTCTTATGTGGCTTCGATGATGGTTCGAGAGTGGAAAATGCTAGAGGATGTTCGAGATTGGTCTCCTCGTGAATCGAGGCATGGGGCTATTTTTGCGAATATTAGGGTGTCTCCGACCCTAATTCAGAGAATAAAGGAAGCTCAGAAAGAAGATCCCGAGTTAGTGAAGGTATTGGGTAAATTGAAGGAAAAGAACTTCGAGGATTTTTCTTTGAGTTCAAGTGGAGTGTTGACTTTCACTGGTCGTTTGTGTGTTCCGGATGTTGATGGAATTAAACAGAGAGTTCTTGATGAGGGTCACAAATCGAGGTATACTATTCATCCGGGCAGTACGAAGATGTATCAGGATTTGAAGCAACAATTTTGGTGGATTAATATGAAAAGGGAAATAGCAGAGTATGTTTCGAAGTGTCTAACTTGTCAGCAGGTCAAAGCCGAGCATCAGAGACCCGCGGGATTACTTCAGCCATTAGAGATTCCCGAGTGGAAATGGGAGCATGTGACTATGGATTTCGTTACGGGACTGCCTCGTACCCGTAGGAAGTATGATAGCGTTTGGGTAATAGTGGATAGATTGACCAAGAGTGCCCATTTCTTGCCTATTGATATCAGATATTCGATGGAGAAGCTTGCAACCCTTTATATCGACGAGATTGTTAGATTGCACGGGGTTCCGGTTAGCATTGTGTCAGATCGAGACCCGAGGTTTACTTCTAGATTCTGGAAGGCGTTTCAGGAAGCTTTGGGTACAGATTTGCGATTCAGTACTGCTTTTCATCCTCAGACCGATGGTCAATCCGAGAGGACTATTCAGATTTTGGAGGATATGTTGCGAGCGTGTTCGATAGACTTTTCCGATTCTTGGGATTCGCACCTACCGTTAGTGGAATTCTCTTACAACAACAGTTATCAGGCTAGTATCGAGATGGCACCGTTCGAGGCCTTGTATGGAAGAAAGTGTAGATCGCCTATTTGTTGGGATGAGGTTGGTGAAGCGAGAGTTTTGGGTATTGATTTGCTTCGGGATTCAGTTGAAAAGGTTAAAGTTATCCGGGATAGGTTGAAGACAGCTCAGAGTCGTCATAAGAGCTACGCAGATAACCGAAGACGAGATCTTAGTTTTCAGATTGGTGATTGGGTGTTTTTGAAGGTATCTCCAAAGGTGGGTATTCGTAGGTTTGGGAAGAAAGGCAAGTTGGCTCCGAGGTTTATTGGCCCGTTTGAGATTTTGGGAAAGGTTGGACTTCTTGCGTATCGTCTTGCGTTGCCGCCATCTTTGGACCGGTTGCACAATGTGTTCCACGTTTCTATGCTTCGGAAGTATGTTCATGATCCGTCTCACGTGTTACCGAGGATACCGGAAGATATTGAACCCGATATGAGTTATGAGGAACGACCGGTTCGGATCT
The DNA here is from genome assembly GCA_026119855.1 of Campanula takesimana. NCBI lineage: Eukaryota > Viridiplantae > Streptophyta > Magnoliopsida > Asterales > Campanulaceae > Campanula > Campanula takesimana. Next base: position 2,496,429 of record JAOWBW010000085.1, read on the forward strand.
TAGATTCCAAGGTCCAAGAGTTGAGAAACAAGAGCATCGCGTTGGTTCGTGTCCTTTGGAGGAATCATAACATCGAGGAGTCGACGTGGGAGCTTCGTGATGAGATCGAGAGGAAATTTCCGTGGCTTTTTGTTTAAGGTAAGTCTCGTTAAAATTCGGGTCGAATTTTCTTTAAGGGGGAGTGAATGTCACGACCCGAAATATAGGCTCTATTTAATTAGTAATTAAATGATTTTATTTAATTATTTGCTTAATTATTTATTTAAATTATTATTTATTTAAATAATTATGTGTGCAATTTGTGTGTTATAATATTTGTGCCTAGCTTTGTATTGAGTTATTTGGGCTAGTGTGGAAGTGTTGGGTCTTAATAGTTAGTCGGGAGTACAAGTAAGTGTGCTAGTAGATGGGGGAGGGGCCCGAGTGTAATATTTTGAAATAATCCTCCCTACTCCCTCCCTACCCCTCTCCTTCTCCCTCATTCTTCATCATTCCCAGCAAACACACTCTCTCTCCTTGGCATTTGGTAAGTTTTTCTTCCCTCTTCATCTCTCTTCATTTTCTCCTTCTTCCTATCATCTTCTCTCATTTCTTAAAACATGAAACGTGTTTAGATCGTCGCTAGGATCGCGTAGACTCAAAAAGATTTGAAATCCATCAACTTTGAGAAAATTCAAGTAAGTTACTTTTCCCCCATTTTTATGCCAAAATGCTCATATTATGTTCATATAATGCCATTGTTGTTATAGTTGAAGTTTGGATGAGTTTAGATGTTGTTTGGGGTTCATTTGGGTTTTTGTCTAAAAATGGTGATTGATGTTGAAGTTGAGTTTGATCCTTGGTTTGGGGTCATTTTTGGTGTTCTTAAGGTCCCCTTTTGTGTTAGATGTTGTTTGGGTACCTTAGAATGACTATTGAAAGCATTTGGTTTGAGTTATGTTGTTTGGGTGGAAAATTTGGGAGAAACCCAGTTGGTTTTGGCCGTTTTCCGGCGACCTGGGTGCGTGGGCGACCGCCCATGATGGGTTTGGGCGACCGCCCATGAGATCAGTTGATCCGGAGGATTTGACCAAAGTGAGTAGGCGACCGCCCACTATTGGGTTGGGCGACCGCCCAGGAAGTCAGTGAGTTTTGGGCTTGGGATTGGGTTTTGGGCGACCGCCCAAACTGGCTATGGGCGACCGCCCATACCAGCTGTTCTGAGCCTCTTTGTTATTGAATTGTTTAAAAGTCCAAGCCCGATCTAGGCTCGAAGTATCACCCTAGTTGACTTAAGTTAATGTTGTGGAACACTTTATTGTTCGAGAATGATCCCCTTGTGATCGATTGTGATATGTGATTTATTTAAGTATCATTTTGAGAACGTGATTCATCTTTGATGTGCGGTTTATATTGGTTTGCCTTTGTGGTGATCTATTTGGATTGATTCCCTACTTTGGAATCCCTTGTTGTTTATCGTGCTAGTATTTTATTACTTAGCCTTTACGTGAAAGTCCAGCTGGTATTTTGTGTGTGTTTGGGCGATGCGAAACATTATGATGGCACGGCCAAGTCCATTATGATGTTGACCATTGTTTTGCCCCCTTATTACCCTCCTCCAGATTGGCCTTGGATGTGAGAAGAGCTAGCTCCCTTGTGTGCATTTTAGCTTTACTTGGAGCATGACTTTGTGGCATGTCTCCCGTCCTTTGTGACACTCCTTTGGTTATTGGTTCCGGTACCGGGGTTTTCTCTTCGGCTTTCATGCCATTATAAAGATGTTGATTGGTTGATTATTGAAGCTGCGCAGCGATCCTTTATTTGGATGTTCCGGTTTGGAAAACCTTGGCTATATCCTTTGTTATGTGTTTATTTCCGCTGCTATCTGTTATATGATAATTGCTATGTGCTATGCGATAATTATTATTGTTTATTGCTTATTGCATCATAGCATGTCATGTAGTTGCATTAGTAACTTATTGAGATTTATCTCACCCCGTTTCCTTTCATCTTTGTTTTTCCTTAACCCCCCCCCCCAGGTGCTAAGGAATAGTCTCGCTGATCACGAGAACGAGGACGTCGAGTGTGGATCCGTTCTTTTGGGGAAAGTTGTATAGGTTGGTTTACATTATATCAATGTGTAACCTTTTGGGGATAATTGTACCGAATATTGACGTCATTAGGATTTTGTACATTTGTATTTTGTTAAGCATAAACTGTGGAAGTTTATGATGATTGTATATGGTTTTTTTTTACCAAGCTTGGTTTTGTAAAACTTTGGATTATCCCTTTTTGGTATTAAATGGAATTTTAAACTTCGGTATTTTGGAGTTTATTGTTAGAGTCGACGTCCAGATCGCGGTCCCGGGGCCCGCGGGGACCGGGGTCGCGACAAACCATCTTGGTAGAGGACGTAGATCTTTCATTGATCGAACCTCTCCAAATAGCTTGTTCTTTATTCTCGCTATTTACTTTCTGCTTAATCATTTCTGAATTACTGCTTTGTTTGATCTTATCAGATTGCTATTGTTGCTGTTGTGCTTGTTATTGCTTATTGCCTTAGAACATTTTATCCAACTCTTTAAGCCAACTTAGCGCATGCGTTTTTATCTCTGCGCAGCTTTTTCTTGCGCAGGTGCTGCTTAAACTTTCGCTGTGCATTTCACACTCTCTCTGCGCGCTATACTTAGCTTATTTGAGAACTGTGCGCATAAGCCATTGATTTGCAAAAGGGTTTGAAAATAATTTTAAAACGCTATTCACGCCCCCCCTCTAGCATTTTTCATACCATTGTTGCCCCTTTGGGACCAACACTTACGATGCTCAAATCTAGGAGGTTGGGATACATAGACTTGCTCATTTAGAATCTATTTAGGAATGAAATTTTAACATCCATTTGAAAGACTTTCATTCTTATGAATGATGCAAAGGTCAAGAATAGTCTAATTGCTTCAAGTCTTGCCACATGAGCTAATGTTTCATCATTGATTATTCCTTCCTCTTTTCTATATCATTGGGATACAAGCCTAGCTTTATTCTGACAATAATGCCATCTTTATTCATTTTATTTTTGAAGACCTACATTGTTTTTATAATAGTTTGATTTCTTGGTTTGGTTACAAGTTTCAAAACTTTTTTCTTTCAAAGTGTTATAGCTCTTCTTCTATTTCTTCAATCAAATTTGCATCTTGCAAAGCTTCATGAATCTTCTTAGGTCCTATTTGAGATATAAATGCTCTAAAAAACACATCATAATGAGGAATATCGAGAGGAAGAGGCACATTTTGAACTAAAATCTCAATGATGAGTTTATTTTGATTGACGATAGGGGTAGGAATAATTTCGTGAGTCTCTTGAGTGGGATTGTTCATTAGAAGAGTTGGAAAAGTTAAGCACATGTGATGATTCTGGCACATTGTTTGAGTTTCCAATGGCCTCATCAAAATCACACAATTCAGTTGCTATTTTGATTGTTATTTTCATAAAAGTCAACATGAATGGACGGTTTTAGAACAAGCCTCATTTTGTTGTATACTTTTTATGATTTATGGTGTTGGATTAACAAAGGAAAGTTCCTTAATCACTTTTAGGATCAAATGTGTCCCTATTGTTCTTTCCATTGTTATGAATATAGCATTTGCTTCCAAACTAATGAAAATATGATATGGTAAGTATTTTTCCATTTTATAATTTATATGAGGTCTTCATATGATACCTGTTAATAAGGGTTTTGTTTGGATATATACATCAGTGGGTACAACTTCTCCCTAAAAGTACTTAAGGAAGATTGTGTTCTTACAACATTACTCTTGCAGCTTCACATATTGTTATGTTCGCTCTTTCTGCAACTCCATTTTATTGAGGAGATCTAGGAGCATAAAAGTTGTGATCAATCCCTTTCTGATTGCAATATTCTTCATCTCTTGTCTTCTCAAATTCCATTCCATGATTAGAACTTATCTTGATAATTTATAAGTCTTTAAGGTTGTGAATTTTGTTGAACAATTTGATAAGAAGATTCAAGGTTTCACTTTTGATTTAAGGAGGATAATCCAAGTAAATCTTGTGAAGTCATCAATAATAACAAGTGAATATCTCTTTCCACCAAGAGAAGTTGTTCTAATTGGTCCAAAAAGGTCTATGAGAAGGATTTCTAGATGTGTCTAATCTTGTTTGGCAGAGAAGGTTTTTTTTTTTTCCCACATTGACAGGCCTTGCATAAATTATCCTTTTTAAAGAAGATTTTAGGAAGGCCTTTGACTAGATTTGAATTTGCTAACTTTGCGATGCTTTTGCGATTGAGATGAGCTAGTCTTTTATGTCAAAGCCATGACATATTAGATTGGTTGTATGACAGTAGGCAATGGGCATTGGATGATTTCACAACTTTAAGGTGCAAGTAGTAGAGATTTCCTTTTTTGATGCCATTAAAGATAACCTTATTATTTTGTTCTCTGACTTATCAATGATTCTTATTGTAAATGAAATGATAACCTTTATCACATGTTTGACTAATAGTGATCAAATTGTGCTTAAGACCTTCTGCATAGGACACATGTGAAAATATGATGTCTTTAGTGACCAAATTTCCTGATCCTTTTATCTCTTACCTGAGAGTTATCAACAATTGTCATATTTGGTCCATTCTTTGGATTAAATTGTTGAATCGATTCCGTAGTTGCAATGATGAACTGATCGAGGACATGTTCAGTACTTTCAATCAGCTCCATGAACTGAACTGATTGATCAAGGACATTTAGGGATCAAGTACTTTCAATGTAGGAGCATTGATCGAGTATATTCCCCAACAACTTCAAACACTGTCAACCGCGACGCTCTGAACTCTAAACTTTACTTACCGCAGCTTTGCTTTAAAAAAAAAAATATTTTCAAAATACCTCAAACGACCGTTTTTACGTGTTTTCGGAGTCGAACTACGTTTGGTCTGATTTCCTTCCAAAGAAATACGTAGGCAGTTTTATAGCACGACCATACCCAAGCTTCTAAATGGTGTCTTTTCTATCGACAACGTTACTTCTTCCATAAGTATCGTCGCCAAGGGGCTCTGTAGACACCTCATTTTGAACTCAAATTTATGATTACACTACTCTTATGTCTCGCCTTTGTGTTTGGATGAAAACTCGTTAGTTTCATCATGTTTCGTTAAGTTTCTAACTGACTCCGTTAGTTAGGGGCTAAAATGAACAAATGAAACTGACAGAAGGACAAAACAGTACTTTCGTACTGGATATCTCGTACGAGGCATTGATGTCATGTACGAGACATCTCCTACTGTCTGCGAGTCTGATTCACATTCCTTTTCCCTCCCGATCTCTTTCTTGGCCAACACTCTCCTAATCCGGGAAATATCTAATTAGGATACTTCCTAGATGTTTCATACTGATTTCCTACTTCCTTTAACCTCTTCAAATAAGGAATTTATCACCTACCAAACTTAGGACTCCTAGACTTGGTCCCTAAGTAATCCAATACCTATAAAAATAGAGTCTTTCACCACAAAATGAGGTTAACAATTCTCTAATCAGGCTCTCTCTCAATAATCCCGTTTTTCTTCTCCCCTCACACCAAAACACCCTAAAAAACTCACCTTTTCAAGTCACAAACATCACAAAACTCTTGGATCTTCAAGGCCTTAGTCAAGGCCATTAATTGGAATCTCAAGAACACTTTAGGTGAACTCCTACGCTTTTAATCTCTACTTCTCATCTCCTTCTTTGTTTTAGAGTAGTGTAATCCCATCAAAAGGATTAGCCTAGAGCCTCTCCAATCAATGGAGATGGTCTCGAAGCACATGATCCGACATTCCAATAATTAAGAAATTAATTATTGGCTTTATTTATTTTAATTGTTTATTATTTATTTGATTGAAAACACCTAAGCAAGACCAATCCTAGATTGGGTGGATTGGGTGCTCCTTGACCTTCCCAAACCATAACTTAACCCCCAAACTCAAGAATCTCACGGTCCGTGTTCCGTTCAACAACATGGTGGCGACTCTCAAATCAAAAAGGTAAAGAGAGGATCATTCTTTCTCGGGTGCAAACATCATGGCAAAACTTTTGATCAATCTGAACTATGCCTAAAAATCTACTCTAATCTCCCTCAAGAGTATGAGAAAGTGGCTCTACCCATTAGAGAAGGAGCTGAATTGAGTTGTATGACCGTTGAACAATACTTTGGAAAACTTGAAGCTTATGAGCTTGAAGGTATGGTCAAAGTACAACCAGCACCTACCATATCTCAAACCCTGGCACTTGTAGCTCAAGAGCAAACCCAGAAACAATTTTCCCAACAGGACATTGACACTCTTGAAAGTAATGCCCTTAAAACACTAAACATAACCCCTAAACAAGAACCCAAACCCATTTCTCAAGAAGACATTCCAAGTCTAATCTCCATGGTGTGAGAGCCAGCGCTCGAAACCTAATTCGCGCTCGTGTTCTCATAATGGTTTCCCTACTTTGATTTTGAAAAATAAGAGTCGCCACCTCATTTTATTTTAGGAAAATAGAGATTAAAGTTTTTTTTTGTTTTGAAAATGAGAAGTGGGTCCGGGGGCTAAGTTACGAGTAGAGAAGGTGATTAGCAGCACTCCACTCTCCCTTTCGGTCTCTAGCATGCTTCCGCCTACGTTTGATTTTAATGTGCTTTTTTGAAAATGCCTTAACTTTGAAAAATGTGTGTTTATGTACGAAGGTGTCCCCTAATCTAGGTAATGTTCATTTTGATCACAACCGGGAATCGATTTGGGTGGATTTCCCGATCCGTTTTTGAAAGAAGTTTTGAACACAATTAGAAAAGAAAACATACAAAAGGGGAGGGGATTAAGTAAATTTGGGGATTTATATACAAATATATAAGAGAATGGGAAGACAAATCCCATGAATAAATAAGTGTCCGTGCTGCGAGTTCGATTGTTGGTTTTGACACCGTTCTCCGACCCGGGCCGAGGTTCCTGTCCTAAAATCATCCAAATATAAAACTAAAACTTGGTATTTACTCCCAGGATTTAGGGAACCTTTGTGAATTTTTATAGATTTTTTAGATTATTTAGACCCAAGCATTAGCAAGAAAGTTGTTCACAAAAAACAGCCCAGCACAGTAACACAGAAACCCTTGCACATTCAGCACCAATTTTACCTATTTTAGCTCATGAATCTGGGAAAACACCAAGAATTAAAGTTGAACATAACGTTCGAGACATAAAGTTCCCAAAGTGTCAAGTCCATAAAATGGTTTTAAGTGGTTCAAAGGGTCTCTGACATTTTGATGTCGGAGACTGAAAACACAGATTCTGGGTTTTGAGGGTTGAAACAAAAGAGAAAAAACGTACTTCATTGGATCCAAAAATTATTTAAAAATATATTTGTTTTCCTTAGTTTTCTGGGAAAAAAGTTCATGTTCTGACTTTATTCCAAAAACAATATTTTGACTGAGTTTCAAGCACAAGAACAGAGCATGGTACAGAGGAAAGTAAGCAGGACAGAATATCTGTGACCCAAAACTATGCATGACCACCTAGGCTAAACATGGATTATGGACATGAAACTTGACGTTCATGAACTTAAACATATAAGGAACAACTTACATGTTATGACTGAAACCCAGAAACGAATTTAAGATAGAGTTTTTGAATCATGAAAATCGTTGGTTTAGACAGAGCATAAAAACTGGTTGCTTAGGTCACAAAAATTAGTTACAAAACATGACCAAAACTCAAAACCAAGCCATGAAACTCAAGGAACGTATTACTTAACATGTTTAGAACATTATCCAAGAGTCATTGTCCAACAAAAGTCAACTTAAACATGAATGTGAATGAGAAAAAAGAAGTGATTTATGTATAAAACACTTGAGACTTGGCCAAAAGATGAATACGTAGATGTCATAGAGTCATGCAAACATGGAGAACTTCAGATTCAAACATCAATAACATCATTTACATGACAACTTTACAAGTTCTCTTACATGAGATATGTGGAAATATGGGGGTCTAGCCAACTTGTGGCTAGACCCTTATACAAACAACCAAACCACTTACATTTTTGATGACAAAAGAATTACAACCAGGAGATTAGCTAGTTAGGAGGGGGAGGGTGTGCTTCCTTTGCTTCCTAGGGAAGGGTTTTAGATTTGTTTTGAGTTGGAGTTGGATTGGAGTTTGTGTTTGTGTTTGCTTGAGTTGTTTTGGTTTGGAATGTTTGAAAGAGTGTTTAGGGGTTGCTTTGTGGTGTTTGGATGGTGGTTTAGTGATGGAGATGTGGTGGAGTAGTGGTGGTGTTGTGGTGGGAGTATGAACTAGAGAGGATGGAAGGAATGTAGGTGGAATGGAGAGTATGGAATGTGGATGGAATGGATGACCCCCTCTCTTTAGGCCATTTAGGGAGGAGTTTCTAGGGAGGAGGGAGGAGGTATTTTAGGACCAAATTTCCCCTACTATAGGGGTAGGAAGGGGGGGGGGGTGAGGTCGATGGGTGGATAGGGTATGGAGCTTGATGTGGATGATGGGATCTTTACTATGATGGTGTTGGCAATAATACACAAAGAATCTGCCCCAGATTCAGAAGACCAGCCGTACGGCGGCCATTGTGCCGTATGGCATCCATGGAGCCGTACGGCTCATGTAGAAATTTCTCCCCTTTCTTGTTTCTCCACTTGTCGTTTCGTGATTGGGCCCTCCATGTTGACTTACCCATGTGTGGAAGCCATGTGTCACGAAATGGGGGGCTTTGGCATGCATGGCTTGATATTCTTTCCGGCTCCATGTTCCCGCTCCGCAAAAGCTAGCAACTGCTCCGTCGTGCGAACTCCGGTGTCCCAGTTGTCCGCGGGCCTAGCACGAAAATTTCTCCTCTTTATTTTCTAGTCACAACGGTGTATCTATAATATGTTAACGAGTAAGGAAAAGCATAAATATAATTTTAAATGCAAAGGAAGTCCGGTAAAAGGCTTTTCTAGGGGTGCGGGGCCCGCAGTGGGTTCCCGATGCTCAATTTTTGGAGGATACTCCTATTTAATCGGTTTTGAGTCCTAATCACAATCTCGAACTCGGTTTCTTCATCCGATGCACCGATAAGGTGGTTGGTAGTCCTAAACTGCCTCATCTAGGGTTTTAGGTCATTTCTTGGGTTTAGACCGATTCAGGGTTGGTTTAAGGGGTGCGAGATCGGGGTGTCTACAGAGCCCCTCGTCGAATTTCCTTTTAATGTAAAGGGGATTCTGTTAGGTTTCCTAGTAACATGCGCAACGGAATAAAGCATTTAAATTTTTCATGAAACCCAAAGCCCATAGATCCATAAATATGATTAAGTCAAATACATGCATAATGAATACTAAAATACTAACCCTTGATGCCTTTGATTTTGCAACCTTGAATTCGATGGAGGCTTGAAACTTTGATCATGAACTTAATTTTGAACACGAACTCTTGAAGATGATAAGTTTCATCCTCTTGTGGTATCCACACCACGAACGAATATCAATAACACTTGATCTTGGTTGCTAGACCAAATTATGAAACACGCTTTCACAATTGTAAGAACTATATGGAATTATGAATATTCTTGTTCTTCACTTTAGGGATCTTAAAACAAGAAAAATAACCTCTCAAAACCCTTTGGGGGCACTCATAATAATTTACTTAATGACTGTTGAAAGGATCCTTAAATTGGTTCTTATCCTTAACCCCTAAGGACTTAGGAAACCTAAATCCAGTCACAAAATTAAGCTGCAAGTTTTTTGGCCCGTTAGCACTGGCACGGTCGTGCCTTATAATTGGCACGGTTGTGCCAATTGGTGCGCGCCCGATACCCTTGAGCTGATTATTGGCACGGTCGTGCTTTTTAAATGGCACGGTCGTGCCATGAGCAAAAGCACGGTCGTGCACTTTAATCAGCACGGTCATGCCAGGAGAAAAAGCACGGTCGTGCCAGTCCAGAAAAATTGATTCTTCCATAATTCTAATTCAGTCCTTTATGATTTGTTCTATTCATGTGTGACCCTCTAGGATTACACTAAGTTGGCAATGAGTCCAAACATGAACCCATAAGATATGATTAGGTTCTAGAAAACTGTCATACTTACCCAAATAGTGTAACTAGATACAAGTTTGCATTCCTTTTAGAATATATCACAATCCCTTTGTCCATGATGTCATTGAACACAAGTCATGGTCAACAAGTCAACTTGCATTGTTCAATACTTTCTTGATCCCAAATATGTCGATAATCCAAATGACATTGATCCAATAAATCCATTTGAGTTTGGCCAAACATTTAATCAACATCATTCCTATGAGGGGCCCAAGCTTGAAATCTCTCTGAAGAGGGACAAATCCAATTACCTTATTATTATTCACTACATGAATCCGATTATGCCAATCATACCCTTTATAACTACCTGGTTAAAGGTAGCGTTTGAATATGTCAAACATAATCTTCATCAAGTGGAAGACTATAATAACTTCATGTCTATGTATTCAAATAACATAATTAATATGAGATATATGTACGACATAGATAATGACATAAATCCCATACAGTGGGTCATGTCCAGTACCTTGTTCCAAACAAGTACCCATAAATCTAACATGATCATCCCATGATCATTTAGCCTTTATGCTAGTGCTTAATAAGCTCTAGGGACGGAGATTATTATAAGCAAACATGAGCAACAATAATAATCTAAACATCTCTTTATCATCATGAATAAAATGATAACTTATACAACGTTTAACAAACGTGCCTAGGGCACGAACACCAACAATCTCCCACTTCCCTAGGCCCAATCTCCTAGGTATCTAATACCCATAGACCTAACATGACCATCATGTTTAGCTTGTGGAAGACCTTTGTTAGCATGTCTGCAACGTTATCATTACTAGGTACTTTGCATATATATTTACGTCTCCCTTATTCTCGAACGATAAGAAAACGCCTAAGTATGTGTTTTGGATTTAGGATGTTCCCTTGGTTCCTATGCTTGAGAAATAGCACCATTATTATCACAATAAAGGTCTATTGGATTAGCAATACTAGGAACCATCTCAAGTTCACCAATGGACTTCTTAATCCAAACAGTTTCCTTTGCAGCATCCAATGCATCAATATACTTAGTTTTAGTTGTAGAATTAGTGACTGTACTCTTCTTGGACTTATTCCAACTTACAGCTCCAATATTCGACACATGCATAAAACCCGATTATGATCTTCTATAATCTTTGTCGGTTTTGAAGCTTGCATCCGAGATCATATTCCATACCTCCATAGATCAAAAATGAATCTTTAGTCTTTCTCAAGTACTTAAGAATAGCTTTCACAGCCATCCAGTGGTTCTCACAGGTGATCGGATTGACATCTTCTTGTCATGCTCCAAGCATAAGATACATCAGGTCTAGTACATATCAAGGCATACACGATGGATCCATTTGCCGAAGCATATGGCATCTCACCCATTTTTCTCATGCTCATATTTTGTCTTAGGACATTGAGTCTTGCTTAGAGAAAGTCCATGTAATATTGAACAATTATCATGTCTTAGAATTTTCCATGCGGAATCTTCTAATGACCTTGTCAATGTATATACTTTGGCTTAAACCAATTAGCTTCCTTGGTCTATATCTGTAGATCTTAATGCCAAGGACATATGTGGCTTCATCCATATTCTTCATTGCGAAACACTTTCTTAACCAAATCTTTACAGACTCACGTATAGGAATGTCGTTTCCAATGAGTAATATGTCATCCACATATAAGATAAGGAATAGAACTATGCTCTCACTAATATTCTTGTATATACAAGATTCATCTTTGTTCTTGATAAAGCCAAACTCTTTGACTTATTCATCAAAACGGAGATTCCAACTCCTTGAAGCTTGCTTCAATCCATCCCATGAATCTGCGCAACTTACATACTTTATTAGAATTTTTCTTGACTATCAAAACCTTTAGGTTGTATCCAATACATCCTTAAGTGAGTTCCTGTTAGGGAATGCTGTTTTGACATCCATCTGTCAAATTTCATATTCCAAATATGAAGATATGACCATGATAATTCTAGTATGTTCCTTGCTACCCATGTAAGTTTTCTCCAAGAAAACTCAATCTCATCCCTTGGTTTTTACACCTTGGGTTAGAATGATCAAGTTTCAAACTCGATTATTATACATGGATTGACTTTTAGATTTTATGACTCCAAGTCATTAATCTAAATGTGGAGCGGACACGGCATTTTGATAGGTGGTAAATTTGTCATTCTCAATGAGCTTTACCTCAATACTTTCTATTTCGAAATATCAAATATTTCTTTTAATAGATTGTATCTTATCAGGTATGAAAGTGCTTATATATCTTTGAATGGATTTTCACAATCCCTTGTGAAAGTTTTTTCAAATTCCATCTTAGGTTAATTGCTATTTTCTGGGTCTCGAACCATTCGAGGTATATTTTACTCCCACTGGTTCTTTTAGAGATAAACAACTTATCTAGAAAAGTACCATCATAGTAACAAACCATTTGTTTCTTATGAGTAAAATAATATCCTCGAGTTTCCTTAGGATATCCCATGAAAATATATTTTATTAGATTTAAATGTGAGTGTTTCCCAGAAAGCTCATTTCCAAAAGGTCTCACCATTTTAAATCTTTATGAAAGACAAACCTAGTTTTTCTTTCACCTTTTAACCTCTTTTGATGGAACTCAGATTAGTGTAATTATAGCGGTTTCAAATACATAACCCCAAAACAATTAATGGAAGATCAATCTGACGTTATCATCTAATGAACCCTTATCCAATAAGGTTCTTTACCTCCACGCAGACACATCATTCCAAATGGTGTTCTTGGTAGAGTTAATTGTGAAACTATTTTATAACCTTAACGATGACTGTCAAATTCTTGGTTTAATTATTCATCATCATGATTCAATCAGAATCTTTGAATAGTTTTACCAAGTATTACCAAAATTCTCTTTTTAGCATTGCTACTTAATGTACCATATATATCGAAATGTATTAGGTCAAGTAAGATGTTAGCCTTTCACCAATCATAGTAAAAGATGTCTTGGTCCAAGAAAATAAGTCTTGCATAAATCATATGATTCCAAATCATATGACTTTAAAACTCCGTCCCATGGAATTTAAGATATGCATTTCTCATTTATTTGATCAAAACAATAATGCATAAGGAATTTAATTACTTATGTTATAGTCTCATTTTTATTTTGTTCTTCAAGATTTAGGATATAAAATTTATTTATATGATAACACAATGAAGTAATTCATAATAAATAAAGCACCTTTCTTATTCCAAATAAGAAATAAATATTCTTCATTATCTTATAACAAAATAATATTTTCTACTTCATGAGTAAAGTCACTTTATCAGTGTTCTACGAACAATTCTGCAACCATTGCATCATTACCATTCGTAGGTCTAACTTTACTATAAGTAGTCTTCAATCCACTAATTATTGCACATTTTTACAAATGTGGGATCCACATCCGGTATCCAATACCCAATAATTAAATTTAGAAAGATTATTTATAACATATATATTCCAAGTGGTAGTCCCACTACCATTCTAATTTATTGATCATCCAGAATTTTGATTATAATTTTAAATGGTCAATCCAATTGCCACGTTACAAATTGCATCAATTCGAGTTATAATTTTAGCCACAATTATTTCCTTTAGACAATGTCTATCTTGCCTTTCCTTTGGCATTTTCCTTTTTTCCTTCATGAACCTTGAGCACTGGAGAACTTTTTTCTACCATCTTCATCTCCACTGTTTTAAGCATGACATGCAACTCGGAGATATTCTTTATCCATTCCAAGCATGTTATAGTTCATCACAAAGCGATTATAACTCTTAGGCAATGAATTTAAGAATGAGATCCGTGGCTTGCTCCAATCCAATTGGACATCCTAGTTTCTCAAGATGCTCTACGAAACCTTTCTTTTAAGCATGTGAGTGAGGTTCCACTTGTTGCCCTTCACTCATTTTGTAATAAGTGAAAGCAACAATGGTTTTTATACCTTTCTTGCTTAGATTTCTCTTAAATAATGTCTCTTAACTCCACGCTTATCTAATAAGTTTCCACAAGTTCCAAAATTTGTTGGAGTTTTGAGCACATAATCACGAGCATGAGACAACTCACATCCCTATAATCATACTCATGTTTCTTGTGATTGTCTCCTCCGTAATAGGGGCATTGGCTTTGGGTTCCTTTAGGAATAGGCCTATCAAGAATGTACAACCCTTCTTTTGCCTTAGAACAATTCTTAGGCTCAGGATCCAATCCATGAAGTTTGTACCATTCTCTTGAAGCTTATCCTTATCAAGGATTGATCGCAACGAAGTTAGTTGTCATAATCTACAACTCATGCAAAATTTCCAAAATTTTACAAGTACCAATCTCATTAAAGAGATAAATAATATATTTTTCCAAAAAAATACTCCTACTAAATTATAAAACCTTCTTTATACATCCAATGTATAATATAATTTAAATGGGCTAAGATCCAACTTTAATTTAATTTCAAGTCTGCTAAGGCGGATTACACAAAATCAAATTAATTAGGTAGACAACCCTGTCAATCATATCCCATATGACTCTTAGATCCTTTGTCTGAGATTCTTTTGAAATTGGGCTAATATCCAACTTTAATTTAATTTTAAGTCCGCTAAGGCGGATTACACAAAATCAAATTAATTAGGTAGACAATCATGTCAATCATATCCCATATGATTCTTAGAGATCCAATTTCAAATGCATGTTTAATCTCATCTTTGCCTAGGCCCAAAACTGTTTTGACCCCTAATTAAGTCCAACCATTTTAAACGTATAGTTAATGTGCCTCACTAGGGCGTGCCCACATTATCTATCTTGCTCATACATAAATAAAGTTAATGCACCTCGCTAGGGCGAACCACATTAAAGGCACCCATGTAGTAACAAGTGTTTTAATCATGGCGTGGCGAAAAGACTTAAAACTTTTCTTGAAGGTTTATCACCATATAGAATACAACACATTTATGAGCACATAAGATAAACATGTTACGCATCAAGTTTAGCCACTAAATTAATCATCATTAATTTAAGCATAATATTTACGTGTTATTACTTTCTCTATAATTATGAGGATGAGACTATTTAAACTTTGGTTATCATCTCCAAACCAAGACAACAAGAAGTGCGGCCGAACTAAGCCATAAAACAACCACAATTCCGCACTAATTCAAGAAACCAAGAAATTAGTCCATGTGGCCGAAACTAAGCAATAGATGGTCTCGATGAACGTAGGCCAATTGCATCCACAATTCCATATGGATCTCCAATCTTTGAATCAAGGACTTTTTTTCTAAATTTTAGCAATTATGAACTCTTCATAATTCTAACTTCGTTTTATCTTTGAATCTTTGATATGCGATCAAGTTTGGGAAACACAATCTCGATGAACATAGATTAGCCATCCAAACCTTGATCCAATCTTGGAATCACAAGACTAAAACAAGTAGGAAAATTAAACCCGAGATCCATACCAAAACCCTAAGCCCCGCCCGCGCCAAACCCTAGGTCCGGCCGGGTCAAAGCATTGGTCCGGTCGGACCCCTTGAAAATTCCAAATTTTAAAGATCCAAATTTTATCTCAAAATTGTTTTTCCCGATTCAATTAGGATTTGGTGTTCTTGGTGATCCAATCACAATGATCATCAAAACCTTGAATAAACCATTTATTCATGAATCCCTATAATATCAAAACTTTGATCCAATCAAAAATTGATAATCCAAACAATTTTAAATCCACCATAATTTTTATTGCGATTGAATAGTGCAATTAAAGTTTATAAAACAATAAACTACATAAAATCCATATAACACATAAACATCATAATCCCAATATTCATATCATGCTAGGCACATAAACAAGCAATTTACATACACACAACATGATCTAGTATTGAAATAATCAACATGAACGGGGCTCTGATACCACTGTTGGGTTTCCTAGTAACATGCGCAGCAGAATAAAGCATTTAAATTTTTCATGAAACCCAAATCCCATAGATCCATTCATATGATTAAGTCAAATACATGCATAATGAATACTAGAGTACTAACCCTTGATGACTTTGATTTTGCAACCTTGAATCGATGGAGGCTTGAAACTTTGATCACGAACATAAGTTTGAACACGAACTCTTGCAGATGATAAGTTTCATCCTCTAGTGGTATCCACACCATGAACGAATATCAATAACACTTGATCTTAGTTTCTAGACCAAATTCTGAAACACGCTTTCACAATTGTAAAAACTATATGGAATTATGAATATTCTTGTTCTTCACTTTAGAGATCTTAGAACAAGAAAAATAACCCCTCAAAACCCTTTGGAGGCACTCATAATAATGTACTTAATGACTGCTGAAAGGATCCTTAAATAGGTCCTAATCCTTAACCCTTAAGGACTTAGGAAACCTAAATCCCGTCACAAAATAAAGCCGCAAGTTTTCTGGCCCGTCAGCTCTGGCAAGGTCGTGCCAATTGGTGCGCGCCCGATACCCTTGAGCTGATTATTGGCACGGTCGTGCTTTGTAAATGGCAAGGTTGTTCCATGAGAAAAAGCACGGTCGTGCCCTTTAATCACCACGGTCATGCCAGGAGAAAAAAGCACGGTCGTGCCCTTTAAGCAGCACGGTTGTGCCATTCCAAAAAAACTGATTTTTCCATAATTCCAATTCAGTCCTTTATGATTCGTTCTATTCGTGTGTGACCCTCTAGGATTACACTAAGTTGGCAATGAGTCTAAACATGAACCCATAATATATGATTAGGTTTTAGCAAACCGTTATACCTACCCAAATAGTGTAACTAGATACAAGTTCGCATTGCTTTTAGAATATGTCACAATCCCTTTGTCCACGATGTCATTGAACACAAGTCATGGTCAACAAGTCAACTTGCATTGTTCCATACTTTTCTCGATCCCGAATATGTTGATAATCCAAATGACATTGATCCAATAAATCCATTTGAGTTTGGCCAAACATTTCATTAACATCATTCCTACGAAGGGCCCAAGCTTGACATCTCTCCGAAGAAGGACAAATCCAATTACCTTATTATTCTGCCCTACGTGAATCCAATTATGCCAATCATACCCTTTATAACTACCTGGTTTAAGGTAGCGTTTGAATATGTCAAACATAATCTTCATCAAGTGGAAGACTATAATAAGTTTATGTCTAAGGATTCAAATAACATAACTAATATGAGATATATGTACGACATAGACCATGACATAAATCTCATACAGCGGGTCATGTCCAGTACCTTGTTCCAAACAAGTACCCATAAATCTAACATGATCATCCCATGATCATTTAGCCTTTATGCTAGTGCTTAACAAGCTCTAGGGACGGAGATTATTATAAGCAAACATGAGCAACAATAATAATCTAAACATCTCTTTATCATCATGAATAAAATGATAACTTATACAACGTTTAACAAACGTGCCTAGGGCACTAACACCAACAGATTCGACGATCCAATATAGACAACCGATCTCGTCTAGGGTTTAATGGGTGGGCCCAAAGTAGGGCTTCCTATGTATCCGTTGCGGGAATCAAGCCTCCATAGTTCTACTCAAGCAAGAAAATAAACATAAATGTATGGTCAAACTCGGGGATCCGAGATTCCTACGTATCTCTTGCAAGAATCAGACCAATCGTAGTTCGGCTAGGTGGGGATGCATTGAGAAACCGTATTCTCTTTGCTGGGGATTGGGGTAACAAGATTATATTTGAAAGAACGGGCGACTGAGCTCCTATTTGAGCTGCCTACGTATCCCATTCGGGAATCAAGTTAGGGAGTAGTTCTGAGGGGAGAAATATTCTTGTAATCAAAGGGGGTAGCAATTTTCTTGCAATCGAAGGGGTAGCAATTTTCTTGCAATCGAAGGGGGTAGCAATTTTCTTACAATCAAAGGGGGTAGCAATTTTCTTGCAATCGAAGTTTTTTGGAAAACATGTTTTTTTTTTTGGAAACTTTTTTTAATAATGAGGCAATGTTCTTGCCATCGTGGTTTTCGGAAAAACAAGGCAATCTTCTTGCCATCAATGTTTTTGGAAAAACATTTTTGAAAGCTAGGCAATGTTCTTGCCATCGAAGTTTTTTGGAAAAACTAGGCAATGTTCTTGCCATCAAAGTTTTTGGAAAAACATTTTTGGAAAGCTAGGCAATGTTCTCGCCATCAAAGTTTTTTGGAAAAACTAGGCAATGTTCTTGCCATCAAAGTTTTTGGAAAGCTACGCAATGTTCTTGCCATCGAAGTTTTTTGGAAAAACTAGGCAATGTTCTTGCCATCAAAGTTTTTGGAAACACATTTTTGGAAAGCTAGAAATGTTCTTGCCATCGAAGTTTTTTGGAAAAACTAGGCAATGTTCTTGCCATCAAAGTTTTTGGAAAAACATTTTTTGATAGCTAGGCAATGTTCTTGCCATCGATGTTTTTAGGAAAAACTAGGAAATGTTCTTGCCATCAAAGTTTTTGGAAAAACATTTTTGGGAAGCTAGGTAATGTTCTTGCCATCGAAGTTTTTTGGAAAAACTAGGAAATGTTCTTGCCATCGAAGTTTTTTGGAAAAGCATAATTGGAAAGCTAGCCAATGTTCTTGCCATCGAAGTTTTTGGAAAAACATTTTTGGAAAGCTAGGCAATGTTCTTGCCATCGAAGTTTTTTTGGAAAAACTAGGCAATGTTCTTGCCATCGAAGTTTTTAGGGAAATGATTTTTGAAAAAGAGGCAATTTTCTTGCCATCGAGGTTCTATGATTTTTTTTTTTGAAAATCAGGCAATGTTCTTGCCATCGAGATTTTTTAGAAAGCTTTTTTGAAAAAGAAACTAGGCAATGTTCTTCCCATCGAGATTTTTTAGAAAGCATTTTTTGAAAACTGGGAAATATTCTTGCCATCAAAATAGATTAAACATTTAAGACGTATAACATGAAAGTAAATTCAAGGAAACACTGCATGTTGTTGTCGATGATGGAAGGATGATCGCACGTCTTCGTGTCTGTGAGAAACTTGAATCTTTACCTTGAAGTTTCTGTGTGATGAAAATTTTGATTTTTTTTAGTGCAAAACACGGTTGACTTATTGAGGCTCATCTCAGATACCTTTCTTGCGAGGCTCGGACGTGACATGGCTTTGGGGATTGGACTTGAGTACCTGCATAAGACTTTCACAAGCATACAAATATATTGTGATATTTATGTGCTTGGAAGTGTCATACACGTGCAACAAGAGCATTCATGGTTCGGAGATTGAGAAGGGTAAAAGAACACATTCCTTTCAATTTGCAAAAGCTTTGATCTTGAAAAATAATGATCTCTATTTTCACAATTATTTTCATCTTGATGAAAGCATTTCAAATCTCACCATTATTTATTTGAGCAATATCTTTTTTCTTTTTGATTTTATTGACACATGTGCATCGCTTTCATTTCAAACTTTACTTATCATAAATAAGGTACCGTATGAAATTACAAAGAGGGAGAATGAAGAAAGAAAAGAATCGTGAAATTTTCCTTTTGAAGATTTTGAGAATATTAGGAGTTATGATGAGGATGAATGGTGGGGCAAGAATGAAAGCCTAGCGCGGGTACTCGAAAGGTAAATTCCCGACACCAATTTTATCAAGTTTACTCAATGATATCTCTCGGGATGGAATATTTGAATTAGCCCTAGTTGTTGACAATGGAAGCCCCTGTGTATCTTGATGGTGAGGCATTAAATGTCGATAGCGGAAGCCCCATCGTTTCGATGATAAGACCCTCTACTCGATGTTTCATTAGTAAGGACTCAACTGTTTGGAAAAGTGGATATACCATGTGAACCAAATGTAAAATCCTTGGCATTTCCCAAAGGAGAGTTCTAGGATTACCGATTAGAAATGTGTGTTTCGACCTCCCACTTGTGGGGGAGTTAACTGTCCTTGGAAAAGCCTCATGAGAATTTTGATGTTTCACTATTCAAGGGTCGCAGGGGCTCTTTTGTTTCCCAAGAGTGATTCTTGTTTTTAATCATGTTTTGACGTCCCACTTACGAGCGAATGTGATGGTTTATGGGACTTTCGAACTGCTTCAATGTCTCATTACTGGGGACCTTTCCGCCAAAGAGGGTGGTTACTTCTTTGGTGCTCATTACTGTCATCTAGATGTGAGACTCCTGACTCTGTTCTAGATCAACATTTGACACTAGCTAGTAATTTGTTACATTGTCCCACTTGTGGGGGCACGAGGCACTTCTGAAGAATTGTTCAATGCCATGATGTTTCATTTTGGGAGACCTCACTGTCTATAAGAACTATCAACATGGAGTAGATGTGTTTTAATGTCCCTCTTGCGAGGGAACATGACTGTTTATAGAGGTTGCCTGATGCTTTGATAATTCTTTGCTGGAAGATCGATGAGACCGCTGTGTCATTCGCAGGTTGCATACAAAAGTGATGTCATTAGGAATCAAACTGCTTTGAGGAGTTTTTCCTATCATTTGATGCATATCTATGTGGTTAAGATGTAGGACTCTTGAGTTTGTCCTTAAGCGGATCTCGAGTTTATTGATTCGAGTTTTTGATTGGAAAACTTTTTGATGTCCCACTTTTGGGGGATTTAACTGTTTACAAGAATCATCACCGAGTTTTGATATTCCACTATCGGGATTGAAGAAGCCCCAGTGTTACCCTAAAGTAAGCTTTACAATCAGTATTCTTTTGATGAGGACCAAACTTCTTTGAGAAGTTGTCCTAAATTTGCACTTTGTTGGACGAAGTCCGGTGTTATTCGCATCAAACCATATTTGATCGTTGCTATTGTGAAGTAAATTCTTGCTTTCAAAGTAAACCCCAAATGGTGGTATGAAACCCCAAATCGTGTTCATTTGAGATTTCAAGCATTGAAAAGTCTAATTCATCTATCTCATTACAACCTATGACATTCAGCCCCAGATTAGGCTTATTCATTTCGAGAGTAAAAAATTTCATTCATTTACCTCTCTTGGCTGTAACAATTCCAGGAGTTGACAGAGGAAGGCATGAGGACAGTATTTTGGGAAAACGAAGGAAAATCCCGTAAGATCTTTGACATTGTGTTTGCGGGGAAAAAATTGATGGAAGGACGAGAGTAGGGGGAAGCCCCTAGACTTGAGGAAATTTCTCACATTTTGAGATCAATGACTCAAGATTAGAATTCGTGTTAATGTTCAAGTGCTTCAAAATCAAATGGGCTTTCGCAATCAGATTAATTTCAATTTCAGAAAAGCTAGTAATTTATTTGGACTCAAATTAGATCGTGACAAATCGA
The DNA here is from genome assembly GCA_026119855.1 of Campanula takesimana. Taxonomy (NCBI): domain Eukaryota; kingdom Viridiplantae; phylum Streptophyta; class Magnoliopsida; order Asterales; family Campanulaceae; genus Campanula; species Campanula takesimana. The sequence goes on from JAOWBW010000085.1 coordinate 2,517,793, forward strand.
GATGAGAACACCAATCAAACAATTGTGATAATTAGCACTGCCTGTTAAACTCGTGGATGGGAGGTCCTTCTCATTGTTGCCGTTGCTGTCGTTGTTGCCATTTCTGTTGTCATCATTGTTTTAGTTGTCGCGCTTTTTCGTAATTGTAGATGTCGCCAGTTGCCGTTGTTGATGATATTCGAATAAGTCTAAAAATCAAAATGTCCCCTTTTGGGATAATGCATGATACATATATGTACATAAAAAGTAAAGAAAGAAACATTAAAACACATCCTCTCCTTTTTTGCACTCATTTTTTTTCTTTTTGTTTCTTTTTTTTTGAGAATACATTGAACATAACAAAATTTTGTAAAACATAAACTCATAACATTTGGAAGTTTACAATGCATGATGAAAATGCAGAACATAACTTAAATTTACAACACATAACACATTGACAGAAAAAATTAACAACACCTGTATAGTAATCACGACCATTTTTCGTTCCCGGTTCTTGGATGGCCACCTTGGATCTGTGCCAAATTGCCTTTGGAATCTTGATTGATTGAGCGTTTTTGGGAACTCCATTGATTGCCTCGTGGACTTCATTTATCTCTTTTATGGACTTCATTGATCACCTTCGTGGATCCAATTCTCATCTCAATTAATCGCAGTCTAAAATTAGTTCAGTTTTATTATTTGATTTTAATTAAGTGAGATTAATCTTTTGCGCGATTAAGAAGCACTTGATTATAAGGCGGATTCATTGACTGAAAACATATATTTACTAGACAATCAAGCAAATGAAATTTGTACAAAATATGACACGCAAGTTTGATTTGGAAAAAAATAATAAATGTGAGCACATTTTAAGACGGGCCCGAAAGCAAAAGGGATTAGAGTTGGGCGGTTTTCCCTATTCACAGCAAAAGAGACGTTATTCCCTCGGGTTGGTGAACTTCCATCATTAGCGAAAAGTGTCTCAAATCTTCCACATCGGCAAGTTGCGGTCATTGTACCAAAAGCAAGTACCTTTCTCAGGGGTCGAGGAGCCCCTAGGATCAAACACTTGGTGAGGGTTTTGGGATGACTTCATCATCGATAAGATTTTGGATTGCCTTCTTAAGAGTCCAACACGAATTGGTATCATGTCCGTGGGATAAATGATATTCGCAGAACTGAGTTTGATCCCCGCGGCCAATGTTCTTTGGTTGATATCCATCCATGGGCTTCATCAATCCCTGAGTGACTAGCCTCCCAATTTTTTTTGAAATAGGAACATTGAATTCATCAAAGTATCTATCATTGTGACGGGCTTTCTTTCGCGAGCCACTTGGGTTTTGGTTTCCTATAGCATTGACGAAAATGTCACACATATCAAAAGAAGCCTTATGGTTTGATTTCCTTGGTGTCGATGCACGAATAGCCCCAGTACGGACGTCTTCATCAATTCTGAGTCCCACATAACAGATGGAGGAAAGGTAAGTGAAAGGCATGTACCGCATTTTATCATGATAGAATGGATGCATGTTTTTCAGAAAGATACGAATTTGTTCAGCCTCGTCTGGTCGTTTTAAAGTTTGAGCAATCTTCTTTCACCAACGCTCAGTGAACTCAGAGAAAGACTCACCCTCACGCTGTACATAAGTATCCAAGTCGTGTTGACCCATTTCCCAAACAGATTTTTCTTTGTACCTTTTCTGGAATTCGTCGACAAGCTTAGCCCAATCATTAACCAGGTTCGTATCGACAATCATAAACCATTGCTTTTCTGGTCCCACTAATGTCAGATGGAAATTTGAAGCCGTTGCCACTGGATTTGCTCCACATGATTGCATTGCGTGGGCATATGATTTCAGGTGGGTTGTGGGGAAACCTGTACCATTAAACTTTTCGACATCAGGCATTTTAAATTTCCATGGGAGGACCACATGAGGGGCCAACTTCAAAGAGTCTGCAGAGAATCCTTCACTATCCATAACATTTCTTAACATCTCTTTCAATTCATTGATCTCAAGGTCTTGTTTAGTGAGAGGAACTTGTGGAACACCATTGTGAAGGGAGAAGTTGAAACCTTGAGTTTGGGAAGCCCCTTGATCGGGAAAAGCTCTGACAGGGTACACACTATCGGGGTAGAGGGTTTGCATATACTGAAGGTAGGCATTTTGGTTAGGAGGGAATTGGGACGGGTTAACTGTGATGTTTGGTAGTGTAGGGATGAAATTTTGGACAGTGACATGGGGATCAATTTGGGTACTGTGGCCATTTCCATTTCTATTCTGATTGTCATTGGGGTTGGGGCTTGGACCGTTATTATGATTGGCGTTTGGATCGGGATTGAGACCATTCACATTTTGCCTCTGATTGTTCTGGGTCTCACCAGCCTGGTGCATCTGAACCAAAGTAACAAGCAGTGCATCATGCTGAGTTCTTATTTGTTCCATCAAACCTTCAGAGTTAGTGCTCAGATATTGATCCAACCATGCTTGAAGCCCTGTTGATGGAACAAACCCCTGATCATTTTGTTCTTCGGCCATAATGATTCGACAGAAATCGGAGTAGAACTTGATCAAAGTAGTGCTTGGAACAAACCCTGAATATCATGCTAGAAGAACGACCAAGATTCTCCCTCTACAAAATTGATTGAAAGAAAAATGTTTTAGATTTTGAAAGAGGACGGGATTTTCATGTGCAAAACAATGATATTTTAAGAAATGAAGAAGCAAAAATGATTTTGTTTGAAATATTGAAAAGCAAGCAATGCACATAACCCTAGGAAGCCGGACATGCACATCGCTTAGTTTTGACACGTTCGATGATTCAATCCTGGAACAGTGGATACCATCTGTTGGTCCTAGAGACACAACAAGGGTATGAAAAGAGGCTAGAGGGGGGGGGGTAAAAAACCTATTTAAAATTCCAAACATTTTAAAAAAAATTCAACCTTTATGCTTCACACTTGAATTTTGTGGTAGATGAAATACCACGCGGTCAAGTATAAAATACACAGCGGAAGTTTTCGTTGAAACAAGTTTAGAGTTTTTTTTGATAAGTTCAATGCGGTAGGAAAAATGTGCGGTAGGTTAGGAGTGCGGTCAGTAAGTGCGGTAGACGAGTGCGGTAGGTAGGGGTGAGGTAGGTTGAGAGATTAAAAACTTGTGTCTCAGAGATTTTTGGCAAATGATAAGTTAGTCAGATTTTAGTTAAGGCAATGAGGTACACAAACAAACACAATTCACAATTGTTCTTAAATCTGAAAGATCAAACACTAAAAGACAAACAAGATTAATATGAACAAGTAAAGAACAATAAGAACAAGATGAACAAGACTTAAAGTAAATTTGCAGAAATGTAAAGTGCAATAAGTAAATGACACAGAGATTTGGAAAGGTTCAATCTGTTAAAAGATCTACGTCCTTTACCAAGATGGTCAGTCTTGGATTTTGAATGAGGTATATATTTTATTCGATTGAGTACAAATTACAGAGATGAAGTATTTGAATCAACACCTATTTCTATGAAGAACAATCCTATACTTAGACCAGTGTATCCCTAATGATTCAATCTATGTGATTGATCAATTCGGGGTTAGTGTGTGTTAAGAATCAAGAGCTCTTTGGAATCTATATGATTTTAGAGCGTAATGAAACTTGTGTGATGAGGCTTGAGATTTGATCTTGAAGGTTTCTGGAGACTTGTTGAAGACTTGAAGGTTGAGTGCTTGAAGATTCGAAGGATTCTGGAAATCTTGAATATGATCTTCAATCACCAAGAATTTCAACAGCAATTTCTCTCTTAGAATCTCAGCTTGAGTTCAATGAAGAACACAAGGACTATTTATACCCTTAAATGAGAAACTAGCCATTAGAAATACTTGATGTCCAAGTTGAAGGACAATGAGTTGTTGATTTCTAATTGGAGCTCAGTCTGAGTTATCCTTTTGTTGCAGAGTCATGGTGGTCAACCTGTACTATGATGACAGTTGTATTCAAATTTAAAATTTGAATTTGCAACGTTCTAAACTAACCAAGGTAAGGACACAAGTGTGACCATGGTTGAGTTTGAACCAACTTGAATTTATTCAATCCAAGGTTACATGCGGTAGAGTGATTCATGCGGTAGACATCATTCATGCGGCAAGGTAGAAAGCATGAGGTAACCTTGGTCATGCGGCAGGCGTTGAGCTATGCGGTAGATTTTTCTGCGGTAGACAGGGGCCTTACCTCATATCTCCAGACTTAGAAAAAAATGAGGGTCCTAATCTGCTAAGCCTATTCAACTATAAAGTGAACTTTTCTAAATGAAGTATAAGTACTTCTTACATTATATCCTAGAGTCCACAAAGAGTAAAATAAGGTTATGGGATCAATCAAATTAAGGTAATAGGAGTGGTTTAAATTAATCATACCCAACAATCTCCCCCTATTTGTTTGAGACCATTACCTACTATAACAAAGGCTAATTCATTGTACTTGGTAAAAACATGTTTTTAAGAAAAAGAATTTATTAATATTATGTCCCAAGTCAATGCACACTCTAAGCCAATGTCATAGATTTCTATCAACCTAAAAAGAAAAACAAATTACTAATCCTAGAAGATAGAAATAACAATTGAGGTATTTCAAGATATGTAAACAATTAAGAATAGAAAAGCATCAAACATTAACAACATACTCCAAATAATAATCATTTAAGCATAGGAGTAAGAACACAAAAAAGAAATATTGTTAAGGTTTACAAACCCAGAACAGACAGAAAAGTAAAGATTGTTTTAAAACATCAACAATTTTTATGACCACATGCGGTCAGATCAAATACGGTCAATGTCAATGAGGTCTTCAATAAAGTTCGCGGTAAGAGGGAAGCGGTAGGCTGGAAGGTCAAGTCCAGGAATCATGACTGAAGCAATGACTCCATCATCTTCTTCTTCTTCCTCACCTCTAGATTGAATATTGCCATGTCCTTCCAGAGTTAGCTGATTTCCAGCTTGATTATCTGAGCGGTTAAGACGGGCTAATGCCGTATTGACTCTGCTGGAAAGAAGATCAATTTTTTTGGATTGGTCAGTTATTCGGATGTTCTGGGCCTCAATGCGGTTTGTCTGAACCTGCATTGCACCAGCTAGAGCATTGATCTTGGGAATAAATTTTTCAACCACGGCCATAAGAGCGGTATTGGAGTGTGTGAGGATTTCTCCCTTGATAGCGGTTTTGACTTTGCCTATCTCATCCTTCACCTCCATCTTATCATCACCCATAGTTTTGGACAGTTCTTTGCTTGCTGCCTCAACTCCTCTAACAATGTTGTTACTGATGAAATCAGTTTGTTTTCTGAACATGTCATTTAGAGCGGCAGGAGTAATGGGAGAAGCATCAGTTGCGGCAGATGATGTGCCCGTATTTCCAGCTACGATGTCCTTGATTGCCTTTGTTATGAATACACTCTCCCCCTTAATGGTCGAAACCAACTCAGAAGTAAGTGCGGCAATACTGTGCTTAAGAGCGGCTTGATCAGCCCTGACCTCAATGAGTTCCTCTCGAAGTGCAACCATACTAGCGACAAGATTACAAACCTGATTTTGAGAGTCTGCCTGCATCTGAGTTAAAGACTTAACTGCGGCAAGTAGCTCAGCAGTAGAAGACGCTGCAGGAGTAGGTTGTGCGGTTGAGAGAGATGGTGCGGCAGGATCGGTAATCATGGTAGGAAGAACGGTCTCAGTCCCTTGCTCAGAAAAAACATTAATATTAGGTGGCACGGTCTCATCATCATTCACATCTTCAATTTCAACAAAAGTATCTAACTTTTCAGAAATAATGTTGCCTTCAACATCTTCATCCCCCATAGTCTTATCTCCGGCTGATTTGTCACTTGCGGTAGAGCTCACATGCTCTTCTTCAGAACTCTCAGCAATTAAACCCTTTTCAATGGGTTTCTCCACAACTTGCTCATCCTTCTCACTTTCAGAAGCATCTTCACCATCCTACTCACTGGCAGTCTGTTCACTGCCATCCTTTGCGGCAGGAGCCTCATGATTATTTTCAGAACCAGAAACCTCTTCCATGTCTTCAATCTGAGCATCGAGAACAAAAGCCTTAGAGACCTTTGGAGGGGCAACCGTGATCTCCTCATCTGAGGTAAAGACAGGGGAGTGAATTTCCGGGGACGGTTGCTTGGCAAACTTGGTTTTCTTTAAGATCTTTACAGGGCTTGGAGTATGGGTTCTCTTCTTTAATGGTGGCTCAACATATTTCTCCCCCTGAGTGAATGAAGGTTTGCAAGATAAGGGTTTGGACTTTGATGGGAGCATGGTAGGTTGAGGGACGATGTACGGCTGTTTTGGTGCGGTATGGGAAGGTTTAGAAGGTTTTGATTTTGGAGGAGAGAGGGAAGGAAATTTTGACGGAGATCTAGGAGGAGCGGTAGGTGGTATTCTGGGTTTGGATGATTTTTGAATGGCAGGTTTTGTGGGAGCGGTAGGTTTAGTAGGTGCGGCAGGAGGCACACTAGTTGCAAGCTTTATGCCTTGAGAGAGAGATTTGACTTACTTTATGACTGTTTTAAAAACTTTCTCTTTCCCTTTCACAGAGTGAGGAGGTGAAGAGATTGCTACTCCTTTGGATTTTGCTTTCAGTTCCGCAGCTTTCTTTCATTCTATTTCAAACGCGGCAACATCCTCATCCATCATAATTTTATCACCCAAGTTGGTTTGACCACTCTTGGTGTACTTGGGAGGAATATACTCCTCAATAAGATCTTTAAGAAGATAGGACCTATACATTGCATCTCCAAAATTGTTGCGGTAGTTACTTCGCATTGATTTCCGGCAGAAGTCTTTGGAGGTAGGGATTGATACCTTATAGTTTGCATTTCTTTCATATAGATTCTTGATTCGGAGAGTATGACCCATTAAGTAAGAAATCAGCCTACTGTTGGTACGGTACTTGGTCTCACCCTCGTCTGCCGCATCTTTATAAAAGAGAATATTAACCCGCAGGATGTCATACATGATCTGGCCCCAGTCCAACCATTTGCCAAGATAAATGGCTGCACAGATCATCCATTAGGTGTGGTTGAAGTTAGCGTGATTGCCTGTCTTGCATAAGAGTGCATGATCAACTAGGTGACCAATATGATACATAATCTCTCCAACATCCTTTCGTTGAATCTTCAAAATATCTGCCGTGCCGGAAAGCTTCTGAGCCAGACTCATAGTCTCTTTCTTTGATATCTCATCAAAAGCATCTAAACTTTTCTTTATGCCCACAACATGAGCGATATCTTTAGCATCAAAATCCATATCGGATCCCATAACAGATGCTTGAATGAATTTGGGGTTAGACTCGGGCTCGTCAGTACTCTCCATTTCTATGGCAGTGTTGAAGAATTCATCAACAAAGGCAGGCAGATGAAAATCTTGATTCAGTGTAAAGAATAGGAGAATTCCACATCTGTTCAGCCGTGCAAGAATGTTGCGGCCAATAGCATCGAGCGTGAGATCTTCATGATCTAACACTATGCCTGGAATGAAGTGATTGAGATCCTGAAACAAATCAAAGTTCAAAGTTTAGAATGAAGGTAGGTTGTGCGGTCACATGACAATAGAGTGTGCGGTAAGGATGATGCGGTCAAGTGAGGCATGGTAGATAAGAGATGCGGTAGACAGAGAGCCAAGGTTACCGCAAACACTAATGTAATTACTTGAAATAATATCAAACTTTGAACAGTACACAAACACGAAATAGAGAGAAAGGAGAATTAGAATGGATCAAAAAGATGATTACGCGAAGAACACGAAGAACACCAAGATGAACACAAAGAACACCATAAGTTGAACTAAACCCAGATTCCCAGAAAGTGACAAAAGTGAACGAAAAATACATAGATTGAATCAGAAATGCAGATAGAGTCACAATATCATATCAATTTTATGAATCGAACACCAGCAAACTCAGAAATCGAAAGGGAAAAACCAATGAAAAAGCTGAAAACATTAAAAAATTGAGTAAAATTACACCAAAAGGATATATAGAATCCATGAAATCATTAGATAAACAAGTTAGAACTAACGAAAATGATAAACAATAAGATTTGAACAACATTGAAGCGAGGAATTCGAAGAATCAAAGTGAAAATGAGGAGGTTTTAGAGATTTCCACCAAGAAAAAAAATGACGAGTTCGAGAATTCATACTATAATGATGACTGGAGGGGTATATTTGAGGTGAGAGTCTTCACTAGGTTCAACAGGTTTTGAAGATTTCTTGGATTGTTGTTTAGACATTATATAGAGAATCAGAGACTGAGAGTGAGATGGCGATTTAGAGGGATTTTAGAGAGAAGTTAGAGAGAAGGTAGAGAGAGAAAGAGAGATATTCTGAAAAAGTAAAATGAACAGAAAGAGTGGTGGAGAGGTAGAAGGTGGAACGGTTAGGTGAAAGGGTTTTGCAGAGGCCAGAGATGGTGGAAAGATGGGAGGTTAACTCTGCAAAAAGGACGGATGTGACCTAGGGTTGTCTATTCGAATTAAATGCAAGGTTACTAGGTGTAAAATCAATAGCCAATGATGGCTCATAAACAATTTAAGGAATAAAAATTAAATGCTCTTAAATGATTTCAATTAAATAAAAGCGAGAGAGTGGAAGTTACCTTAATGCCCTTGAAGTAGATAAGATAAAAATATCTTTAAGTTAGAATGACTTAACTGGGGTCCATCAAATGCGGTAACTATAGAGGCGACCGTGTTAGGTGCGGTCGATGTGGAGACTTACCTTGCTTTAAATTAACTTCTATAAAGTAGTGAACATATGTCATCGTTTTCCACCTTGATCCATATCTTAAAAACCTAAACAGATTATCACAATGCGGTAATATGGTCTATGCGGTAGCATATGCCGCAGGTAGGTGTTGCAATCAAGTGAAGTAAGAAATCTATGTTCTTTGCTTGACCATGATATCTGCCGTGTACCTACTTTTATACTTAGACACACAATCATTAGTACAAGAAACTATATGGACAAGTTTGAGTTAGAGTTCTAGCATACCCATTTCTCCTCTTAAATACCTAAATCTTTTGGAATCGAGAGCCTTGGTGAGAATATCTGTAATTTGATCATCAGTACTCACATACTCTAGATGGATATTACCTTTTTCCACATGATCCTTGAGAAATTGGTATTTTATATCAATGTGTTTGGTCTTCGAATACATGACAGGGTTGTTGGAGACAGCAATGGTAGATGTATTGTGACAATAGATTGGACAATTTTCTTTTTTGATTCCATAGTCAACCAATTGTTGCTTCATCCACCGCACTTGGCAACAGTAGCTTCCAGCAGCTATATATTCAGCTTCTGCAGTAGATACAGAGACTGAGGCTTGTTTCTTGCTTGCCCATGAAACTAGTCGATTTCCAAGGAAATGATAGGTTCCACTTGTGCTTTTCCTGTCAATGGTACATGCTGCATAATCTGTATTTGAGTAACCTATAAGATCAAAAGTTGAATCTTTGGAGTACTAAAGTCCAAGGTTAATAGTCCCAGATAGATAACGAATAATTCGTTTAACAGCAATAAGATGTGCTTCTCTAGAATCATCTTGATAACGAGCACAAACACAAACACTAAACATGATATCAAGCCTACTAGCAGTTAAGTATAGGAGAGAGCCAATCATACCTCGATACAAGGTTTGATGAACACTCTTACCTTTCAAGTCTTTATCTAGCTTGTTACCAGTAGCCATGGGAGTGTCGTATGCCTTTGCATTTTCAAGTCCAAATTTCTTGATAAGATCTCTTGTGTACTTTGCTTGGTTGAGGAAGATGCCTTCAGTACATTGTTTAATTTGTAGCCCAAGGAAGAATGTCAATTCTCCCATCATGCTCATCTCAAATTTGCTTTTCATGAGTTTCTCAAAATTCTTACACAACAATTCATTAGTAGAACCAAAAATAATATCATCTACATATATTTGAACTAATAAAGTATGATCATGATATTTAGCAATGAATAAAGTTGTGTCGATCTTACCACGCTTGAATCCTTTTTCAAGGAGAAATTTAGATAGAGTATCATACCATGCTTGTGGAACTTGTTTGAGTCCATACAAAGATTTACGGAGTTTGTAGACATGATTTGGAAATTTGGGATCTTCAAATCTGGGTGGTTGAGTAACGAAGACTGTTTCTTGAAGTTCACCGTTGAGGAATGCACTCTTCACATCCATTTGATATAACTTGATTCTTTTGTAAGAGGCATAAGCTAAGAATATCCTTATAGCTTCAAGTCATGCAACGGGGGCAAATGTTTCATCGTAATCAATGCCTTCTTCTTATCTATATCCTTATGCAACCAACCTAGATTTGTTTCTTGTGATGCTTCCATTATCATCCATCTTGTTTCTAAACACCCATTTTGTACCAATCACTCCTTGATCTTGTGGTCTTGGAACCAAGGTCCAAACTTTACATCTTTCAAATTGGTTGAGTTCTTCTTGTATAGCAACAACCAAACTTAAGTCTTGGAGTGCTTCATCAACTTTCTTAGGTTTAACTTGAGATATGAATGTGGTAAGTGCATCATAGTTTGATCTTTTTGTTCGAACACCAGAATGCAAATCACCAATGATATTCTGAATTGGGTGATCTCTGACCTCATGAACTTCTTGAGGTATGTCTGGTTGATTCAATGGTGGTTTTAAGTTTTCTAGTGGTATATCATTTGTGCCATCCCAATTATAAGTAATTTGAGGGATAGGTTCTTCCACATTGATGGGTGTTTCAACTTCAACTCCATTTGAGGTAGCAGCAGATGAGGTAGCTTCTGGTGCTTCATATGAGGTAGATGGAGGTGCAGCTGAGGTAGATGGGTTTCCTTGAGTTGATTGATTTTTCGGTCGAGTTGTACCTGTCTCATTAATCTCAACAAAATCATCAGCAACATTTGGAGCCATATGTGGCTCAACATGGAGATAGTCTACTATCTTAAGAGAGGTTTTATTAAATATACGAAAAGCTTTTGAGTGTTTAGCATACCCAATAAATATACCTTCATCGGCCTTAGGAGCAAATTTACCTTGATGTTCTTTACCGTTGTAGAGTATGAAGCATTTGCATCCAAATATCTTGAAGTATGCTATGTTGGGGATTCTTCCTCTCCAAAGTTCATAAAGAGTTTTGTTGTAGGTCTTGTTGATGAGGGATCTATTTTGAGTGAAGCATGCTGTGTGGACTGCTTCAGCCCAAAAGTATTGAGGTAGCTTTGCTTCAGCAATCATTGTCTTTCCAGCCTCTATCAACATTCTATTTTTCCTTTCCACTACACCATTTTGTTATGGAACTCCAGCATCAGAGAAGTTGTGGTCAATACCATGATCATCACAGTACTAAGCAACACTGTTGTTCTTGAATTCTGTACCGTTGTCGGATCGAACACTAACGATGTCATCTTCCTTTTGTGTTTGGAGCTGTCTAAAGAGCGCGGTCAAAATGTCATAACAATCATCTTTGGAGATCATCATTTCGACCCACGTATATCTTGAGTAGTCATCTGCCACAACTAAGGTATATCTATTTCCTCCAATGCTTGCGGTAGACACAGGTCCAAACAGATCCATATGAAGTAGTTGCAAACATCTTGAAGTTGAAGGTGTCGTCTTGCTGGAGAAAGACGATTTTTGTTGTTTGCCTAGTTGAAATGTGTGCACTTCTCATCGTGGTGATCAGCAACCTTGGGTAGACCACGTACTAGATTTTCTCTACTAATCTTGGAGAGATACTTGAAGTTTAAATGACTAAGTCTTTTGTGCCACAGCCAACTATTCTCACTAACATTCTTTGCTACAAAACAGAGATTAGAAGAAATGTAAGATGAATTAAAATCAACAACATAAACATTTTTCTTACGAATCCCTTTGAGTAAAGTGATGCCGGATGTGCCATCCTTGATGAGACAGAAATTTGAGGTGAAGTAGCATTGCAATCCTTTGTCGCAGAACTGAGATATTGAGAGCAAATTGTGTTGTAGTCCAATAACTTGTTGGGTTTCCAAGTAACATGCGCAACGGAATATAGCAATCAAAATTTTAAGAAACCCAAAGCCATGGATCCGCTCATGTGATTAAATCAAATACAACATAATGAATAAAGGAAAAACTAACCCTTGATGCCTATCAAAGTTTTCTTCGGTCTTGGTGGAGAAACTTGAAGACTTGATCACGATCACAAAGCTTGAACACGAACTTTGAAGTTGATGATTTTCACCCTCTAGCGGTATCCACACTTCGAACGAATATCAAAGGAGCTTCTTTGATCTTGGTTGCTAGACCAATATTATGAAACACACTTTCACAATACAATAAAGAACTATATGGAATTTATTTTGTGAATTATTTTGTTCCTCAATCAATGATATCTTAGAACAAAATAAAATCTCTCTCAAACTCTTTGAGACTCACAAAAAGCACTTGTTCATATGGTCTAGCCGAATTGGGGTTTTTATACACAATTAAGACCTATTCCAAATAGGTAACTTGTGCCAAAAACCTTTCCTAATCAAATTAGGAATTTTCCAACCGGCATACCGGGCGCCCGCCTGGTCCTACCCAGGCGCCCGCTTGTTTGGGCAGAAGGTCAAGGCCTTTTCGGCTTATTCAGGCGCCCGCCTGGTTCAACCCAAGCGCCCGCTTGGTTGACCAGGAAGCCCAGAATATTCCAGAAATTCCCTTGAGGTCCTTCGACCCTAAATTCCAATATAGTCCTCTTATTTAAGATTCGTTCTATTGTGTGTAACCCTCTAGGATTATACTAAGTTGGCAATGGGCTCAAACATGATCCCATAAGATATGATTAGGTTCTAGCAAACCGTCATACCTACCCAAATAGTATAACTAGATACAAGTTCGCATTCCTTTAGAATATGTCACAATCCCTTTGTCCACGATATCATTGAACACAAGTCATGGTCAAACAGTCAACTTGTTTTGTTCAATACTTTCTCGATTCCGAATATGTTGATAATCCAAATGACATTGATCCAATCAATTCATTTGAGTCCGGCCGAACATTTCATCAACATCATTCCTACGAGAGGCCCAAGCTTGACATCTCTCCGTGGAGGGACAAATCCATTTAGCTTATTATTCTTCCCAACGAGAATCCAATTATGCCAATCATACCCTTTATAACTACCGTGTTAAGGTAGCGTTTGAATATGTCAAACACAATGTTCATCGAGTGGAAGACTATAATAACTTCATGTCTAAGGATTCAAATGACATAACTAATATGAGATATATGTACGACATAGACCATGACATAAATCTCATACAGCGGGTCATGTCCAGTACCTTGTTCCAAACAAGTACCCATAGATCTAACATGATCATCCCATGATCATTTAGCCTTTATACTAGTGCTTAACAAGTACTAGGGACGGGGATTATTATAAGTAAACATGAACAACAATAATAATCAAAACATCTCTTTATTGATATGAAATAAATGATGACAATTACAACGTTTATTAAACGTGCCTAGGGCACCACTACCAACAATCTCCCACTTGCCCTAGGCCCAATCTCCCATGTATCTAATACCCATGGACCTAACATGACCATCATGTTTAGCTTGTGGAAGTCCCTTTGTTAGCGGGTCCGCAACATTGTCATCAGTAGGTACTCTGCATATATTTACGTCTCCCCTATCAACGATCTCTCGAATGATATAAAAACGCCTAAGTATGTATTTGGATTTTTGATGTGCTCTTGGTTCCTTTGCTTGAGCAATAGCACCATTATTATCGCAATAAAGGTCTATTGGATTAGCAATACTAGGAACCACTTCAAGTTCAGTTATGAACTTCTTAATCCAAACAGCTTCCTTTGCAGCATCCGATGCAACAATATACTCAGCTTCTGTTGTAGAATCAGCGGTTGTACTTTGCTTGGAACTCTTCCAGCTTACAGCTCCACCATTTAACATAAACACAAAACCCGATTGCGATCGGCTATCATCTTTGTCGGTTTGGAAGCTTGCATCCGTGTAAGCATTTACAACAAGATCATCTTCCATTCCTCCATAGACCAAAATTGAGTCTTTAGTTCTTCTCAAGTACTTAAGAATCGCTTTCACAACTATCCAGTGATTTTCGCCAGGGTCGGATTGGTATCTACTTGTCATGCTCAAAGCATAAGATACATCCGGCCTAGTACAAATCATGGCATACATGATGGACCCAATTGCCGAAGCATATGGAACATCATTCATTTTCTCACGCTCATCGTTTGTCTTAGGACATTGAGTCTTGCTTAGAGAAAGTCCATGTAACACGGGCAAGGTTCCTCTCTTAGAATTTTCCATACGGAATCTTCTAATGACCTTGTCAATGTATGTACTTTGGCTTAAACCAAGTAGCCTCCTTGATCTATCTCTATAGATCTTAATGCCAAGTATATATGCGGCTTCACCCATATCTTTCATTGCGAAGCACTTTCCTAACCAAGTCTTCACAGACTGAAGTGTAGGAAAGTCGTTTCCAATGAGTAATATGTCATCCACGTATAAAATAAAGAATAGCACTATGCTCCCACTAATCTTCTTGTATACACAAGGCTCATCTTCGTTCTTGATGAAACCAAACTCTTTGACCGATTCATCAAAACGGAGATTCCAACTCCTTGAAGCTTGCTTAAATCCATAGATGGATCTCTGCAATTTGTATACCTTAGAATCTTGTTCAAAACCTTCTGGTTGTGTCATATACACATCCTCTTGAAGTTTTCCATTCAGGAAAGCGGTTTTGACGTCCATCTGCCATATTTCATAGTCATGATATGCGGCAATGGCAAGCAAAATTCTTATAGACTTGATCATTGCTACGGGTGAAAAGGTCTCATCATAGTCAATACCATGAACTTGCCTATAACCTTTTGCTACAAGCCTAGCTTTGTAAGTATGCACCTTCCCATCCATGTCAGTCTTTTTCTTGAAGACCCATTTGCATCCTATGGTTTTTACACCTTCGGGCGCATCAATCAAATTCCAAACTTGATTGTCTTGCATGGATTGCAATTCGGATTCCATGGCTCCAAGACACTTGTACGAATCAGGAGAAGACATCGCCTCTTGGTAGGTTGATGGTTCATCATTCTCAATGATTTCTACCTCATTACTATCCGTTACGAGAAATCCATATCTCTCGGGCTCGGATCGTAACCTACTAGATCTGCGAGTTGCTTGTGTATTTTGTGTTGGGTTTCGTAGTAATCATGCGCAGCGGAATTAAGCATTTAAAATTTATGAAACCCAAAGCCCATAGATCCATTCATATGATTAAGTCAAATACAACATAATGAATACTAGAATACTAACCCTTGATGCCTTTGATTTTGCAACCTTGAATTCGATGGAGGCTTGAAATCTTGATCACGAAGAAAGCAAGAATCATGAACTTATGAAGATGATAAGTTTCACCCTCTAGCGGTATCCATACCACGAACGAATATCAAGAACACTTGATCTTGGTTGCTAGACCAAATTATGAAACACGCTTTCACAATTGTAAGAACTATATGGAATTATGAATATTCTTGTTCTTCACCTTTTGGATCTTAGAACAAGAAAATAACCTCTCAAAACCTTGTTGAGGCACTCATAATCATGTGCTTAATGACTGCTGAAAGGATCCTTAAATAGGTCCTAATCCTTAACCCTTAAGGACTTAGGAAACCTAAATCCCGTCACAAAATTAAGCTGCAGAGTTTCTGGCCCGACTGCACTGGCACGGTCGTGCCCTTTAAGGCGCACGGTCGTGCCAATAGGTGCGCATGTTGCCACCAGCCGCCCAATATTGGCACGGTCGTGCTTTGCTTTTGGCACGGTCGTGCCATTCACCCCGCAAACTTTGCCTTTGTTCGATTTATGGCACAGTCGTGCCCTTTAAGGCGCACGGTCGTGCCAGTTTAATTTTTAGGCATTTTTCCATAATTCCAATTCAGTCCTTCATGATTCGTTCTATTCGTGTGTGACCCTCTAGGATTACACTAAGTTGGCAATGAGCCCAAACATGAACCCATAAGATATGATTAGGTTTTAGCAAACCGTCATACCTACCCAAATAGTGTAACTAGATACAAGTTCGCATTCCTTTTAGAACATGTCACAATCCCTTTGTCCACGATGTCATTGAACACAAGTCATGGTCAACAAGTCAACTTGTATTGTTCAATACTTTTCTCGATCCCGAATATGTTGATAATCCAAATGACATTGATCCAATCAATCCATTTGAGTTTGGCCAAACATTTCACCAACATCATTCCTTCGAGGGGCCCAAGCTTGACATCTCTCCGAAGAGGGACAAATCCATTTGGCTTATTATTCTTCCCTACGAGAATCCAATCATGCCAATCATACCCTTTATAACTACCGTGTTAAGGCAGCGTTTGAATATGTCAAACATAATGTTCATCAAGTGGAAGACTATAATAACTTCATGTCTAAGGATTCAAATGACATAACTAATATGAGATTTATATATGACATCGACCATGACATAAATCTCATACCGCGGGTCATGTCCAGTACCTTGTTCCAAACAAGTACCCATAAATCTAACATGATCATCCCATGATCATTTAGCCTTTATACTAGTGCTTAACAAGCTCTAGGGACGGAGATTATTATAAGCAAACACGAGCCATAATAATAATCTTATTATCTCTTTATTATTATGAATAAAATGATAACTTATACAACGTTTAACAAACGTGCCTAGGGTACCAACACCAACAATCTCCCACTTGCCCTAGGCCCAATTCCCTAGGTATCCAATACCCATGGACCTAACATGACCATCATGTCTTAGCTTGTGGAAGTCCCATTGTTTAGTGTGTCCGTAACGTTATCATTACTAGGTACTTTTCATATATGTACGTCTCCCTTATCAACGATTTCTCAAACGATAAGAAAACGCCTAAGTATGTGTTTGGATTTGGGATGTGCTCTTGGTTCCTTTGCTTGATCAATAGCACCACTATTATCACTAATATGGTCTATTGGATTAGCAATACTAGGAACCATCTTAAGTTCACCAATGAACTTCTTAATCCAAACAATTTCCTTTGCGGCATCCAATGCAACAATATACTTAGATTTTAGTATGTAGAATTAGTGACTGTACTCTGCTTGGAACCATTCCAACTTACAGCTTCACTATTGTTAATAAAACTCAATTGCGATTTTTATCATCTTTGTCAGTTTGGAAGTATGCATCTGTGTACCCATATACACCGAGATCATCTTCCATCCCTCCAGAGATCATAACAATTCTTTAGTCCTTCTAAAGTACATTTAAGAATTGTTTCACAGCCTTCCAGTGATTCTCACCGGTTGTCGGATTGATATCTACTCGTCATGCTCCAAGCATTTAGATATATCCGGCTTAGTACTTATTATGGCATGATGGATCCAATTGCCGAAGCAAAACGACATCCCATTCAGTCTTCTCATGCTCATCATTTGTCTTAGGACATTTGAGTCTTTGCATAGAAAACTCCATGTAACATTGGCAATGGTCCTCTCTTAGAATTTTCCATGCGGAATCTTCTAATGACTTTGTCAATGTATGTACTTTGGCTTAAACCAATTAGCTTCTTCGATCTATCTCTATAGATCTTAATGCCAAGAACATATGTAGCTTCATCCATATTCTTCATTGCGAAACACTTTCTTAACAAAGTCTTTACAGATTAACGTGTAGGAATGTCGTTTCCAATGAGCTATATGTCATCCACATATATTAAATAAGGAATAGAACTATGCTCCCACTAATCTTCTTGTATATACAAGGTTCATCTTCGTTCTTGATCAAATCAAACTTTTGACTTATCTAAACGGAGATTCCAACCCCCAAAAGCTTGCTTTAATCCATCCAATGGATTTCTGAAACTTACATACCTTTTAGAATTTTCTTGACTATCAAAACCTTTAGGTTGTATCCAATACATCCTTAAGTGAGTTCCCGTTGAGGAACGCTTGTTTTGACATCATTTTGTCAAATTTCATATTCCAAATATGAACATGTGACTATGAAAATTCTAATAAGTTTCTTGCTACCCATGTAACATTTTTCTCCAAGAAAAGTCATTCATCTCCTTTGGTTTTTACACCTTAGGTTAGAATGATCAAGTTCCAAACTTGATTATTATACATGAATTGCCTTTTAGATTTTATGACTCCAAGCCATTAATCTAAATGTGGAGTTGATATTGCATCTTTGATAGGTGGTAAATACTTCATTCTAAATGAACTTTACCTCAATACTTTCTATTTCGAAATATCCAATATTTCTACCAATAGATTGTATCTTATCATGTATTGCAAGTATTTGTATATCTTGAACAGACTTTTCACGACTCCTTGTGAAAACTTGTTCAACTTCCATCTTAGGTTAAAATATATTTTCTAGGTCTCGAACCATTCGAGATACATTTTACTCCCACTGATTCTTTTAGAGATAAACCATTTATCTAGAAAAGTATCATCATAATTAACAAACCATTTGTTTCTTATGAGTAAAATTATTATCCTCAAGTTTCCTTAGGATATCCCATGAAAATATATTTATTAGATTTAAATGTGGGTGTGTCCCAGACAACTCCTTTCCAAAAGGGTCTCACCATCTTAAATCTTTATGAAAGACAAACCGAGTTTTCTTTCACCATTTAACCTCTTTTGATGGTATTCAGATTAGTATAATCACAGCGGTTTTAAATACATAACCCCAAAATGAATAATGGAAGATCACTTTGACTTTGTCATCCAATCAACCATATCCAATAAGGTTCTTATACTTCCATGCAGACACATCATATAGAATGATGTTCTCAGTGAAGTCAATTTGTGAAACCATTTCACAACTTTAATGATGACTGTCAAATTCTTGGTTTAATTATTCATCATCATGATCCAATCATAATCTTTGAATAATTTTACCAAGTATGATCAAAATTCTCTTTTAGCATTGCTTCTTAATGCACCATACACATCGGAATGTATTAGGTCAATTAAGATATTAGCCTTTTTACCAATCATAGTAAAAGATGTCTTGATCCAAGTAAATAAGATTTGCATAAATCATGTGATTCCAAATCATATGAATTAAAACTCCGTCCCATGGAATTTTAGATATGCATTTTTCATTTATTTGATCAAAACAATAATGCATAAAGAATTTTAATTATTTATGTTATAGCCTTTATTACTTTGTTCTTCAAGACTTAGGATATAAGATTTATTTATATGATAACACAATGAAGTAAATCATAATAAATAAAGCACTTTTCTTATTCCAAATAAGAAATTAATATCCTTCATTATCTTATAACAAAATAATGTTTTCTACTTCATCAGTAAAGTCACTTTACAAGTGTTCTACGAACAATGTTGCAACCATTGCATCATTACTGTTTGTAGATAAAACTTTACTATAAGTAGTCTTTCATCTTACTAATTATTCTGGTATCCAATACCCAATTATTAAATTTAGAAAGAATAATTTATAACATAAAATTCTCAAGTGGTAGTCCCACTACCATTCCTTTTATTGATCATCCAGAATTTTGACTACAATTCTAAATGGTCAATCCAATTGTCATTTTACCAAATTGCATCTATTAGAGTTATTATTATAACCAAAATTATTTCTTTTAGGATTGACAACTCTTGTCTTACTTTTCTTTTGGCATTTGGCCTCTTTCCATCATGAACTATGAGCATTGGAGAACCATTCTCCAATATCTTCATCTTCGTAGTTTTTCAGCATGTTAATGCAATTCGAAGAAATTCTTATTCATTTTAAGCATGTTATATTCCATCACTAAGTGATCATAACATTTAAACAATGAATCAATAATGAGATCCATGGCTTGCTCCAATCCAATTGGACAACCAAGTTTCTCAAGATGCTCTACGTAGCCTTTATCTTAAGCATGTGAAGTTTCATTTATTGCCCTTTACTCATTTTGCAATGAGTGAATGCAACAATGGTTTTATACCTCTCTTGCTTAGATTGCTCTTTGATACATGTAACTCAACTCCACGCCTATCTAATAGGCTTCTACAAGTTCCAAACTTTGTTGGAGTTTTGAGCACATAATCGCGAGCATAAGACAACTCACATTCCTAGAATCATACTCATGATTCTTGTGATTGTCTACTCCGGCATTGGTTCTTTTAGGAATAGGCCCATCAAGAATGTACAACCCATCTTCTTGCCTTAGAACGATTCTTAGGCTCAGGATCCAATCCATGAAGTTTGTACCATTCTTTTGAAGCATATCCTTATCAAGGATTAATCGCAATGATTTTAGTTGTCATCTACAACTTATGCAGAATTTCCAAAATTTTACAAGTACCAATCTCATTAAAAAGATAAATAATGTATTTTCCAAAAATACTCCCACTAAATTATATAACCTTCATATACATCCAATGTATAATATAATTTAAATGGGCTAAGATCCAACTTTAATTTAATTCTAAGTCCGCTATGGCGGATTACACAAAATCAAATTAATTAGGTAGACAATCCTGTCAATCATATCCCATATGACTCTTAGATCCTTTCATGAGACTCTTTTAAATTGGGCTAAGATCCAACTTTAATTTAATCTTGAGTCCACGGAGGCGGACCGCTCAAAATCAAATTAATTAGGTAGACAATTTCTTGTCAATCATATCCAATATGATTCTTAGTGATCCAATTTCAAAAGCATGTTTAATCTCATCTTTTGCCTAGGCCCAAAACTGTTTTGACGCCTTATTAAGTCCAACCATTTTAAACGCATGGTTGATGTGCCTCGCTAGGGCGTGCCCACATCATCCATCTTGCTCATACATAGATAAAGTCAATTTACCTTGCTAGGGCGAACCCACATTAAAATTACCCATGCACTAACAAGTGTCTTAATCATGGCATGGCAAGAGGACTTAAAACTTTCTTTGAAGGTTCATCACATATAGCATACAACATATTTATGAGCACACAAGATAAACATGTTACGCATCAAGTTTAGCCACTAAATTAATCTCCATTAATTTAAGCATAATATTTATGTGTCATTAGTTTCTCTATTATTATGAGGATGAGATTATTTGAACTTTGGTCATCATCTCCAAATCAAGACAACAAGAAGTGCGGCCGAACTAAGCCATTGGCAACCACAATTCCGCACTAATTCAAGAAACCAAGAAAGTAGTCCATGTGGCCGAAATTAAGCAATAGATGGTCTCGATGAACGTAGGCCAATTGCATTCATAATTCCACATGGATCTCCAATCATTGAATCAAGAACTTTGTTTCTCAATTTTAGCAATTATGAACTCTTCATAATTCTAATTTCATTTTATCTTAGAAACCTTGATTGCGATCAAGTTTGGGAAACACAATCTCGATGAACGTAGATTAGCCATCCAAACCTTGAACTAATCTTAGAATCACAAGACTAAAACAAATAGGAGATTTAAACCCAAAATCCACACCCAAAACCCAAACCCTACCCCCGCGCCAAACCCTAGGTCCGGCCGGGTCAAGGCTTGGGTCCGGTCGGACCCGTTGCGAAAAATCCAAATTTTTAAAGTTCCAAAATTTATCTCAAAATTGTTTTTCCCGATTCAATTAGGATTTGGTGTTCTTGGTGATCCAATCACCATGATCATCAAAACCTTGAATAAACGATTTATTCTTGAATCCCTAGAATATCAAAACTTTGATCCAATCAAAAATTGATAATCCAAACAATTTTAAATCCACCATAATTTTAATTGCGATTGAGCAGTGCGATTAAAGTTTATAAAACAATAAACCACATAAAACTCATAGACCACATAAACATCATAATCCCAATATTCAAATCATGCTAGGCACATAAACAATTTATATACACACAACATGATCTTAGTATTGAAATAATCAACATGAACGGGGCTCTGATACCACTGTTGGGTTTCGTAGTAATCATGCGCAGCGGAATTAAGCATTTAAAATTTATGAAACCCAAAGCCCATAGATCCATTCATATGATTAAGTCAAATACAACATAATGAATACTAGAATACTAACCCTTGATGCCTTTGATTTTGCAACCTTGAATTCGATGGAGGCTTGAAATCTTGATCACAAACAAAGCAAGAATCATGAACTTATGAAGATGATAAGTTTCACCCTCTAGCGGTATCCACACCACGAACGAATATCAAGAACACTTGATCTTGGTTGCTAGACCAAATTATGAAACACGCTTTCACAATTGTAAGAACTATATGGAATTATGAATATTCTTATTCTTCACCTTTTGGATCTTAGAACAAGAAAATAACCTCTCAAAACCTTATGGAGGCACTCATAATCATGTGCTTAATGACTGCTGAAAGGATCCTTAAATAGGTCCTAATCCTTAACCCTTAAGGACTTAGGAAACCTAAATCCCGTCATAAAATTAAGCTGCAGAGTTTCTGGCCCGACTGCACTGGCACGGTCGTGCCCTTTAAGGCGCACGGTCGTGCCAATAGGTGCGCATGTTGCCACCAGCCGCCCAATATTGGCACGGTCGTGCTTTGCTTTTGGCACGGTCGTGCCATTCACCCCGCAAACTTTGCCTTTGTTCGATTTATGGCACGGTCGTGCCCTTTAAGGCGCACGGTCGTGCCAGTTTAATTTTTAGGCATTTTTCCATAATTCCAATTCAGTCCTTCATGATTCGTTCTATTCGTGTGTGACCCTCTAGGATTACACTAAGTTGGCAATGAGCCCAAACATGAACCCATAAGATATGATTAGGTTCTAGCAAACCGTCATACCTACCCAAATAGTGTAACTAGATACAAGTTCGCATTCCTTTTAGAACATGTCACAATCCCTTTGTCCACGATGTCATTGAACACAAGTCATGGTCAACAAGTCAACTTGTATTGTTCAATACTTTTCTCGATCCCGAATATGTTGATAATCCAAATGACATTGATCCAATCAATCCATTTGAGTTTGGCCAAACATTTCACCAACATCATTCCTTCGAGGGCCCAAGCTTGACATCTCTCCGAAGAGGGAAAAATCCATTTGGCTTATTATTCTTCCCTACGAGAATCCAATCATGCCAATCATACCCTTTATAACTACCGTGTTAAGGCAGCGTTTGAATATGTCAAACATAATGTTCATCAAGTGGAAGACTATAATAACTTCATGTCTAAGGATTCAAATGACATAACTAATATGAGATTTATATATGACATCGACCATGACATAAATCTCATACCGCGGGTCATGTCCAGTACCTTGTTCCAAACAAGTACCCATAAATCTAACATGATCATCCCATGATCATTTAGCCTTTATACTAGTGCTTAACAACCTCTAGGGACGGATATTATTATAAGCAAACACGAGCCATAATAATAATCTTATTATCTCTTTATTATTATGAATAAAATGATAACTTATACAACGTTTAACAAACGTGCCTAGGGCACCAACACCAACATTTTGAACAGGTTCCACAACTCCTTGTGGTTCTTGTTCTTGTTCCACTATTGGTTCAACGTTATTTTCTGGGTCTCGAATTTCTTCAAGATTTATTTTCTCCCTCTGATTTCTTTGGAGAGAAACTCTTTCTCTAGAAAGACACCAGTTCGGGCAACAAACACTTTGTTGTCCTCACGGTTGTAAAAGTAATATCCTCTAGTTTCCTTAGGATATCCCACGAAAATACCTTTATCATATTTGTGTGCAAGTTTGTCTGAGACAAGTCTTTTGACAAAAGCTTCACAACCCCAAATCTTCATGAAAGACAGACAAGGCTTCAGAAAATCAACTTGACTCATCATTGATCGAACCATGTCTAACAAAGTCCGATTCCTCCTCTCGGACACACCATTCCATTGTGGTGTTCCGGGTGGAGTTAATTGTGAAACTATTCCACAATTCTTTAGATGATCATCAAATTCTTGACTCAAGTATTCTCCACCTCGATCTGATCGAAGTGCCTTAATACTTTTGCCAAGTTGTTTTTCTACTTCATTTTGAAATATTCTAAATATCTCAAATGCTTCACTTTTATGTTTCATTAGGTAAACATACCCAAATCTACTATAATCATCAGTGAAGGTTATGAAGTATTGAAATCCTCCCCTAGCATTGCTACTTAATGGTCCGCATACATCGGAATGTATCAACCCCAATAAGTCGCTTGCCTTTTCACCCAACTTGGTAAAAGGTGTCTTAGTCATTTTTCCAAGAAGACACGACTCACAAGTGTCATATGACTCGAGGTCACATGATACTAAAAGTCCGTCCCCATGGTGTTTTGAGATACGCTTCTCATTAATATGACCAAGATGGCAATGCCACAAATAAGTATGATTTACATCATTAGGTTTAGATTTCTTATTTACATGATAGATATTGTCATTATTTTCATTCTTGACATCCAAAATATAAAGGCCATTAAATGAATTAGCAATACCATAAAGCACATCATTTAAATAAATAGAAAATTTCTTATTCTCAATAAGAAACTTAAAACCTTCATTATCCAAACAAGAAATTGAAATAATATTTCTGCTTAAATCCGGAACATAATAACAATTGTTCAAAACAAGAATTAATCCGGAAGGTAAAGTGACTTTATAAGTCCCTACGGCTAATGCAGCAACTCTTGCTCCATTCGCCACGCGTAGATCTACTTCACCTTCTTTAAGCAGTCTCCTATTCTTTAGTCCCTGCACATTTAGACAAATGTGAGAACCACATCCGGTATCCAATACCCAGGAATCAGTGGTAGAAAGGAGAATATCTCTCATATAGATACCTGAAGTCGACGCAGCCTTGCTGCTCTTCTTCTTCTTTTGCTCTTCCAATAAAGCCTTGCAATTACGTTTCCAATGACCAATTTCTTGACAATGGAAACAGATTGCATCCTTTTGTGAATCGGGTTTTGCCTCAGAAGCCTTGGCAACCTTTGCCTTGCTTATTTTGGGTTTGACAACTTTCTTACCCTTTCCTTTGGCACTAGCCTTCTTCCCATCATGAACCAAGAGCACGGGAGAACCTTTCTCCACAATTTTCATCTCTGCAGTTTTGAGAATCCCATGCAACTCAGAGAGATTCTTATCCATTCCATGCATGTTATAATTCATCACAAACTGATTATAACTTTTAGGCAATGAATTAAGAATGAGATCCGTGGCTAGCTCCAATGGGATTGGATAGCCAAGTTTCTCAAGGTGCTCTACATAACCTTTCATTTTAAGAAAGTGAGGACTCACTTGTTGCCCTTCATTCATTTTACAAGTAGTGAATGCAACAATGGTCTTGTACCTCTCTTGCCTAGCTTGCTCTTGAAACATGGTTCTCAACTCCACGCCTATCTCATAGGCTTCCAAATGTTCCAAACTTTGTTGGAGTTTTGAACACATAGCAACAAGCATGAGACAACTTACATCTCTAGAATCATTACGATGTTTCTTGTAATTGTCTCTTTCCACCCTAGGGGCAGTAGGCGGTGGTTCAGCAGGGAGAGGCCCATCGAGAATGTACAACTTATCTTCTTGCCTAAGAACGATTCTTATGCTTCGGATCCAATCCATAAAGTTAGTACCATTCTCTTCGAGCTTATCCTTATCAAGGATTGATCGCAACGACATTGATTGAGTGTTATTAGTCATTATCTACAAATATGCAAAATTTCCAAAATTAATAAGTACCGGTTTTTCATTAAAGAGACAAATACTCCCACTAAATTATATAACCTTCTTATACATCCAATGTATAATATAATTTAATTGGGCTAAGATCCAACTTTAATTTAACTTTTGAGTCCACGGAGGCGGACCGCTCAAAAACTAAATTAATTAGGTAGAAAATCATGTCAATCATATCCCATATGATTCTTAGATCCTTTTTATGAGATTCTTTGAGAAATCCAATTTCAAAAAGCATGTTTAATCTCATCTTTTGCCTAGGCCCAAAACTGTTTTGATGCCTAATTAAGTCCGACCATTTTAAACGCATAGGAACCATTCAATTTAACGCACCTTGCGGAGGCAAGCCCACATTAAATTAATGAACCTCATCTTGCTCATATATGAATAAAATCAATGCACTTCGCGGAGGCGAACCCACATCAAAATCACCCATATATAAACAAGTGCTTTAATCATGGCATGGCAAATAAGGACTTAAAACTTTCTTTGAAGGTTCATCACATATAGCATATAACACATTTATGAGCACATAATATAAACATGTTACACATCAAGTTTAGCCACTAAATTAATCTCTATTAATTTAAGCATGATATTTATGTGTCATTAGTTTCTCTATAATTATGAGGATGAGACTATTTCAACTTTGGTCATTATCTCCAAATCAAGACAACAAGAAGTGCGGTCGAACTAAGCCATTAGGCTACCACAATCCCGCACTAATTCAAGAAACCAAGAAAGTAGTCCATGTGGCCGAAACTAAGCAATAGATGGTCTCGATGAACGTAGGCCAATTGCATTCACAATTCCACATGGATCTCCAATCATTGAATCAAGAACTTTGTTTCTCAATTTTAGCAATTATGAACTCTTCATAATTCTAACTTCGTTTTATCTTTGAAACTTTGATTTCGATCAATTTTGGGAAACACAATCTCGATGAACGCAGATTAGCCATCCAAAACTTGAACCAATCTAGGAATCACAAGACTAAAACAAATAGGAAATTCAAACCCCAAAATCCACACACAAACCAACTACCCAAAACCCATTCCAGATCAGCAAGTCTGGATTGGTTCTGTTACTGGTTTTGTTGAATTTTTCGAAAATTCTATATTCAGATTTTATCCAAAATCAGAACATATTCTGCCGAGCTAGCGCCCGCCTGGTTATGACCAAGCGCCCGCCTGAATGGTCAGAATAGTGTAGAATTTTAAAGTTCGAAAATTTAGTCTCAAAATTATTTTTCCCCCGATTATTAAAACTTTTGATTTAATCAAAAATCAATAATCGATATAATTCATAATCCACCATAATTTTTATTGCGATTGAATCGTGCGATTAAAGTTGCAAAACAATAAACCACATAAAATCACAAAACACATAAACATCATATAATCCAATATTCATATCATGCTTGGCAAATAAACAATTTATATACACATAACATGATCCAAGTATTGAATTAATCAACATGAACGGGGCTCTGATACCACTGTTGGGTTTCCAAGTAACATGCGCAGCGGAATATAGCAATTAAAATTTTAAGAAACCCAAAGCCATGGATCCGCTCATGTGATTAAATCAAATACAACATAATGAATAAAGGAAAAACTAACCCTTGATGCCTATCAAAGTTTTCTTCGGTCTTGGTGGAGAAACTTGAAGACTTGATCACGATCACAAAGCTTAAACACGAACTTTGAAGATGATGATTTTCACCCTCTAGCGGTATCCACACTTCGAACGAATATCAAAGGAGCTTCTTTGATCTTGGTTGCTAGACCAATATTATGAAACACACTTTCACAATACAATAAAGAACTATATGGAATTTATTTTGTGAATTATTTTGTTCCTCAATCAATGATATCTTAGAACACAATAAAATCTCTCTCAAACTCTTTGAGACTCACAAAAAGCACTTGTTCATATGGTCTGGACGAATTGGGGTTTTTATACACAATTAAGACCTATTCAAAATAGGTAACTTGTGCCAAAAACCTTTCCTAATCAAATTAGAAATTTTCCAACCGGCATACCGGGCGCCCGCCTGGTCCTACCCAGGCGCCCGCTTGTTTGGGCAGAAGGTCAAGGCCTTTTCGGCTTATTCAGGCGCCCGCCTGGTTCAATCCAAGCGCCCGCTTGGTTGACCAGGAAGCCCAGAATATTCCAGAAATTCCCTTGAGGTCCTTCGACTCTAAATTCCAATATAGTCCTCTTATTTAAGATTCGTTCTATTGTGTGTGACCCTCTAGGATTATACTAAGTTGGCAATGGGCTCAAACATGATCCCATAAGATATGATTAGGTTCTAAAAAAACCGTCATACCTACCCAAATAGTATAACTAGATACAAGTTCGCATTCCTTTAGAATATGTCACAATCCCTTTGTCCACGATGTCATTGAACACAAGTCATGGTCAAACAGTCAACTTGTTTTGTTCAATACTTTCTCGATTCCGAATATGTTGATAATCCAAATGACATTGATCCAATCAATTCATTTGAGTCCGGCCAAACATTTCATCAACATCATTCCTACGAGAGGCCCAAGCTTGACATCTCTCCGTGGAGGGACAAATCCATTTAGCTTATTATTCTTCCCAACGAGAATCCAATTATGCCAATCATACCCTTTATAACTACCGTGTTAAGGTAGCGTTTGAATATGTCAAACACAATGTTCATCGAGTGGAAGACTATAATAACTTCATGTCTAAGGATTCAAATGACATAACTAATATGAGATATATGTACGACATAGACCATGACATAAATCTCATACAGCGGGTCATGTCCAGTACCTTGTTCCAAACAAGTACCCATAAATGTAACATTATCATCCCATGATCATTTAGCCTTTATACTAGTGCTTAAAAAGTACTAGGGACGGGGATTATTATAAGTAAACATGAACAACAATAATAATCAAAACATCTCTTTATTGATATGAAATAAATGATGACAATTACAACGTTTATTAAACGTGCCTAGGGCACCACTACCAACATAACTAGAGAGACTTCTTGGATGGTGATTTTTCCTTTTCGAATGACTCCATATCCTACAGTCTTTCCTTTGTTATTATCTACGAAGGTTACTGATGGACCTTTCTCTTCACGGACATCTTCCAATAAGTTGATATCTCCGGTCATGTGTCTTGAACAGCCACTATCGAGATACCATAAACTTGATTTATCCTTGGAATGTCCGGCCATTAAGCAGAGGACCTATAAAATAAACATTTAAGAAAAAGGTCCCCTTTTATTCTTTTGGGTCCAAAGGGTTAGCAACTTTTGACAACCCACACCTGCCTCACAGAAGGAGGGTTATTCCTTCTAGGATTGGGTGTGAATCTCAAAAGACATTCAGCAGCCTTATGACCATAACCATCACACACAGAACAATGGTGAAAACCACCCAACTGAGGGTTAACAAACTTCGTTAAGGTCTTAAGCACAACATCATTTACTGGTATGAATGAGGTCTCCTTAAAAAAATTCATCCTCTTGAACTTTGCTGCCTTGCCACCACGTGTGGTCGATGGCTTCCATGCGGTCGCCATCTTCCTTGGTGCGGTAGCATGACCTTGCGGAAAGTTTATGCGGTAGGGAGCACCATCTACCTTGCTAGAGGAAGCCTCTGCGGTAGGTTCATCCATGGCAATACCTTTCAACTTTGCCTTGCCAGTTTGTTTCTTAGGGTAGACATAGTTGAACTCTTGTTTCTTCTTTGGTTCTTGTCCTTGACCATTTGAAACATGATGTTTAGCCTTCAACCCTTCCAAAGTTTTCTTGGCAAATTTCTCATCTCTTTCACAACAAGATGCACATTTAAAGTTGTCACTAGTTTGGAATCCTAAGCCTTCTCAATCACCACTAGACTTTTGGGATTCTAAGATTTGTTCCATAGTGACACGCGAATTGGTGCACTCATTAGTGATCCTTTTAAGATCATATATCTTAGCAACCAATTCATCGTTTTTTACTTTAAATATGGCATTTTGTTCTTCTAAGAAACGGTTTCGATTAGTAAGAGGAGTCATGCTCTTGATCTGCTCCTTAAGGAGGGTGAGTTCAGATCTTAATAGAGTTTTCTCCGTCTTAAGCCGGGAAATCTCTTCAGTTGAAAGTGCTAAAGCTTCCTTCATGCCAGAAAATTTACTAATTACCTGTTCAGCTTTCATGAACATCTTCTCTTGTTCATCGGGGGAAATTTCAAACTTGACTTGAGGTGTGGTAGACAGAACTTCCTTTACTTTGGGATTTAGTAGAGCCTTCTTTGCTACATTCATATCACATCTAGAAAATAGAAGATCACCATTCCTTTGCACTGGAGTTAGGAATCCTTTATCAGCAAGTTCATCAGCCGTATAACTCTTCCGTTTGGGTTTCACATTGGATGAGAATTGATTATTATCCTCATCATCGGAACGAACCACCAAACAAATGTGGCCTTCTTCAGAATCTTCATCGCTTTCATCAGAATCTGACTCTATCCAAGTAGCTAACTCTTTTGAGGTAGAGTCTTCTTCAGTCATCATTCCCCTTTGCTTAGAATACCTTGGAGTGAAGTTGCTTTTCTTCTTCATAGACTCAAATTTGGGAATTGGACATTCTGATGCGAAATGACCGGGTTTCCTATAATTAAAACAAACGAGATCCTCTTTCTTCTTGGAGAAGTTGGAGTATTCTTTCTTCTTTGAGGGGCTGCTCCTTGAAAACCTTGTTGGAGCTTTGCTTGATGATCCGGGTCTTGTTGTCTTTCTAAAATTTTGGAATCTTTTCACGAACATAGCAAAATCATCATCATCCATATCAAGTAATTCTGATGTGGAGATCTTTAGATCTTCTTCCTCGATAACTTCTTCTTTTTGAGCAACCAACGATAAGCTTTTAGTTTTTCCTTCAATTTCTTCAATGTTATGGAGCTTGATGTCAAAGACTTTGAGGTTGGCATGGAGACTTTTGAGTGACATATCATCTAGAAGCTTGGTATCTTCAAGAGTGTTTCCTTTGTGAAGATATTGAGAACCAAGGGCAGCTAGAAAATTAACATTGATTTCTTTCTTGGTAAGCTTCTTTCCGAGTGCTGTGTAAGTACTCACGATCTCACAATAAAGATCATAAGTGGCTCTTAGTGATTCACCAGGGATCTTAGCAAAGTTGTTGAATCTTCTTCGAATTGCAAACTTTTTGCTTTCCTTTCAAGCTTGATCTCCTTCGATGTAATCTTCAATTGCATCCCAAAGATCTTTTGCAGTAGAACATTCCATGATTTGTCAACGCTGTGACGTACTCAAGGTACTTAAAAGTATGTTTTTCTCTTTCACATCGATTCCAACTAAACTTTTCTCTTCATCGGTCCATTCAGCTTTTGGTTTCTTGATTGATGGTATGTCTGCATTGGTTTCTGGGTTCGGATTAGATTTCATTGGGAAATATGGTCCAAAGGTAAGACAATCACCAAGTTGCTCATCCATGTGTAGACACCCAGCCTTGGACCGCTCACCCCGATTGCACATTTGATTTTGTGTTTCTCCCCATTTTAAGTGTTTCTCGTTAGTTTCTGTCACTTCCGTTAAGTTCCTGACTGACTTCGTTAAGTCCAGGGACTAAACTGAATAACAGGGCTGACTTTCTAGTCCATTCTGTCAAAATTGCCTTCTCTGAGTCGCGCGCCTCCGACAAGAGGAGCCAGACGCGCGCCTCCCGTCCCCAAAGCAGGAAGCGCGCGCCTCTGGGCGTCAGTTACAGATTTCTGGCCAGGATTCTCTCCCTTGCTCAATTTACAGGATTTTGCCCGGGAAGGATTTCTTGGTGACTGAGTTTTGGCACCAAAAACACCTCTCTTTCACCTATAAAAACCTCCCTTTACCTCCATTTTCAAGGACGGAAAACTTAGGCAAAAACTTTGACCAAAAATGGACCAAAAGACCTTGACTTTACCAAACTTCCTACTTTCAAAGCATTTTCCAAAGGATTTCTCCAAGTAATTCAACAAGAAGCGTTTGAGGTCTCTTGAAGTCTAGGTAAAGCTATTTCTTTCCCCTTCTCAACTTCATCTCTTTTCTCTTTCTTTTGTGTTATCAAAGTGCAATCACCCAAATCATTTTGGGACATGACTCTAATGATCAACTCATTGAGGTCGGTTAAAGAGTTATCTCCTACATTCCAAACTCTATTTTAAACCCCATTTTATGATTTCAAGAAGAAGAAGAAGAACATTATCATTCATGTAGATTTTGATCAAGCAAGACCAACTTTAGTTGGGCGAGATGGGTGTTTCGGTACTTCCCATCTCGTAATCTAACCCCCGAACCTCAAAACAAAGAATCTCTGTTTTCGTAATCAAACTTAGGCTATCATCAATAGGTTTTTCTTATGTTCCTCGAAACATAGGTGGCGACTCTAGAAACAAGTTAGACATCCTAGGATCATTCACGCGCTTTAGCCAAGCCGTGGTCCCCCGGGGTATCTACAGTGGCGACTCTGCTGGGGAGATTTGAGGGTTAAACTTGCATCTGATCAAAATCTACATCTTTTCTGGGCATTCTCACTCCTGATGGGGAAGGCGCGCGCTTCTGGCCTCTTCAACCT
The DNA here is from genome assembly GCA_026119855.1 of Campanula takesimana. NCBI lineage: Eukaryota > Viridiplantae > Streptophyta > Magnoliopsida > Asterales > Campanulaceae > Campanula > Campanula takesimana. The sequence continues at coordinate 2,550,133 of JAOWBW010000085.1, forward strand.
CAGGCGCGCGCATCCCGCATCAAGGACCAGCATCGCCCGCTTCTTCATGTTCTTCATCTTCTTCTTTTGCTATTCTCCACTAATCATTTCTGCAGGGGTTACAATATGCACATAGGACCAGGGCAATCCCCTGAGTCCAAAAATCTGACAATCTGACAGGTGTGCCCAGAAGCGCGCACCTCCTAATAGCATCACGCCAGGCGCGCGCGTCTCATATCAACACTCAGAGGCGCACGCTTATGGGTTGGTTCCCAGAACAGAAACAGGTCTCAGAACAGAGCAGTGTGATGGGGGTGTGGGCACAGTTGCCTGCATCAGTGGTTATTCTGAACTTCGGACTGTTTTAATTTTATGTTTTATTTTATCGGTCACACGGGTGATTCGAATGTTGTAATTATGTGCTTATTTGTTTTATTTTTTTTATTTCTTTTGAAAAAAATAAAATAAAAATGTTTTGTCACATGTTAGACCTCACACTACATGCACATATTCCTATGAACTGCTCACTATCGAGTCGTACAAGTTTAACCCCAAACCCGTCGAGGCCCGTCCTAGAAAGTTTCAAGCTCCACTAGACCTTGGCTCTTTCGAAGCGGTAAACCTCAGCCCGTGGCGTAGTTCAAGACTACATGCCAGGGGTGACCTGTGAGCCTCATATTCAAGCCGAGCACAAGCCACACAATTCTAGTTAAGGTCTAACACTCCGTGACTCAAGTCGGTTTCCATGTACCGAGATTTCCCTAAACTAATGTCTTCAAATCATACATGCCAACTTGTTGAAACGGACGCAATAAAAATCCGTCCCCAAAAGTGGTTATTTTTGGATGAAAATAAAAATCCGTCCCTGCATGTATGCTTTACTACATTAATTTAGTTTAATCCCGATACATGTAGGATTCACAAACGCGATGGAATCCGATGAGTATATGGGGCCGCGAGATGGTCTATATACTAGTGTGACGATTCCATTATTTTCTTAGAAACCCCAAAAGGGATCCATTCCCTCCGACTTTTTTTTTTTTTAAAACAAAAAGAGTCTTTTCTTATGTGGTTCGAGTCGTGTGCCCAACTGTGTGTTCTAAGCGTCTTCGTGAACCGCAAGTGTTACTCAAGACTGACAAGGGCCTCTTCTGCAATATAGGTTCAATTGGTACTTACAGAGTCTACCGGGATTCGGAAAATCGGTTAGTCCGTGAAGAGATCACTCCAACAGCTCCTACATCAACCATGACCGGCAGCAGTAACACCATGTCTCTCGAACAGCTTTCAACCATGGTCCAACTCCTCCAAGAGAAAGTCTCCACCCTTAATAAGGAGGCACAAAGCAAAGACGATATTTGGCAATCCCACCTCGACAGCCAAAGGGAGGCCCACGAGGCCGAGATGGAGCTAATGAAAGAAAAGCTCACTAATCTTGCCAAGGGGAAGAACAAGAATAACGATGACGAATCCGAATGGACCGAGGGTTTGTTCAAAAGTCCTTATGTCAACACCCGCACCAAGAAGGCGGGAGAGCCGAGTTCTGAGAACAATGAGCCCAAAATGGTGGATTCTATCATGGCCTACATCGACAAAAATTTAATGGGCTCAACATGGGGAAAGACTCCGACACATGCCTTTATCAATCATCCATCCTCATGAGTACTATGGCCGCTCTTCCTGATAAGTTCAAGATGCCCGACATAAGCAAATTCAAGGGCAACTCTTGTCCTATGGCTCACATTGAGACTTATATTTGGGCAATGGTTCCGAAGAAGGTCTCCCCCAAGGTGATGGCTCAATGCTTTCCTCTCACTCTCGAGGGGGCGGCAAAAGATTGGTATGCTACTCTCCCGCTCATTGTCCGTCTTGATTGGGACTCCGCCATGCTTGCCTTCAAGTCACAATACCAAGGCAACACCACTCACCGGCCCACAAGGAAAGAGCTAGAGAACACTACTCAACGAGACCACGAGCCCTTCATCGACTTCACAAGGAGATGGAATGATAAACTCTCCGAGATTGTGGAATGGCCAAATACCAAGGAGCAAGTGGACATCTTTCTCAAATGTCTCAAAATTGATATCCGCACCCACCTAAGTGGGGCTTGCTATGCGGATTTCTCCCAAATGTATGAGGCGGGGGTCCGAATGGACGAGTTGCTCAAAGAAGTGAAGAAAAGTGCTCCTAGCTACCGCTACAAGGCCGCTTCCAACTCCACAAAAGAGGCCTCGGTCAACGCCGTCACGATCGACAAGGGGAATTAGAAAAAGGTTCCTCCACCCCAAGGGAAGAGGTCTCGAAATGACCGTGTCTACACGCCTCTCCAAGTCATGACTCAAACCAAAGTTTTCGAAGTCCTCAAAGCAAAGGGTCAAGTCACACCCGTACAAGGGTACCAACCCAAGACGGTCCACCCCAATCATGCTCACCACAAATATTGTGGCTACCACCAATATAGTGGCCACACCACCGAGGAATGCTTTGTTCTCCGCAATGTCATTCAAGATCTCATAGACAAGAAAGAATTTGTAGTGACTAATGGCGAACATGTCAATTTAATAGAGATAGGAGAACTCGAGGGGACCACCCATTCAATCCCAATTGTGAATGGGGGCCCCAATGTTATGAATAAACTTGACAATTCTTGTTATGTTGTAACTTACGATGAGGTAATGAGGGAAGTACTAGAGAATAGGAAAAAGAAGCAAGATGGGAACGTCAACATGCTAACTCGATCCGGTCGAGTCATAGCAAGCAACCCTTCCACTTCCGCACCAAGCTCCTCTTCTCAAAAGCCGCAAGCTCGCGACACTCCCGAAGATCCTCTACTTGTCCAACTCAAGAAAACTCAAGCCAACATCTCTATTTGGGACCTCATTGCATCCTCAAAGAAACACTGAGATCTTGTCATCCGCAATCTCGATGATACATCAGTTTCTCCCGATACTACTCCCGAGGACCTCACGGCAATGATCGGTCACATTCATTTTGGCAACGTCATCACCTTTGCCGATATGGACCTTCCACCATTTGGTTCCAACCACAACGAGGCTATTTACCTCAAGGTACGAGCAAGGGGGAGGCCCATCTCAAGGGTCTTAGTGGATGGTGGTTTCGCACTCAACCTCATGCCTAGCCGAATCATAGGCATACTGGGGCTTAAGGATTCCGATTTGAAGCCTTCTACTCAAGTAATCCGAGGTTACGACAGCACCGCCCGTACAGTCATGGGCATGATCGAAATGGACATCGAGTTTGGGAGTATGGTCATGTCCATCCCATTCCAAGTGCTTGACATCCCGGCCTCGTTCAACTTGCTTTTGGGTCGACCATGGATTTCACAGTTCTAATGCCGTCCCGTCAACTCTCCATCAATGTGTCAAGATCCGAAATGGTGAAGAAATAGTGACCGTCATGGCCGAAAACGTCACTATCCACAAAAAAGGTGAGCCCGTCCACCAAGTTCAGCACGGTTTACCAGACTCCACTCTCTCCGGCGTCTCAATCAACGCCATTGACAAAGAAGGGGGAAACGGATCATGGACCCCCAACAACCACAAAGTCCTCCGCATGATGAGGAATATGGACTACTTCCCTGGTTTAGGCCTAGGGAAATATCAACAAGGAATCCTACATCCTGTGCAAGTCCCATTTGTCAAGAACACATTCGGTTTGGGGTACGATCCTTCCAGAGAAGACTTGAAGCAAGAGCAAGCAATCAAGAATGAAAAGGCCCGAACTCGTAAAGAAGGCCATCGTTATGAGGTCCCTAATCTAGGGCCTTACCGCAAGACATTGAATGGCTATTTTGTCCGCCAAGGGGAAGACGCTCCATACATGATCTTTCCCGAGCCGTGGGTTAACAATAAGGGTATCAAAAAGCCCGGTCTCGAAATCTTCTCCGATTGTGAGATCCAGTGAGATCCAGAAATCCGAAAGGGAATCAACTCCCATGTCGCCCCGTGAATGGTGGGGAAGGAAGGTGACTATAGAGTCCGAGACAGAAATCATCATGGGGGAAGAACTGACAGATTTAGCCTCCATGTTCAAAGAGCTTGCCATAATGAATGAATGCCAAGTCAACGCCATCCATGGCACCGTCACCATGAACGAGACTATCAGTGAGATCCCGCCAAGTTCCGAGCCGATCAACAATTGGTATTCTACGAAAGGGCCCATGGTATCCGAAGAATTCTTAGTCCAAGAAATAGGTTGCATACCCCGCACAACAACAAAGGAAGAGCGGCTCACACTTACTTTCGAGTCCAAGAGTGTCTCTAATATCCTCACCCAAGAGGACATGGAGGCCATAGCCGAACGTGCGTTTCCTTTCTTTGCTAATGAAAAATTTGATATTTCTGAGTACCCTGAGATTGCAAACATCATAAATGATGAATTAACTAATAATGAACTTAATGAACAAGTTAATAACGATTCAAATTATGATGAAATAGACCACGAAAACACAACATACTTAAATGAACTTGCTCAACAAGTCCGTAGTCGTGGTGAAAATGGTCCAGAAGCTGATGAAGTATTGCATGTTGTTAATCTGGGTACCGAAGAAGAGCCAAGAGAAACTAAGATCGGAAGCTTCTTCAAGGGGGACGACAGAGACAGATTGACTGCATTACTATGGGAGTTCGTGGATGTGTTCGCATGATCATACAAAGACATGCCGGGTTTGGACAGAAAGGTAGCGGAGCACAAAATTCCGATCAGAGAAAATGCCAAGCCAGTAAAGCAGAAGCTCAGAAAGATCAATCCAGAATGGTCTCTGCAAGTCAAAGAGGAGATCGAGAAGCTCCTCAGTGTGGGTTTCATCAAGGTTATCGGGTATCCGACATGGTTAGCCAACATCGAGACAGTCAGAAAGGCAAACGGCAAGGTTCGAGTTTGTGTGGAATTCCGGGATTTGAACAAAGCTTCCCCAAAGGATGATTTTCCACTCCCTAAGATCGACATGCTGGTCGACTCCACTGCTGCCTACGAGGTTCGCTCATTCGTGGATGGGTTCACTGGGTACAATCAGATTCTCATGGACGAGGAAGATCAACATAAGACAGCATTCACAACACCGTGGGGGTACCTTTTGCTACACAGTCATGCCATTTGGGTTAAGAAATGCTGGGGCTTCCTACCAAAGAGCCGTGACAGACTTGTTCCACGATATGATTCATAAAGAAATCGAGGTCTATGTGGACGACATGATCATTCACTCCAAAGGGACTAATGGTCAACATTTAATCGATTTCCACAAGTTCTTCGAAAGGCTTCGTCAACATAAGATGAGGCTCAACCCTGCAAAGTGCACGTTCGGGGTTATCCGAGGCAAAGTACTTGGTTATATGGTCACTGAAAGGGGAATTGAAGTAGACCCCTCCAAAATCAAGGCAATCATTGACATGCCTCCTCCAAAGACGCAGAAAGAGATCAAAGGTTTTATGGGCAGACTGCAATACATCAGTCGGTTTGTGCACCAACTCACTTCCATGTGCGAGCCAATCTTCAAGCTACTCAAGAAGAATGTGGCTCTAGAATGGACCGACGCGTGCCAAGAAGCCTTCGACCAAGTGAAGCATTACTTGACGTGCCCTCCTGTTCTAGTTCCACCACACAAGGAGAAGCCTCTTTTGCTCTATCTAACTGTCAATGATGAAGCCCTAGGGGCTATGTTAGCACAAGAGCAACGAGAGTCCATAAAGGAGAATGCCATTTATTTTGTCAGTCGCCGATTCTAAGGAGGCGAAAAGAACTACTCTATCTTAGAGAAGTCATGTGCAGCATTCGTTTGGGTCACTCAAAAGCTCAAACACTATATGGAAGCTTTTTCGATCAAGTTAGTAGCAAAGGTGGACCCGCTCCGCTACATCTTCGAGAAGCCTTTCATGTCAACAGGAATAGCCAAATGGTACTTCATGCTCGCCGGCTATGATATCACTTACGCACACTAAAATTCGTCAGGGGGAAAGTGTTCAGTGACCAGCTTGCCGAATTCCCGTGTGACGAAGTGAAGGGGGAAGACGTACAGTTCCCCGACGAGCATTTAATTTGTACTGCAACTGAGGAAAATAAGTGGCAACTTTTTTTTCGATGGCGCCGCCAATAAACACGGTTTTGGTATAGGAGTATTGCTTGTCGATCCAAAAGACATCTACACTCCCATTGCCGTCCGTCTGGAATTCGAAGCTACCAACAACATTGCCGAGTACGAAGCATGCATAGCAGGGCTCGAAGCAGTTCTCAAAAGAAACATCACGGAACTAGAAGTATTCGGCGACTCTTTGCTCCTTATCAATCAGCAATCGGGTAAATGGCGAATCCAAGACCCGACTCTCCAACAGTATGGTTAGCACCTTGAAAAATTGGTTGAACAATTCCAAGAGATCACTTTCAACTACCTGCCAAGGGATAAAAATCGCTTCGCCGATGCACTGGCCACTATAGCTTCATTAGTCGAAATGCCCAAAGGGAAAATGGTGAAGCCTTTCAAAATTGCCCGAAGGAACAGTCCGGCGTACTGCATGAGTATTGAGATCAACGAGGTTCAAACAAACTCCCCGTGGTATTCGAATATCATGAATTTCCTCAAAGATGGCATTTATCCCGAGAATAGCAATAAGAAGTCTCAAGCGGCTCTGCAAAGGCTAGCCTCTCGGTATGTACTGATTGAGGACCGAGTCTACAAAAGACACCATGACGGGATCAATCTCTTATGCGCCAATGAGGCCCAAGCTCAAGAGATAATGTGTGAAGTGCACGAAGGAGAGTGTTGACCCCACATGAATGGGTTTATGCTGGTCAAAAAGATACTCCGCATTGGTTACTATTGGAGCACTATGGCACGAGACTGTATCGAGAAAGTCAAAAGGTGTGCTAAGTGCCAATTCCATGCTAATCTGCAACATGCTCCACCCTCGCAACTTTACAACATGGTCACACCTTGGCCTTTCTCTTGTTGGGGGATAGACATCATCGGTAAAGTCCATCCTGCCGGAAGCAATGGGCAGTCATTCGTCCTAGTGGCCGTCGACTACTTCACAAAGTGGGTCGAAGCACAAGCCTATCGGACCCTCAACGCCAAGAAAGTGGCCGTAAAGATTAATATCATGTGCCGATACGGCGTGCCTCATGAAATCATTTCCGACAACGGCTCTCACTTTGAGAAGGAAATGGATGCACTTTTGGTAGAATACAAGATCACCAAACACAAGTCATCTCCTTACTGTCCCCAAGCAAATGGCACGGTTGAAGCAGCAAATAAGACCATCGAGACCATCGTCAAGAAAATGGCCTCAACAGGAAGGGATTGGCCCGAGAAACTACCATTGGCATTATGGGGCTACCGCACATCAATACGGTCAGCAACAGGAGAAACTCCTTATGCGTTAGTCTATGGTTTTGAAGCCGTACTCCCAATCGAACTTCCTCCTCGAGAATCAAGTCAACGAGGTCGACTGGATGCAAAGTTGATATGAACAGCTAGCCTTACTCAACAAGAAAAGGCTAAGAGCACTCGAACGCACAAGGGCATATCAGCAAAGGATGGCAAGAGCTTTCAACAAAAAGGTGAAGCCCCGAAACATCAATGTGGGAGATTTGGTCTTAAGACAACATCCTCCTAATGCCATGAATCCCCTGAGGAAATGGGGACCCCGATGGATCGGTCTGTACGTGGTCAAAAAGATACTAAACGGCGGTGCAGTCCGGCTCGTGGATTTAGATGGTGACCAGCTGCCAAAGGAGGTCAACCTCGACAAGCTCAAGAGGTTCTATGCTTAATAAACAAAGACCAAAAAATAAAAATAAAAAAAAATAAAATAAAAAAAATCGCTCGCTAGGTTGAAAACCCGTAAGGGCGGCCTAGGCAAAAATTAGAGCACGTGCAAAAAAGAAGCCCGCTAGATTGAAAACCTGAAAGGGCGGTCTAGGCAAAAAACAGGGTGCACACAAAACGAAAAAAATGGTCTTTGTTTGTTTGAACTACGGAGACCTGAGCCTCCCAACTGGAGGAACGTAGGCAACCTTCGGGTGCGGTCTAAAACATATCAAAAATACCCAATTCACTTCAAATAACAAGATGCAATTTTAATTCATTCAATGAATTATTCAAGCCATTACAACGGATTTATTGAGCAACAAAAGACATCAAAACATTAAATCCTAAAACAAAGTGGTCTAATTTAATTGTAATCTCTTAGGGTACTAAGAAAAATCCAATTTTCTCTTAGCCTTCAAAGGACCACCCGATCGTCTCTCAATCATTTTCTTCTTGGATAACGGGGGAGCACTAATATGTACCGAAACCTTCTGTGTTGCAGCACGTCTCCTAGCATAAAAGTCATCCAAAGGAGTGCCGAAAGGGTCAGCAAGAATGTTACTCGAATCAGCAGCAGCCTCCCTATATCTCAAAGCGCTGCTAGGCTCAAAACCCTTTCCCAACAACTCGGCACGAAGCACATCGACCCAAGTGATGCCACGGTAAAGGGTGCCAAACAAATAATCTAAGTAGCTCTCGGGAAGGAAGACACTCCCCCGATGCAGAGGAGCAAAAGCCCAACGGTTGCAATCATCTCCCCAAGCCGACTGAAGCTCACTCGAGAAGTCCGGACCCATGTAAGCAACTGGACGAAGCATTCCGTCCATCGGAAAAGGAATTATCTGTTGGTGACCAAACTTCCGCAGAACCCGCTCTGGCTGGTAAAATGACGAATCTCTCAAGCCGGGTACAACCACGTGCTGAAAACCAAGAGTCCATTCCACAAAAGGACGAAGACCCCAAGAAGGAGGGCAAAACTCAATATCGACGGTTACCCGAGAGGCAAAGAATTTCTTCCAACCATCTTCAGATAAATCCCGGATTAATAAATCTTGAAGTGTTCTTGGAGCCATTTGGTCAAGAGCAAAGGGCTTCCCCGACACATCTTGTCCGTCCTATGTAACTCATCAAGGCCGTGCAACGTCTCCCCTACAATAAGAGGGATTATACTAAATTGTTGCTCCTTGGCTTGCAAAATAATCTCAGCCAACTGCACATCTGCAGTCCCGAAGGGTGTAACAAACAGTATTCACTAAAGAGACAAGCGGCCATGGCATTCCTTTTGAAAGATTGAACAACCGGATCCTCCGAGTGTAAACTGAAGAACATCGGCAACTCAGTTATGTCAATCACAGTACCGTGCAACATCTTCCTCACGTCCTCAACAGGGAGATTCAGTGACTCAACCCAAGAGTCAATGGCACCACGGTGATATTTAGGGACGGCAATCCGACTGGCCAAAGGCATGCCAAGGATGGCCCCGAAATCATCAACAGTCGGCACCATTTCATTAGCTGAAAAGTTGAAGGTATGGCTGTCACAATCCCAGAAAGCCGCGGCAGCTCTCAATAAATCCCAATCCGGCTTCAACGTCCGCAAAGTGAAAAGAATACGGAACCCGAAGTCTTTAATGAAGGCCTTCTTGGGATGGGTCTTGAAAGAATACACAAAAGTGCCCAAGTCCTTTTCATACTCACTAACAACCTTGGCATCAAGAGCAAAAGAATTGGAAGCCATGGAAAATGTTGATCACAAGCAAAGTTAAGCAATAATATGATGTTCAAAAATGGCAGAAAGGAGCTGTGAGAATCAAGTGGTCGAACAGAAGATGATATTATAGCTGTTGGGGGTTCTTTTGGCCAGCAAATGTCAAGCCCGGAATTCCGCCTCCCAGACGCGCGTGCCACCCGCCAGCGGTCTGAAACGCGCGCGTGTCCCAAGCCTACAGAGGAAAGCGCGCGCCTCCCAAGTCTAGATCACTTCAGAAAAGGCCTTGTCAGAGATCTCCAGCCTAAATCAAGACACAGCCCCTGTCCTCGGACACCCAGTTGGGCACACCTTCTTCTGGTCCGCCCTTAAGGCATGTCAAAGATTGAAAGTAGGATAGAAACTCCCACTCAAAAGTAGGCTGTCCTTCTCCAGATTCCAAACTCCCTAAGTTCTGTCACGGGTGACATACCCCCCTCAAGGGTCAATCTCAACATTTCATCCCCAGTAGGGATATTTTTCTGGTCGCGGTCAACTGTGCCCGCACCCCACAATTCAAAAAGTCAAGTGTGACTCCAAGTGGTACGGGACTTCAAAGCAATACCTCATCAACGAATTTCACTAACGGATTCATCCTCAATGGTTCACCAACGTCCTCATTCAAAGGTTCACTAACGGCCTCTCCGAAGGTTCACTAACGGCCTCCTCAAAGGTTCACCAACGGCCTCATTCAAAGGTTCACTAACGGCCTCTCCGAAGGTTCACCAACGACCTCCTCAAAGGTTCACTAACGGCCTCTCCAAAGGTTCACCAACGGCCTCTCCAAAAGGTTCACTAACGGCCTCTTCAAAGGTTCACTAACGGCCTCTCCAAAGGTTCACCAACGGCCTCATTCAAGGGTTCACTAACGGTCTCATCAACGGATTTCACTAACGGATTCGTCCTCAAAGGTTCACCAACGGCCTCATTCAAAGGTTCACTAACGGCCTCTCCGAAGGTTCACCAACGGCCTCCTCAAAGGTTCACTAAAGGCCTCTCCAAAAGGTTCACTAATGGCCTCGTTCAAAAGGTTCACTAACGGCCTCATTCAAAATATTCAGCCGGCAGGTTCACCTAACGGATCATGCCACCTCCTCTATCAACAATAGCCGCTCACACAGGGAGCGCACCACTATCTCTCGCAATTTCAAATTCCTTCTTTCATCGAGTCTTTGCTTTTTCCTTAGTGATGTCCTCGGCGGGTGTTTTTAACTTTCGTCGACGCTTTTTGCTTTGCAATCCACGTCGCCGAGGGGCTCTGTAGACACCCCGCCTTGGACCGCTCACCCCGATTGCACATTTGATTTTGTGTTTCTCCCCATTTTAAGTGTTTCTCGTTAGTTTCTGTCACTTCCGTTAAGTTCCTGACTGACTTCGTTAAGTCCAGGGACTAAACTGAATAACAGGGCTGACTTTCTAGTCCATTCTGTCAAAATTTCCTTCTCTGAGTCGCGCGCCTCCGACAGGAGGAGCCAGACGCGCGTGCCTCCCACCCCCAAAGCAGGAAGCGCGCGCCTCTGGGCGTCAATTACAGATTTCTGGCCAGGATTCTCTCCCTTGCTCAATTTACAGGATTTTGCCCGGGAAGGATTTCTTGGTGACTGAGTTTTGGCACCAAAAACACCTCTCTTTCACCTATAAAAACCTCCCCTTACCTCCATTTTCAAGGACGGAAAACTTAGACAAAAACTTTGACCAAAAAAGGACCAAAAGACCTTGACTTTACCAAACTTCCTACTTTCAAAGCATTTTCCAAAGGATTTCTCCAAGTAATTCAACAAGAAGCGTTTGAGGTCTCTTGAAGTCTAGGTAAAGCTATTTCTTTCCCCTTCTCAACTTCATCTCTTTTCTCTTTCTTTTGTCTTATCAAAGTGCAATCACCCAAATCATTTTGGGACATAACTCTAATGATCACCTCATCTCATTGAGGTCGGTTAAAGAGTTATCTCCTACATTCCAAACTCTATTTTAAACCCCATTTTATGATTTAAAGAAGAAGAAGAAGAAACATTATCATTCATGTAGATTTTGATCAAGCAAGACCAACATTAGTTGGGCGAGATGGGTGTTTCGGTACTTCCCATCTCGTAATCTAACCCCCGAACCTCAAAACAAAGAATCTCTGTTTTCGTAATCAAACTTAGGCTATCATCAATTGATTTTTCTTACGTTCCTCAAAACATAGGTGGCGACTCTAAAAACAAGTTAGACATCCTAGGATCATTCACGCGCTCTAGCCAAGCCATGGTCCCCCGGGGTATCTACACCATGGAGTAGAACTGAGTTAGAATGATGTGCTTCCATACGTCAAAGTTATCTTCGTCGAATGCTGGAAAATGAGTGAAGTTAACCGTTGCCATAGTTTTCTGACTTGTCATTTTGAATCAGCACCCAAGCTGTTAAGCTTGAAAAATAGAAGTTTTATGAAGGTGTTTGCTCTGATACCACTTATTGGTCCCAGAGACACAACAAGGGTATGAAAAAAGGCTAGAGGGGGGGGGGTGAATAGCCTATTTAAAATTCCAACCCTTTTTTTAAAAATTCAACCTTTGTGCTTACACTTGAATTTTGTGGTAGATGAAATACCACGCGGTCAAGTATAAAATACACAGCGGAAGTTTTCGTTGAAACAAGTTTAGAGTTGTTTTTGATAAGTTCAATGCGTAGGCAAAATGTGCGGTAGGTTAGGAGTGCGGTCGGTAAGTGTGGTAGGTAGGGGTGAGGTAGGTTGAGAGATTAAAAACATGTGTCTCAGAGATTTTTGGCAAATGATAAGTTAGTCAGATTTTAGTTAAGGCAATGAGGTACACAAACAAACACAATTCACAATTGTTCTTAAATCTGAAAGATCAAACACTAAAAGACAAACAAGATTAATATGAACAAGTGAAGAACAATAAGAACAAGATGAACAAGACTTAAAGTAAATTTGCAGAAATGTAAAGTGCAATAAGTAAATGACACAGAGATTTGGAAAGGTTCAATCTGTTAAAAGATCTACGTCCTTTACCAAGATGGTCAGTCTTGGATTTTGAATGAGGTATATAATTGATTCGATTGAGTACAAATTACAGAGATGAAGTATTTGAATCAACACCTATTTCTATGAAGAACAATCCTAGACTTAGACCAGTGTATCCCTAATGATTCAATCTATGTGATTGATCAATTCGGGGTGAGTGTGTGTTAAGAATAAAGAGCTCTTTGGAATCTATATGATTTTAGAGCGTAATGAAACTTGTGTGATAAGGCTTGAGATTTGATCTTGAAGGTTTCTGGAGACTTGTTGAAGACTTGAAGGTTGAGTGCTTGAAGATTCGAAGGATTCTGGAAATCTTGAATATGATCTTCAATTACCAAGAATTTCAACAGCAACTTCTCTCTTAGAATCTCAACTTGAGTTCAATGAAGAACACAAGGACTATTTATAGCCTTAAATGAGAAACTAGCCGTTAGAAATACTTGAGGTCCAAGTTAAAGGACAATGAGCTGTTGATTTCTAATTGGAGCTCAGTCTGAGTTGTCCTTTTGTTGCAGAGTCATGGTGGTCCAACTGTACTATGATGACAGTTGTATTCAAATTTGAAATTTGAATTTGCAACATTCTAAACTAACCAAGGTAAGGACACAAGTGTGACCATGGTTGAGTTTGAACCAACTTGAATTTCTTCAATCCAAGGTTACATGCGGTAGAGTGATTCATGCAATAGACATCATACATGCGGCAAGGTAGAAAGCATGAGGTAACCTTGGTCATGCGACAGGCGTTGAGCTATGCGGTAGATGTTTCTGCGGTAGACAGGGGCCTTACCTCATATCTCTAGACTTAGAAAAAAAAATGAGGGTCCTAATCTGCTATGCCTATTCAACTATAAAGTGAACTTTTCTAAATGAAGTATAACTACTTCTTACAATATATCCTAGAGTCCACAAAGAGTAAAATAAGGTTATGGGATCAATTAAATTAAGGTAATAGGAGTGGATTAAATTAAGCATACCCAACACCGTCTCCAAAGTATAGGATTGAAGAGAAATTGCTAGACAAAAACTGGCTTAGAGTCGAGGACGTGTCATTCTGAAAACATTGACAACGAGGCTTTAATGTTTGGCTTGTATGAAGGCTTAACTCTTAACCACGGCAGGAGACACGGCCTTGAGTTGGGAAAGGAAACCGCGGGTATCAATTCGAGGGAGCAATAGATCCCCGTCACCGCGCGAGCTCCAAGTTCCTAAGGTTTGTACGGTCACAGTGACGATATGAGTTTGAAAATGATGAAGTGTGTGAGGTATCTATTTTTTGAAAAATGAATTTTGAAAGAAAAGGAAAAAAACACTTTTTTGGTTTTTTGTTTTTGATTTTAGAGAAAAGGAAGAAACCTGCAAAACAGATGTTAAGGCATATTTATACATGTAAGGCAAGAAAGGCACATAATGGCGAAAGCACACAAATTGAGTCTAGCCCACTTTTTTGAAAATGTCCCCAGCAGAGTCGCCACTGTGAGAGCCCGCGCTCGAAACCTAATTCGCGCTCGTGTTCTCATAATGGTTTCCCTAATTTGGTTTTGAAAACTAAGAGTCGCCACCTCATTTTATTTTAGCAAAATAGAGATAAAACCTTTTTTTGTTTTGAAAATGAGAGTGGGTCTGGGGGCTAAGTTATGAGCAGAGAAGGTGATTAGCAGCACTCCACTCGCCCTTTCGGTCTCTAGAATGCTTCCACCTACGTTTGATTTTAATGTGCCTTTTGAAAATGCCTTAACTTTGAAAAAAGTGTGTTTATGTATGAAGGTGTCCCCTAATCTAGGTAATGTTCATATTGATCACAACCAGAAATCGATTTGGGTGGATTTCCCGATCGGTTTTCGAAAGAGGTTTTGAACACACTTAGAAAAGAAAAACATACAAAATGGGAGGGGATTAAGTACATTTGGGGATTTATATACGAGAATGGGAGACAAATCCCATGAATGAATAAGTGTCATGCCGTGAGTTCAATTGTTGGTTTTGACACCGTTCTCTGACCCGGGCCGAGGTACCTGTCCTAAAATCATCCAAATCTAAAACTAAAATTTGGGATTTACTCCCAGGATGTTAGGGAACCTTTGTGAATTTTTATAGATTTTTTAGATTAGTTTTAGACCCAAGCATTAGAAAGAAAGTTGTTCACAAAAAAACAGCCCAGGACAGTAACACAAAAACCCTTGCACATTCAGCACCAATTTTACCTATTTTAGCTCATGAATCTGGGTTTTGAGGGTTGAAACAAAAGAGAAAAAAGGGTACTTCATGGGATCCAAAAATTATTTAAAAAATATGTTTGTTTTCCTGAGTTTTCTGGGAACAAAGTTCATATTTCGACATTAGTCCAAAAACCACATTTTGACTGAGTTTCAAGCACAATAACAGAGCATGGTATAGAGGAAAGTAAGCAGGACAGCATATCTGTGACCCAAAACTATGCATGAACACCTAGGCTAAACATGGAGTTTGGACATGAAACTTGAAGTGCATGAACTTAAACATATAAAGAAAAGATTTTATGTTTTGACCCAAACCCAAAAACCATTTGAAGATAGAGTTTTTGAAGCATGAAGATCGTTGGTGTAGACAGAGCATAAAAACTGGTTGCTTAGGTCACAAAAATTGGCTTCAAAACATGACCAAAACTCAAAACCAAGCCATGAAACTCAAGGAACTTATGATTTAACATGTTTAGAACATTATCCAAGAGTCATATTCCAACAAAAGTCAACTTAAACATGAATGTGCATGAGATTTGCAAAAGAGGACAAATTCGTGACCTTTGAGAAAAAAGAAGTGATTTATGTATAAAACACTTGATACTTGGCCAAAATATGAACATGTAGATGTCATAGAGTCATGCAAACATGGAGAACTTCAGATTCAAACATCAATAACATCCTTTACGTGACCACTTTACAAGTTCTCTTACATGAGATATGTGGAAATATGGGGGTCTAGCCAACTTGTGGCTAGACCCTTATACAAACAACCAAACCACTTACATTTTTGATGACTCAAGAAGTACAACCATGAGATTACCTAGTTAGGAGGGGGAGGGTGTGCTTCCTTTGCTTCCAAGGGAAGGTTTTTAGATTTGTTTTGAGTTGGAGTTGGATTGGAGTTTGTGTTTGAGTTTGCTTGAGTTGTTTTGGTTTGGAAAGTGTTTGAAAGAGTGTTTGGGGGTTTCTTTGTATTGTTTGGATGGTGGTTTAGTGGTGGAGATGTGGTGGAGATGTGGTGGTGTTGTGGTGGGAGTATAAACCAGAGAGGATGGAAGGAATGTAGGTGGAATGGAGAGTATGGAATGTGGAAGGAATGGATGACCCCCTCTCTTTAGGCCATTTAGGGAGGAGGGAGGTGGTATTTTAGGACCAAATTGCCCCTACTATAGGGGTAGAGCAGGGGGGTGAGGTTGATGGTCGGATAGGGTATAGAGCTTGATGGGCATAATGGGATCTTTGCTATGATAGTATTGGAAATAATACACAAAGAATCTGCCCCAGCTTCAGAATACCAGCCGTACGGCGGCCATGGTACCGTATGGCATCCATGGAGCCGTACGGCTCATGTAGAAATTTCTCCCCTTTCTTGTTTTGCCACTTGTCGTTCCGTGATTTGGCCCTCCATGTTGACTCACCCATGTGTGGCAGCCATGTGTCACGAAGTGGGGTCTTTGGCATGCATGGATTAATCTTCTTTTTGGATCCGTGTTCCCGCTCCGCAAAAGCATGCAACTACTCCGTCGTGCACACTCCGGTGTCCCGGTTGTCCGCGGGCCTAACATGAAAATTGTTCCTCTTTATTTTCTGGTCACAACGGTGTATCTATAATATGTTAATGAGTAAGGAAAAGCATAAATATAATTTTAAATGCAAAGGAAGTCCGGTAAAAGTCTTTTCTAGGGGTGCGGGGCCCGCCGTCGGGTTCCGACGCTCGATTTTCGGAGGATACGCCTATTTACTCGATTTTGAGTCCTGATCACAATCTCGGACTCGGTTTCTTCATCCGATGAACTGATAAGGCGGTCGGTAATCCTAAACTGCCTCATCTAGGGTTTTAGGTCATTTCTTGGGTTTAGACCGATTCGGGGTTGGTCTAAGGGGTACGAGATCGGGGTGTCTAGACATGGCTATCAGAAATGCCATGAAACACCAAAAGAAAGTATTTGATATGAAATATAGTCCATCTCCATCTAACTCAACTCAAGAAGTTGTTTAGAAGAGAATTGAGAGTTGCAATTGTGGTAAACCAGATCACTATGCTGCAGACTTTAAGGAACCTAAAAAGCAAAGTGAAGGTTAAAAAAGAGTGACTTATTCCAAAGAAGTCATTCATAGCTCTAGGTGCAATTTGATTCATCAGATTCAGACAATGATGAAGAAGAAGCCCTACTATGTTTGGTTGCACAAGAATGTGAAGAATCAGACAATGAAGAGGATCTAGAAGCCTTAGCTGCAGCTGAGGAATTAAAAGAGGTACATAATTTTAACTAACTTTATATTGAAGGTTTTAAAAATTTGGTTTGCACTCTCTTAATTCAAAAGAAGAAACAAGACTCTAGCTTTGCTGCCTTAATCACTGAAAACCTTGAACAGTCCAAGACCATTGAAATCCTCAAAACCTCAAACATTACCCTTGAAACCACCAACAAGGATCTAGAGGACAAATGTCAAAAACATGAAAATGACATTAAAAGCTTAACATCTAAGACTGAATGTTTAAAATCTCAAAAGGATAATGAACAAGAAATGAGTACCCTGAAGGAAGAAAATAATGCCTTAAAAAGCAAGATTGATTCCTAGAACAAATCAACCAATGCTCTGTCCTTGTAACTGTCGATACCTCGGCGCGAGCGGGGTGATCCCACAACGGTTTTGGTTCGCGTTTTATGGTTTTATTTTAGTTTGTTAGAGCCGCCACCTATGTTTTAGAGGAACATAATAAAAACTTAATAATGTCCCAAGTTTTGTTCATGAAAACCAGAGATTCATGTATTTGAGGTTCGGAGGTTAGGTTACGAAATGGGAAGTACTTAAACACCCATTTCACCCAACTAAAGTTGGTCTTTCTTGTTCATAGTCTACATGATAAAACTTGTTCTTCCTATACTTTAAAAATGAGTCTTAAGGGGCTTGAGAAAGGTTTGAATGTGGGGAGATAACTCCTTGGACAACTTTAATGTAATGAAGTGGCCTTTGGTGTCATGTCCCAAAATGATTTGGGTTGATTTCACACTTGATGAAGATAAAAGAAGTAGAGATGGAATACAGAGAAAGAGAATAAATACCTAAATTTTTAGTACTCCAACAACTTCTTTAGGAAATGCCTTGAAATGCACTGAAATGCTCTTTGAGAGAGTTTTTGTTTAATTTTTGGTGTTCTAAAATCCTCCCTTGAAATGGTGGAGAAGGGGAGTTTTTATAGGTGAAAAGAGGATGTTTTTTATGCCAAAACAGATTCAACAAGGAGGGAATTCCCGAGCAAAATCATATAAATTGAGCAAGTAAGGGATTCTTGGAGAGAATCTGTAACTGACGCTCAGAAGCGCGCACCTCTGACCTTTAAGGCGGAAGGCGCACGCGTCTGACCTCAAGGGGCATAGGCGCCCGACTCTGAAAAGGCATTTTTTGACAGAATGGATTGGAAAGTTAGAACTGTTATTCAATTTATCCCCAGGCTTAACAGAGTCAGTCAGGACTTAACGGAAGTAACAGGAACTAACGAAAAACACTTAAAACAAGTAGAAACACAAAATAAAATGTGCAATCAGAGTGAGTGGTCCAAGGCGGGGTGTCTACAGAGCCCCTTGGCGGCATGGATTGTGAAGCAAAATGCACCGACGAAAGAATGACATCCGTCAAGTACATCACCGAGGAAAAGTAAAGACTTGATAAAAGAAGGAATTTGAAATTGCAAAGGATAGAAACGCGCTCCCTGTGTGAGAGACTTTTGCTGATAGAAGAGGTACGATGATATGAGTCGGCCCACCGTGGCTAAGGTTTAGAGTCTGGTTGGCAGACTGAGGCTGGAGCCATTTAGCGGAACCGTTATGCCCATTTAGAGTACGGTGCCAGACTAAAACTGAATTCGTTTAGCGAATTCCGTCATGCTGATTTAGAGTCCGGTTGGCAGACTTGAGTTGAGCTGAATCCATTTTGCGTAACCGTCGTTTGCTCGCTTAAAGTCCGATTAGCGGACCTAGGTGGAGTCCAGTGTGTCGTACTCGTTATGCCCGTTTAGAGTTCGTTAAGAGGACTGGCTGAATTTGTTTGGCAAACCCGCTATGCCTGTTTATAGTCTGTTGAGCGTACTGGCTGAATCCGTTTGGCAAACCCTCTATGTTGGTTTAGAGTCCGTTGGGCAAACAAAAGTTGAATGGGAGTCTGTTTGCCTACGTATCCCTTGAAAGGAATCAGACCAGCGTAGTTCAAGGGTGATGGAGAGCGCTGGGGAAGAAGCTAATAGCACATACTTTTACACAAGTAAGGGGACAAAGAAATTTTATTTACAAGAAAAATAAAAATAAAAATATTTTTGCCTCTTTTTTTTTTTTAGAAAGAAAAGAATATATACACTTTCGAGAGAAAGATTTTTTTAGTTCGTGGGTGAACCATTTTAACCATCGTGTGTTTGTAAATCCAACCCAAGATCAAGTCATGTTCGGTCGAAGACCGGCTCATTTTGCATGAATTCTGTTGTTGCTGTTGTGCCCAACGAAGCGTGATGTCTAGCCCATAGAGATTTGTCGATTATGGGGCTTCAAAATACTTTTAATGCCGAGATACCAAGGGGTTGCTGCTGATTGTAAATCCCTTAGAACGCCTTTGATGCCAAACTATGAGTGACTCGTGAAGCCCCAAGATTTATCAACTCTTCACCCATCCAAGTAGATTGCATTTGTAGTTGTCATGACCGAGCCCTAAGGGAAGATCGTCAATGGTAAAGCCATGGAAGGATCATCGATTGCAAATTCATTGAATGATCATTGATGCCAAACCCTAAGAGAATTGATATTTTTGTTGAACGCGAGCTTCGAGAGAACCGTAGAATTTGAGGCATTCCAAGAGATTTTTGATACCAAGAGTCCGAAGAATTTTCATTTGCCATTGCGTTGTATGCGAGATGTAATTACGAGCCCCTTGAGATTTTGATTGTGAAGCCCCTGAAATATCATTGGTGTCAAGCCTCAAGGGATCCACATGATTGATCATAGCCCAAACTGTCCAAGTGAGATGAACTATTGTTGAGGTGGCCATGAAGAATACTGAAGAGAGCCATGAGATGGTGGATTGTAAAGTCCTTCGATGTAAAGCCCCAATAGACCCCTTGAATCTGTTAGGTTCAGCTAAGCCTCAATATTGCTCCCCGTTCGGCCTAACCCATTGCATTGCATTGTTGTTTTGTCAAATCCCCTTGAAATATCTTCGGTGTCAAACTGATGGAGCAAGCTTCTAATGCTTGCATATGACTTTTTGAGTAGCTTCGTCCACTTTAGGGGAGGTTAATTGCATTCTCCTTGAGAAGGTCTTTTAAGCTCGAGCATAGCCCCTAGGGCGCAAGCATTCCTGATGATCTCTTTAACATTCATTCTTCTGATTTTTATGGGGTTGTCCCACGTATCATTCTTGAGCGTAGCCCCTATGGTGTTGTCATTAACTATCAAATGAAGTAAGAGAGGCTTCTCTTCATGTGCGGTTCCTTTGTTCTCGAGTCTGCATAGCCCTTAGGGCGTCATCATTTGTGTAGCAGAGCAAAATTGTCCTCGTGACGAGTGGTACTTCATTACTCGAGAAGTCATTGACTTTAATTTCCCTTTGTTGCTCAAACCAATCGGTATATTTCAGTCGGTCTATTAGACTTCTTACCCTTTTCTGAACCTCGCGCGGTGTCACGTTTATGATGAACCCAAAACTGTATTTTTCTGGAACAAACCCTTTTACGTGAATACCCCCAAAAGACTCTTGATGGTACCAAGCCTCGTCGAGCCCCTCACAATTTTGAAGTGGACTTTGCAGGGAGCTTGATGAAGTTGAATCTGTGGGGAACCCAATGCAGAACTGTGAGGTCGTCTTCTTTGTTGGAGGCTGGGGATCTCCCTTTCTCTTTCCCTTCTCTCTCTCACTCTCTCATCTTTTTTTATGATGCACCTGTCGATACCCCGAGATGGGGCCCGCCCGCTTGGCTAGAGCGGTGGAAGGGTCCCTAGGATATCTATTCATGTTTTAGAGTCGCCACCTATGTTTTTAGAGGAACATAAGAAAAACCTAATGTGTAGCCTAAGTTTGATTTACGAAAACAGAGATTCTTGTTTATGAGGTTCGGGGGTTAGGTTACGAGATGGGAAGTACGTAAACACCCATCTCGCCCAACTAATGTTGGTCTTGCTTGTTCAAAATCTACATAATCAAATTGTTCTTCCTATTCTTTGATGATGATAAAAGGGGGTTAAAAAGGGATTTTTAGAATGTAGGGAGATAACTCCTTGACTAACTTCAATGGAGTGAAGTAATCTTTGGTGTCATGTCCCAAAATGTTTGGGTGATTGCACTTTTGATGAAATAAAGACAGAAGAAGAAAGATGAAGTAATGAAGAGGGAAAAGAATGGCCTTTTTACCTATACTTCAAGATGACTTCAAATACTTCTTGAGAAATTGCCTTTGAAATGCCTTGAATATCTTTGTGTATCGTTTTCTTTCTTCCAAAAAAGGGTCCTTTCCATGGTGGAGAAAAGGGGTTTATATAGTTGTAAAATACAAGTTTTTGGTGCCAAAACTCAGTCACCAAGAAGTCTTTCCCGGGCAAAATCACGTAAAATGAGCAAGGGAGAGATTCTTGGACAGAAATCTGTAACTGACGCCCAGAGGCGCGCGCTTCCCACCTTTGGTGTGGAAGACGCGCGCTTCTGACTCCTATGGTCAGAGGCGCGCGACTCAGAGATGGTTTTTTTGAGAGAATGGACAGGAAAGTCAGCCCTGCTATTCAGTTTAGTCCCTGGACTTAACGGGGTCAGTCAGGAACTTAACGGAAGTAACAGGAACTAACAAAAAACACTTAAAAGAGGGAGAAACACAAAATCAACCGTGCAATTGGGGTGAGCGGTCCAAGGAGGGGTGTCTACAGAGCCCCTCGGCGGTGTGGATTGTGAAGCAAAACGCGCCGACGAAAGAAAAGACATCGCCGAGGACATCACCAAGAAAAAGCAAAGACTCGATGAAACCAGGAATTTGAAATTGCGAGAGATAGGGGTGCGCTCCCTATGTGAGCGGCTTTTACGGATAGAGGGGGTGGAATGATCCATTTGTGAATTCGCCGGTTGAATTTGTTGGATGAATCTGTTGGTGAATCCATCGGAATGTGTCCGTTAGTAAACCCTCTTGATGACGAATCCGCTAGTGAGTCCGTTGAATGAATCCGTTAGTGAATCCTTGTAGGCGAATCTATTAGTGAATCCGTTTGATGAATCCGTTAGTGAATCCTTTGAATGAGTCCGTTGGTGAACCCTTGTTGACGATGAATCCGTTAGTGAATGCGTTGAATGAATCCGTTAGTTAATCCATTGGAATGAGTCTGTTGGTAAACCCTCTTGATGATGAATCCATTAGTGAATCCGTTGAATGAATCCGTTAATGAATCCATTGGAATGAGTCTTTTGGTAAACCCTCTTGATGACGAATCCGTTAGTGAATCTGTTGAATGAATCCGTTAGTGAATCCTTTGAATGAGTCCGTTGGTGAACCCTCTTGATGATGAATCTGTTAGTGAATCCGTTGAATGAATCCGTTAGTGAATCCATTAGAATGAGTCCGTTGGTGAACCCTCTTAATGACGAATCCGTTAGTGAACCCGTTGAATGAATCCGTTAGTGAATCCATTGGAATGAGTCTGTTGGTAAACCCTCTTGATGATGAATCTGTTAGTGAATCCGTTGAATGAATCCGTTAGTGAATCCTTGTTAACGAATCCGTTGGTGAATCCGTTGTGTTGCTTTAAGAAGTGATGAACTTAGTGGCTCACCGTGGACCGAATTACTATTGGTGGCTGAATTTGATGTTGACTTTTCCCGGGGTGCGGGTACAGTTGACTGCAGACTAAAAAGAATGTCGAGATTGACTTTAATCTTTTGTGAAAGAGAGATAGAGACACACCCTACTTTTGGTGGGATTTCTTATCTTACTTTTGTTTATACATGCCTTAAGGTCGGACCAAATTATTGTATGCCCAAATGTGTCTCTGAGGGCGAAGATCGTTGTGGCTTTGATGAAGAACTCTGGCCTTGTTGACTTGTGTTCCTGCACGATTTCCTCTTTTTACAAAGGCCGGTCGTAGCATTTCTGAGACGAGAAGCAGGTGCCCCAACTAGTGGATGTGGGACGCACGCGCCTGTTATGGGAATAGCGGGAGGCGTGCGCTTCTGGGAAGCGAAATTCGGGGCTTGACATTTGCTGGCCAGAAGATCTCCAACAGCTATAATATCAGCCTCTGTTTGAGACTATTCTTTGAACATTCTTTCTTTGCCCAATTTTGCTTGTAATCAACATTTCCCATGGCTTCCAATTCTTTTGTTCTTGATGCCAAGGCTGTTGGTGAGTATGAGAAGGACCTGTCAACCTTTTTTTACTCTTTCAAGACCCATCCCAAGAAGGCTTTTGTCAAAGATTTTGGTTTCCGAATTCTTTTTACTCTTCTGACTTTGAAGCCGGATTGGGACCTTTTGAAGGCTGTTGCAGCCTTTTAGGATTGTGATAGTCACACTTTTAATTTTTCGGCAAATGAAATAGTGCCGACCATTGATGACTTTGGTGCCATTCTTGGCATGCCGCTGGTGGGTCATATTGCCATCCCTAAATACCATCGTGGAGTGATCGATTCTTGGTCTGACTTGTTGAATCTTCCCATTGGAGATGTGAGGAAGATGTTGCACAGCACCGTGGTAGACATAACTGAGTTGCCGATGTTCTTCAGTTTGCATTCAGAGGATATGGCGGTTCAGTCCTTTAAGAGGAATGCCATGGAGTTTTGCCTTTTAAGCGAGGTTCTGTTCGTGACACCGCTCGGGACTGCAGATGCGCAGTTAGCTGAAGTCGTCTTGCAGGTAAAGGAGCAACAGTTTAGCATGATCCCTCTCATAGTGGGGGAAACTTTGCATGGCTTGGATGAGTTGCATCGGACAGGCGAAATAAGATGGGGAAGCCCCTTGCTCTTAACTGTATGGCTTCGAGAGAACTTCAAGATTTATTCTCTGGAGGGTGATCTTTCTCCTTTTGCTGTTCATAGGAGAAAACTGTTGACTCTGGATTTATCTGAAGACGGTTGAAAGAAATTCTTTGCATCTCAGTCATCGGCTGACATTGAGTGGTGTCCCCCTTCTTGGGGTCTTCGTCCTTTTGTGGAGTGGACCTCGAGATTTGAGTATGTGGTCTTACCCGGCTTGAGAGACTCTTCATTTTACCATCCGGAGCGGGTTTTGAGGCAGTTCGGTTATCAACAGATTATTCCTTTCCCTAGGAGTGGGGTGTTTCGTCCAGTCTCGTATAGGGGTCCGGACTTTTCCAAGGAGCTCCATTTGGCTTGGGGGGATGAACATCATCGGTGGTCTTCCGCCCCCATTCATCGGGGTATATCTTTCTTCCCGAGAGTTATTTGGACCATATTTTTGCACTCTTTACCACGGCATCACTTGGGTAGACGTGCTTCGCGTTGAGTTTCTAGGAAAGGACTTTGAGCCAAGAAGTGCTTTGAGGTATAAGGAAGTTGCTGCTGATTCGCACAATATTTTGGCTGACCCTTTCGGTACCTCTTTGGATAGCTTCTATGCTCGGAGGCGCGTTGCTGCGCAGAAGGTTTCGGTCCGCCTTAGTGTTCCTAGGCCTCCCAAGAAGAATAGGATTGAGAGCCGTTCGGGTCGCCTTTCAAAGGCTAAGAGAAAATTAGATTTTTCCTAGTACCCCAAGATTACAATTTAATAGACCACTTGTTTAGGATTTAATGTTTTATTGTGTTTTATTGCTCAACATCATCCATTGTAGTGGTTAAAATAATTCAAGAGATGAATAAAAATATCATTTTGTTATGACTTGATTGGGTAAAAATTTATTGTTTTAGACTACACCCGAAGGTTTCCTACGTTCCTCTCGTATAGAGGCTCAAGTCTCCGTAGTTCAAACAAATGAAGACCTTTTTTTTTTGTGTGCACCCTGTTTTTTGCCTAGACCGCCCTTTTGGGTTTTCAATCTAGCTGGCTCATTTTTTGCACGTGCTCTAATTTTTGCCTAGGCCGCCCTTGCGGGTTTTCAACCTAGCGAGCGATTTTTTTTTTATTTTTTTTATGGTCTTTATTTCTTAAGCGTAGAACTTCTTGAGCTTGTCGAGGTTGACCTCCTTTGGCAATTGATCGCCATCTAAGTGTACGAGTCGGACTGCACCGCCGCTTAGTATCTTCTTGACCACGTAAGGACCGATCCATCGAGGTCCCCATTTCCTATGGGGGTTCATAGAATTAGGAGGATGTTGTCTCAGGACCAAATCTCCTACCTTGATGTTTTAAGGCTTCACCTTCTTGTTGAAAGCCTTTGCCATTCTCTGTTGATAAGCCCTTGTGCGTTCGAACGCTTTTAACCTATTTTCGTCGAGTAGGGCTAGTTGCTCGTATTGACTTTGCATCCAATCAACCACGTTGACTTCGTTCTCGAGTAAAACCCACAGAGAAGGAATTTCGAGTTCGACTGGGAGTACGGCTTCAGAACCATAAACCAATGAGTATGGAGTTTCTCCCGTTGCTAACCGTATTGATGTGCGGTAGACCCACAATGCTAGCGGTAATTTCTTGGGACAATCCCTTCCTATTGAAGCCATTTTTCGTATGATGACTTCGATCGTCTTATTTGCTGCTTCGACCGCTCCATTGGCTTGGGGATGGTACGGGGATGACTTGTGCTTCGTAATTTTGTAGTTAACCAAAAGTGCATCCATTTCTTTCTCGAAGTAAGAGCCATTGTCGGAGATGATCTCATGAGGAATACCATATCGGCACATGATGTTGTTCTTCACGAATTCAGCCACTTTCTTGGCATTGAGAACTCAGTAAGCTTGTGCCTCGACCCATTTTGTGAAATAGTCTACGGCCACAAGGATGAATGTTTGTCCATTGCTCCGCATAGGATGGACTTTGCCGATCATATCTATGCCCCAACAAGAAAATGGCCAAGGTGTGGTCATGTTGTATAGTTGTGAAGGTGGAGCATGTTACAGGTTAGCATGAAATTGGCACTTGGCGCATTTCTTGACTTTCTCAAAGCAGTCTTTTTCCATTTTAGTCCAGTAGTAGCCAATACGGAGTATCTTTTTGTCTAACATAATCCCATTCATGTGGGGTCCACACTCGCCTTCATGGACTTCGTGCATGATTTCTTGAGCTTCGATCTCATTTGCGCACAGAAGATTGATCCCTTGATGATGTCTCTTGTAGACTCGGTTTCCAATCAACACGTATCTGGCGGCTAGCTTTTGTAGTGCTATTCGGGTTTTCCAATTGTCTTTTTTGGGAAAGGTGTCGCTGTTGAGAAAATTCATGATGTCAGTGTACCACGGGGGGTTATCTTGGACTTCATTGATCTCAATGTTCATGCAGTATGCCGGACTGGTCCTTCTTGTAATTTTGAAGGGTTTCACCATTTTTCCTTTGGGCATCTCAACCAGTGAGGCTATAGTAGCCAAAGCATCGGCAAAGCGGTTTTTGTCCCATGGCAAATAAGTTGATGTCTTGGAACTGTTCAACCAATTCTTCGAGATTTCGGCCATACTGTTGGAGGGTCGGGTCTTGGATTTGCCATTTACCCGATGACTGATTGATGAGGACCAGGGAGTCACCGAATACTTCTAGTTCAGTGACATTTCTTTCTAGAGCTGCTTCTAGCCCCGCTATGCGTGCCTCATACTCAGCAATATTGTTGGTAGCTTCGAATTCAAGATGGATAGCAATTAGAGTGTAGATGTCCTTTGGATCGACAAGCAACATTCCTATCCCAAAACCATGTATATTGGCGGTGCCATCAAAAAAAGTTGCCACTTATTTTCCTCGGTCGTAGTGCAAACCAAGTGCTCCTCGGGAAACTGTAAGTCCTCCCCCTTCACTTCGTCACACGGAAATTCAGCAAGCTGATCACTGAACACTTTCCCCCTGATGGATTTGAGTGTGACGTAAGTGATGTCGTAACCGGCGAGCATAAAGTACCATTTTACTATCCTTGTCGACATGAATGGCTTCTCAAAGATGTAGCAGAGCGGGTCCACTTTTGCTACTAGCTTGATCGGAAAGGCTTCCATGTAATGTTTGAGCTTTTGAGTGACCCAAACAAATACTGCACATGACTTCTCTAAGACGGAGTAGTTCTTTTCGCCTCCTTGAAATCGGCGACTGACAAAGTAAATGGCATTCTCGTTTATGGAGTCTTGTTTCTCTTGTGCTAGCATAGCCCCATGGGCTTCATCGTTCACTGTGAGGTAGAGCAAGAGAGGCTTCTCCTTGTGAGGTGGAACCAAGACTGGGGGGCATGTCAAGTAATGCTTCACTTGGTCGAAGGCTTCTTGGCAGGCGTAGGTCCATTCTAGAGCCACATTCTTCTTGAGTAGTTTGAAGATTGGCTCACACATGGAAGTAAGCTGGTGCACAAACCGACTTATGTACTGAAGTCTGCCCATAAAACCTTTGATTTCTTTCTGTGTCTTGGGAGGAGGCATGTCAATGATTGCCTTGATTTTTAAGGGATCAGCTTCAATACCCCTTTCTGTGACCATATAGCCAAGAACATTGCCTCGGATGACCCCGAACGTGCACTTTACGGGATTGAGCCTCATCTTGTGTTGACGAAGCCTTTCAAAGAACTTGCGAAGACCGATCAAATGTTGATCGTCGGTCCCTTTGGAGTGGATGATCATGTCGTCCACATAGACCTCGATCTCTTTATGAATCATGTCGTGGAACAAGTCTGTAACAGCCCTTTGATAACTAGCCCCAGCGTTCCTTAACCCAAACAGTATAACTGTATAGCAGAAGGTGCCCCATGGTGTTGTGAAAGCAGTCTTGTGTTGATCCTCCTCAGCCATGAGAATCTGATTATACCCAGCAAACCCATCCACGAATGAGCGGACCTCGTAGGCAGCAGTGGAGTCGACTATCATGTCGATGTTGGGTAGTGGAAAGTCATCCTTTGGAGAAGCTTTGTTCAAATCCTGGAAATCCACACAAACGCAGACCTTGCCGTTGGCTTTTTGGACTGTGACCACATTAGCTAGCCATGTTAGATATTCAATAACTTTGATGAAGGCCACACTGAGAAGCTTCTCTATTTCTTCCTTGACTTGTAAAGACCATTCGGGCTTGATCTTTCTGAGCTTTTGCTTGACTGGCTTGGCGTCGTCTCTGATCGGAATTCTGTGCTCAGCGACCTTTCTGTCTAAACCCAGCATGTCTTTGTATGACCATGCAAACATATCCACGAACTCTCTGAGCAGTGCAGTCAATCTGTCTTTCTCGTCTCCCTTGAAGAAGCTTCCCATCTTGGTTTCTTTTGGCTCTTCGTTGGTGCCCAGATTAACAACATGCATTTCTTCGTCAGCCCCTGGACCATTTTCACCATGACTACGGACCTATTGAGCAAGTTCATTTAAGTATGATGTGTTTTCATGGTCTATTTCATCATTATTTGAATCGTTATTAACTAGTTCATTAGATTCGTTATTAGTTAATTCATCATTCATGATGTTTGCAATCTCGGGGTACTCAGAAAGATCAAATTTTTCATCAGCAAAGAAAGGGAACACACGCTCGGCTATTGCCTCCATATCCTCTTGGGTGAGGGTATCGGATACACACTTGGACTCGAAAGTGAATGTGAACAAGTCCTCCTTTGTAACCTTGCGCGGAATGCACCCCATCTTCTTGACCAAGAATTCCTCGGATACCACAGACCCCTTCATTGAATACTAATTGTTGATCGGCTCAGAGCTTGGATGGATCTCGCTGATAGTCTCCCTTCTCGTGTCGGTGTCGTAGATGGCATTGACTTGGCACTCATCCATGAGGGCAAGTTCCTCGAACATGGAGGCAAAATCTGTCAATTCTTCCCCCACGGCGATCTCTGTATCAGACTCTATGGTCACTTTCTTCCCCCACCATTCTTGGGGTGACAGGGGAGTTGGTTCCCTTTCGGATTTCTGAATCTCGCAGTCGGCAAAGATTTCGAGACCGGGCTTTCTGAAGCCTTTACTGTTAACCCATGGTTCGGGAAAGATTACGTACGAAACCTCTTCCCCTTGACGGACAAACTAGCAATTTACTGTCTTGCGGTAAGGCCTCAGATTGGGAATCTCATAATGACGGCCTTCCTTCTGAGCTCGGGCCTTTTCATTTTTGACGGCTTACTCGTACTTTAAGCCGTCTTTGGAAGGCTCATATCCCAAACCGAATGTGTTCTTAACAAAAGGAACCTCAATAGGTTGCATTCTTCCTTGTTGATATTTCCCTAGGCCTAAACCAGGAAAGTAATTCATATTCCTCATCATGCGGAGGACTTTACGATTGCCAAGGGTCCATGACTTGTTTCCCCCTTCTTTGTCAATGGCGTTGATTGAGACGCCGGAGAGTGTAGAGTCTGCTAAACCATGTTGAATTTGGTGGATGGGTTCCCCCTTTCTGTGGATAATGACATTTTCTGCCATAACGGTCACTATTTCATCCCCATTTCTGAACTTCACACATTGATGGAGAGTCGAAGGGACGGCGTTAGAACTGTGTATCCACGGTCGGCCCAAGAGAAAATTGAATGAGGAAGGGACGTTGAGCACTTTAAATGGGACGGACATGACCATGCTCCTAAACTCAATGTCTATCTCCACCATGCCCATGACGGTGCGGGCAGTGCTGTCATAACCTCGAATCACTTGAGTAGAAGGCTTCAAATCTGAATTCTTAAGCCCCAGTATACCCATGATTCGGCCGGGCATCAAATTGAGTGCGGAACCACCGTCAACCAATACTCTTGAAATAGGTCTCCCCCTTGCCCTTACGTTGAGGTAGATGGCCTCATTGTGGTCGGGACCAAATGGTGGAAGGTCCATGTCGGCAAAGGTGATGACATTGCCAAAATGAATGTGGCCTATCATTGCAGTGAGGTCCTCGGGAGTTGTATCGGGAGAGATTGACGTGTCGTCGAGATTACTGATGACAAGGTCTCAGTGTTTCTTTGAGGATGCAATGAGGTCCCAAATGGAGATGTTGGCTCGACTTTTCTTGAGTTTAACCAATAAAGGGTCTTCGGGAGTGTCGCGAGCTTGCGGTTTTTGAGAAGAGGTGCTTGGTGCAGAAGTAGTAGGGTTGCTTGCTATGACTCGTCCGGATCGAGTTAGCATGTTGACGTTCCCATCTTGCTTCTTTTTCCTATTCTCTAGTACTTCCCTCATTACCTCATCGTAAGTCACAACATAACAAGAATTATCAATCTTATTCATGACGTTGGAGCCCTCATTCACAATTGGGATTGAATGAGTGGTCTCCTCAAGTTCTTCTACCTCTATTACATTGACACCACCCTCATTAGGAACTATGAATTCCTTTTTGTCTATGAGATCTTGAATGACATTGCGGAGAACGAAGCATTCCTCGGTGGTGTGGCCACTATATTGGTGGTATCCACAATACGTGTGATAAGCATGATTGGCATTGACCGTCTTGGGTGGGTACCCTTGTATGGGTGTGACTTGCCCCTTTACTTTGAGAACTTCGAAGGCCTCTGTTTGAGTCATGCCTTGGAGAGGCGTGTAGACACGGTCATTTCGAGACTTCTTGCCTTGGGGTGGGGGAACTTTTTTGTAATTCCCCTTGTTGGTAGTGATGGCATTAACTGAAGCCTCTTTTGTGGAGTTAGAGGCGGCCTTGTAACGGAGGGTAGGAGCACTTTTCTTGATTTCTCTAAGCAACTCATCCATTCGGATCCCCGCCTCATACATTTGATAGAAATCAGCATAGCAAGCCCCACATAGGTGGGTGCGGAGATCAATCTTTAGACACTTAAGAAAGATGTCCATTTGATCCTTGGTGTTGGGCCTCTCGACAATCTCAGCAAGCTTGTCATTCCACCTTCTAGTGAAGTCAATAAAGGACTCATTGTCCCTTTGAGTGGTGTTCTTGAGATTTTTCTTGGTTGGCCAGTGGGTGGTGTTGCCTTGGTATTGACTTTTGAAGGCAAGCATAGCGGTGTCCCAATCAAGACGGACTGTGAGTGGGAGAGTTGCATACCAATCCTTTGCCGCCCCCTCGAGAGTAAGAGGGAAGCATTGTGCCATGACTTTGGGGGAGACCTTCTTCGGAACCATAGCCCAAATGTAAGTCTCGATGTGTGCCATGGGACAACACTTGCCCTTGAATTTGCTTATGTCGGGCATCTTGAACTTGTCGGGAAGGGAAACCATTATGCTCATGAGAATAGAGGACTTATAAAGGCTTGTGTCGGGACCTTTCCCCAAGTTGAGACCGTTGAAGCGTTGATCTATGTAGGCCATGATTGAATCAACCATCTTGGGGTCGTTGTTATCGACGCTCGGTTCCCCCATTTTCTTGGTGCGGGCACTGACATAGGGGCTCTCAAACAAACCCTCGGTCCATTCGGACTCGTCATTGTCTTTCTTATTTTTACCCTTGGTGAGCTTGGTGAGCTTTTCTTTCATTAGCTCCATTTCGGCCTCGTGGGCCTCCTTTTGATTGTCGAGGTGGGATTGCCAAATGTCATCTTTGTTTTGAGCCTCCTTATTAAGAGTTGAGACTTGTTCTTGGAGAAGTTGGACCATGGTTGAGAGTTGCTCGAGAGTCATGGTGTTGTCGGTGTTGGAGCCGCCGGCAATTGATGTTGTCGAAGCTGTTGGAGTGATCTCTTCACGGACTAACCGATTCGCTGAATCTCGGTAGACTCTGTAAGTACCAATTGAACCTATATTGCAGAAGAAGCCCTTGTCAGTCTTGAGTAACACTTTCGGTCCATGAAGATGCTTAGAGCACACAGTGGGCACACGACTCAAACCACATAAAGAAAAGACTTTTTTTATATAAGTCGGAAGGACGGGGTCGCTTTTGAGTTTCTAAGAAAATAATGTAATCGTCACACTAGTATATAGACCATCTCGCGGTCCCATATACTCATCGGATTCCATAACGCTTGTGAATCCTACACATGTCGGGATTAAACTAAATAAATGTAGTAAAGCATACACGTGGGGATGGATTTTTATTTTCGTCCATAATAACCACTTGGGGACGGAGATTTATTTCGTCCATGATAACCACTTGGCATATATGGTTTGAAGACATTTGTTTAGGGAAATCTCGGCACATGAAAACCGACTTCAGTCATGGAGTGTTAGACCCTAACTAGAATTGTGTTGGCTTGTGCCCGGCTAATGAGAGGTTTAAGGTCACCCCCGGCATGTAGTCATGAACTACGCCACGGGTTGAGGTTTACCGCTTCGAAAGAGTCAAGGTCGGGTGGAGCTTGAAACTTCCTATGACAGGCCTCGACGGGTTTGGGGTTATAAACTCGTGCGACTCGATAGTGAGCAATTTTATAGGAATTTGTGCACGTAGTGTGAGGTCTAACATGTGACAAAACGTTTTTACTTTTTTTTGTTTTTGTGAAAGAAGATCAAACAAGCACCTAAATTACAACTCTCGAATCACCCGTGTGACCGATAAAATAAAACACGAAAGTAAAACAGTCCAAAAGGCCAGATTAGGCCTGATGCAGGCAACTGTGCCCACACTCCATCGAGTCTGTTCTGTTCTGAACCTGTTCTTGTCTTGGAAACCTATCCAGAAGCGCGCGCCTCTGGCTGGTGATGTGAGAAGCGCGCGCATGGTGCAATGTCTGTGGGAGGCACCCGCTTCTGGGCAAACCTCTCAGAATGTCAGACCTTGGACTCAGGGGATTGCCCTGGTCCTGAATATATTGTAACCCTTGCAGAAATGATTAGTGTGGAAAAAAGAAGAGAAAAATAGGAAGAACATATGGGATGCGGGCGATTCTGGTCCTTGATGTGGGATGCACGCGCCCCTATCAGAGACCAGAATGCCCAGAAAAGATGTAGATTTTGAACGAAATGTAAGTTTAACCCTCAAACGTCCCGAGCAGAGTCGCGACTGTAGATACCCTGGGGCGGGGCCCGCCCGCTTGGCTAGAGCGGTGGAAGGGTCCCTAGGATGTCTATTCATGTTTTAGAGTCACCACCTATGTTTTTAGAGGAACATAAGAAAAACCAATGTGTAGCCTAAGTTTGATTTACGAAAACAGAGATTCTTGTTTATGAGGTTCGGGGGTTAGGTTACGAGATGGGAAATACTTAAACACCCATCTCGCCCAACTAATGTTGGTCTTGCTTGTTCAAAATCTACATAATCAAAATGTTCTTCCTATTCTTTGATGATGATAAAGGGGGTTAAAAAGGGATTTTTAGAATGTAGGGAGATAACTCCTTGACTAACTTCAATGGAGTGAAGTAATTTTTGGTGTCATGTCCCAAAATGTTTGGGTGATTGCACTTTTGATGAATTAAAGAGAGAAGAAGAAAGATGAAGTAAAGAAGAGGGAAAAGAATGGCCTTTTTACCTATATTTCAAGATGACTTCAAATACTTCTTCAGAAATTGCCTTTGAAATGCCTTGAATATCTTTGTGTATTGTTTTCTTTCTTCCAAAAAAGGGTCCTTTCCATGGTGGAGAAGAGGGGTTTATATAGTTGTAAAATACAAGTTTTTGGTGCCAAAAATCAGTCACCAAGAAGTCTTTCCCGGGCAAAATCATGTAAAATGAGCAAGGGAGAGATTCTTGGACAAAAATCTTTAACTGACGCCCAGAGGCGCGCGCTTCCCACCTTGGGTGTGGAAGGCGCGCGCTTCTGGTTCCTATGGTCGGAGGCGCGCGACTGAGAGATGGATTTTTTGACAGAATGGACCGGAAAGTCAGCCCTGCTATTCAGTTTAGTCCCTGGACTTAACGGGGTCAGTCAGGAACTTAACGGAAGTAACAGGAACTACCAAAAAATACTTAAAAGAGGAAGAAACACAAAATCAACCGTGCAATCGGGGTGAGCGGTCCAAGGCGGGGTGTCTACAGCACCCTGTTTTTTGCCTAGATCGCCCTTTCCGGTTTTCAATCTAGCGGGCATCTTTTTTGCGTCTTATTATTTATTTTTTTGACTAAATTAATGAGAAAGTGTGCATTGACTCTAGCTGAGGATGAGAGACATGTGATTTTTTGGGAGGCGGAGGCCTTATTGACTCGACTAGGGAAGTAGCCCCTACTATTGACTTTGTTTTTTTGAATGACTCAAGAAGGAAAGTAAGTGATTTAGAGAGAAGATAATGAAAGCCCCAATTTGATTGCGAGAAACTGGGAGCGTAACTGAAAGAAGAGGAACCCCTTGACTCGACAAAAAACGCAAAAATGATTTCAATTCTAAGAAAGTTGTTTTGCGATTTGTTCTTTGGAAGATGAATTGTACAAAGATGTCTTCAAAAGTTTGAGAGGAAGGCCGATCACCATAACGCATTAGGGCTAAACTTGTCTTCTTTCTTGCATGAGACCGGACCCGAAGGCTACCTACGTTCCTCCAGTGTAGAGGATCAGGTCACCGTAGTTCTTGTTGATGCTCCTTTGGTCGTGATGG
Source organism: Campanula takesimana (assembly GCA_026119855.1). Lineage (NCBI taxonomy): Eukaryota > Viridiplantae > Streptophyta > Magnoliopsida > Asterales > Campanulaceae > Campanula > Campanula takesimana. Next base: position 2,584,412 of record JAOWBW010000085.1, read on the forward strand.
TTGTTGGTGTTGCTTCGTCATTCGTTGGTGGATGGAATGATGATGTTGTTGTGAACTTCTTTGAATGAGGGGGAATTTTTTTAATTTTTTTTTTTTTTTATGATCCCCTCGAAAACATGGCTTGATATTTCTTCATGGTTGTAGCTACACCTAGTTGGTGGTGACGGCATTGACAGAGGCCTCTTTTGTTGAATTAGAGGCGGCTTTGTAGCCGAAGCTTAGAGTGGTTTTCTTGACCTCTTTGAGCAAGTCATCAATTCGGACCCCCGCTTCATACATTTGAGCAAAGTCAGAGTAGCAAGCCCGACTTAGGTGGGTGCAGAGATCATTTTTTAGACACTCGAGGAAGATGTCCATTTGCTCCTTTGTATTGGGCCTTTCCACTATCTCGGCAAGTTTATCATTCCACCTCCTTGTAAAATCAATAAAGGACTCATTGTCCCTTTGGGTGGTACTTTCAAGCTCCTTCTTTGTTGGGCGGTAAGTAGTGTTGCCATGATATTGAGTTTTGAAGGCAAGCATGGCAGCATCCCAATCAAGACGAATGGTGAGTGGGAGAGTTGCATACCAATCTTTTGCGGCCCCCTCAAGAGTAAGTGGAAAACATTGTGCCATCACCTTTGGGGAGACTTTCTTTGGAACCATGGCCCATATGTAAGTTTCAATGTGAGCCATAGGGAAAGAGTTACCCTTGAACTTGCTAATGTCGGGCATTTTGAACTTGTTGGGGAGAGCGGCCATTGTGCTCATGAGAATTGATGATTGGTAAAGGATTGTGTCGGAACCTTTCCTCAAGTTGAGCCCATTGAAGCGTTGGTCGATGTATGCCATGATTGAGTAGAACATTTTGTGATATTTTCTCTAGGTGCTAGGTTCTCCGACCTTCTTGCTGCAGACACTAACATATGGGCTTTCAAACAAACCCTTGGTCCACTCGGATTCCTCGGTGTCATCCTTATCCTTTCCTATGGAAAGCTTGATGAGTTTAGGTTTCATTTGGTCCATTTCGGCTTCGTGAGCCTCCCTTTCACTTTCTAGGTGAGCTTACCAAAAGTCATCTTTGTTTTGAGCCTCCTTGTTGAGAGTGGAGACTTGTTCTTGGAGAGATAGGACCAAAGTGGAGAGTTATTTTAGGGACATGGTGTTTATGGCGTTGGAGTCATTTGCAAGAGAACCGGTCATTGATGCTGTTGGAGTTGTCGGAGTGATTGATTCGTGAACTAGCCGATTTGTTGAGTCTTGGTTAATGCGGTGAGTACCAATCGGTCCTAAATTGAAGAAGAGACCCTTGTCAGTCTTGAGTAACACTTTCGGTCCATGGAGAGGCTTTAACACACAATGGGCACACGACTCGAACCCCATAAATAAATAAAAACTCTTTTTTTTTATAAGTCGGAGGGACGGGGTCCCTTTTGGGGTTTCTAAGAAAATAGTGGAATCGCCACACTAGTATATAGACCTTCTCGCGGTCCCATATACTCATCGGATTCCACCACATTTGTGAATCCCACATGTGACGAGATTAAACAAAATTAATGTAGTAAAGCATACATGTGGGGATGGAGTTTTATTTTGTCCATAATAACCACTTGCTTCTTTTGGAAACGGCATGTATGATTTGAAAACATTACTTTAGGGAAATCTCGGCACATGAAAAACCGACTTGGTCACGGAGTGTTAGACCCTAGCTAGAAATGTGTTGGCTTGTGCTTGGCTAAAGAGAGGCTTAAAGGTCACCCCCAGCATGTAGTCGTGAACTACGCCACGGGTTGAGGTTTACCGCTTCGGAAGATTCAAGGTCGAGTGGAGCTTGAAACATACTAGGACATGCCTCGATGAATTTGGGGTTGTGGACTTTGTGCGAATCGATAGTGAGCAATTCATAGGAGATTTAGTACACGTAGTGTGAGGTCAAACACATGTGACAAAATATTTTTCTTTTAAAAAAAAAATAAAATAAAAGAAAAACAAATAAGCACATATTTACAACTTTCGAATCACCCGTGTGACCGATAAAAATGAACAGAAAATAAAACAGTTATGTGCAGGCAACCATGCCCACACACCATCATTCTGCCCTGTTCTGGACTCTGTTCTTGTTCTGTAAACTGCCCAAAAGCGTGCGCCTCTGGCTTATAATATGGGAAGCGCGCGCATTGTGCCTAAGAACTGAGAAGCGCCCGCTTCTGGGTGAAACCTGTCAGACATTTGGACTCAGGGGATTGCCCTGGTCCTGAATATACTTTGGAACCCATGCATAAGTGATTAACACAGAAAAGAAAAATAGGAAGAACACACAGGAAGCGGGCGCTTCTGGTAACTGATGTGAGATTCTGGTAATTGATGTGAGACGCGCACGCCTTAGGCTAGGAAGGCCAGAGGCGCACGCTTCCCAACATCAGGAACAAGAATGCCCAGAAAGCAATGTAGACTATGAATAAAACGCAAGTTTAACCCTCAAAGTTCCCCAGCGGAGTTGCCAATTTAGATACCCCGACGCGAGCGAGGCGATCCCACAACGGTTTCGGTTCGCGTTTTATGGTTTTATTTTAGTTTGTTAGAGTCGCCACCTATGTTTTAGAGGAACATAAGAAAAACCTAATAATGTATTATGTTTTGTTTATGAAAACCATAGATTCGTGTATTTGAGGTCCGGAGGTTAGGTTACGAAATGGGAAGTACTTAAACACCAATTTCGCCCAACTAAAGTTGGTCTTGCTTGTTCATAGTCTACATGATAAAACGTGTTCTTCCTATACTTTAAAAATGAGTCTTAAGTGGTTTGAGAAAGTTTGAATGTGGGGAGATAACTCCTTGGCCAACTTCAATGTAATGAAGTGGCCTTTGGTGTCATGTCCCAAAATGATTTGAGCTGATTGCACACTAGATGAAGATAAAAGAAGTAGAGATTAAATAGAGAAAAAGAGAATAAATACCTAAAGTTTTAGTACTCCAAGAACTTCTTTATGAAATGCCTTGAAATGCTCTTTGAGAGAGTTTTTGTTTATTTTTTGTTGTTCTAAAATCCTCCCTTGAAATGGTGGAGAAGGGGGGTTTTTATATGTGAAAAGAGGATATTTTTTGTGCCAAAACAGAGTTAACAAGGAGGGATTTCCGGGGTAAAATCATGTAAATTGAGCAAGGGAGGGATTCTTGGAGAAAATCTGTAACTGATGCCCAGAAGATCGCGACTCCAGCCTTTAGGGCGGAAGGCGCATGCGTCTTACCTCAAGGGGCATAGGCGCCCGACTTTGAAATGGCATTTTTGACAGAATGGACTGGAAAGTTATAACTGTTATTCAATTTAGCCCCCAGACTTAACAGAGTCAGTCAGGAACTTAATGGAAGTAACAGGAACTAACGAAAAACACTTAAAACAAGTAGAAACACAAAATCAAATCTGCAATCGGGGTGAGGGGTCCAAGGGGGGGTGTCTACAGTATCACTTTAATCAAAGACATCCTAGAGATAGGTCTGTAATTGGAGCTGAAAATCCCACACTCAAATCTTATACTCCTCCAAAAGGTAATAGGGCTATTGAGACTATGGTTCTACAAAGTCTCAACACTTTTTCTACCAAGAAACCATCTTATCCTATCCAAACAAAGGAAGATGTGTATTAAAAGGAGGTTGAAAGTGCCAAAAATAGTGAATTAAAAGTGGAGTCTCCTATAATTCTTAAAACCACAAGCTTCTACAAGTACTGATGATATCTAAACTCAGAAAAAGAAGCAGGAACAAAAGTCTGGAAAGCCAAGACAAGCTGGACAGCTAAGACAGGCTAGGCAGTAGAGGCACTTTAGGCAACCTAAACAAAATTGGCAATACTCCAATGGGAGAAGCCATGCTTATCAGTCCCAAAACTGCTCTCCAAGATCATCATACCATTCATCAACCCCTAGACAGCGATCTCACTTTCACCAACCAAACAACAAAAATCAAAGCCCATACAACACTGGACACCTATACAACTCAGCACAACCTGTCGCGACCCCGGACCCCGCGGGCCCCGGGACCGCGATCTGGACGTCGACTCTAACAATAAACTCCAAAATACCGAAGTTAAAAATTTCATTTAATACCAAAAGGTGATAATCCAAAGTTTTACAAAACCAAGTTTGATAAAGACTAAATACAACTATCATAAACTTCCACAAGTTTATGCCCACAAAATAAAAATATACAAATCTTAGTGACGTCAATGTTTGGTACAAATATCCCCAAAAGGTTACACATTGATATAATGTAAACCAACCTATACAACTTTCCCCCAAAAGAACGAATCCACACTCGACGTCCTCTTTCTCGTGATCAGCGAGACTAATCCTTAGCACCTGGGGGGGGGTTAAGGAAAAACAAAGATAAAAGGAAAGGGGTGAGATAAATCTCAATAAGTTACTAATGCAACTACATGACATGCTATGATGCAATAAGCAATAAACAATAATTATTATCACATAGCACATAGCAATTATCATATAACAGATAGCAGCGGAAATAAACACATAACAAAGGATATAGCCAAGGTTTTCCAAATCGGAACATCCAAATAAAGGATCGCTGCGCAGCTTCAATAATCAACAAATCATCATCTTCATAATGGCACGAAAGCCGAAGAGAAAACCCCGGTACCGGAACCAATAATCATAACAGTGTCACAAAGGACAAGGACCATGACACAAAGTCATGCCCGTTAGCCAGATGCATTCACAAAGGAACGCTGACTTATCCTTTCCAAGGCCAATCTGGAGAAGGGGTAAAGTAAGGGCAAAACAATGGTCAACATTATAATGGACTTGGCTTTGCCATTATAATCCTTCCCATCGCCCGATGCAACAAATATGCCAGCTGGGCTTCTAATTAAATGCTAAATAATAATAATTTAGCATGAATGAACAACTTAAGGTTCCAAAGTAGGGAACCATTCCAATTAAATCACCACAAAGGTAAAACCAATACAAACCGTGCATCAAAGATGACCACATTCCCAAAATGATACTTAATCAAATTCCATCTCGCATTTATTCACAAAGGAATCAAACCCAATCAATAAAGTGCTCCAACAATGACACTTAACACTTACTTAATTTCAAACACAAACTTGATCACAAAGGACTCAATTCTATCACTAGAATACACTACAATGTTCACTAAGGTCAACTAGGAGGACACCCAAGAATTGGATCACAACGCATTCTTTAGTCACACAATTTAACAAAATGTAAATTTTCAGAGATCTGTGCGGCCGCTCACGCTGGGTTGTGCGGTCGCCCAAAGTGCCTCAGAACAAGAACAAAAACTCTCAGAAAGATGCGCGGTCGCCCATACTATTTTGGGCGGTCGCCCAATATGCCGGAATCGCCAGAAATCGGGAAGAACACATGGGTTCTTCCATTTTCAACCCAAAACACATTTAACCAAAATCAAACATTCCAACTCACATACTAATGTACCAAAACGACTTATAAGTCTAAAAAGACTCCTAAAACAACATTACATCAACCAATAACAAGAATCAAACCCAACATTACGAAATCACCATTTTTGATCAAAAACCCAAATAAATTCCAAACAAAATCAAAACTCATCCAAACTTCAAATACAACACACCAAACATTATCTAAACATGATATGAACATTTTAGCATTAAAATGGGGGAAAAGTAACTTACTTGCAAATTCTCAAAGTTGATGGATTTCAAATCTTTTTGACTCTACGCGATCCTAGCGACGATCTAAACAATGTTTACGTTTTAAGAAATGAGAGAAGATGAGAGGAAGAAGGAGAAAATGAAGAGAGAAGAAGGAGAAAACTTACCTTTCACAAAGCTTGGAGAGAGAGAGAGATATGCAGGAGATGGGATGGAGAGAGTGAGGGAGAGGGTGAGGGAGGTGAGGTAAATAGGGAGGGAGTATGGAAATTATTTTTAAAAACTTACACTTAGGCCCCCTCTCTCACACTACACACACACACTACTCCCTACTAACAATTAAGACCCAACACTTCTACACTAGCCCAAAAGACCCAAATCTAATGCTAGGCATAATTATTATAACACATAAATTGCACACATAATTATTTAAATAAATGATAATTTAAATAAATAAATAAGCAAATAATTAAATAAAAATCATTTAATTACTAATAAAATAGAGCCTATATTTCGGGTCGTGACATTCACTCCCCCTTAAAGAAAATTCGACCCGAATTTTAACGAGACTCACCTTAAACAAAAAGCCACGGAAATTTCCTCTCGATCTCATCACGAAGCTCCCACGTCGACTCCTCGATGTTATGATTCCTCCAAAGAACTCGAACCAACGCAATGCTCTTGCTCCTCAACTCTTGAACTTTAGAATCTAAGATCCGAACCGGTCGTTCCTCATAAGACATATCGGGCTCAATATCCTCCGGTATCCTTGGTAACACGTGAGATGGGTCATGAACATACTTCCGAAGCATAGAAACGTGGAACACGTTGTGCAACCGGTCCAAAGATGGCGGTAACGCGAGACGATACGCAAGAAGTCCAACCTTTCCCAAGATCTCAAACGGACCAATAAACCTCGGAGCCAACTTGCCTTTCTTCCCAAATCTACGAATACCCACCTTCGGAGACACTTTCAAGAACACCAAATCACCGGTCTGAAAACTAAGATCTCGCCTTCGGTTGTCTGCGTAGCTCTTATGTCGACTCTGGGCTGTCTTCAATCTATCTCGGATAACTTTAACTTTCTCAACCGAATCCCGAAGCAAATCAATACTCACAATCTTCGCTTCACCAACCTCATCCCAACAAATAGGCGATCTACATTTTCTTCCATACAAGGCCTCAAACGGTGCCATCTCGATACTAGCCTGATAACTGTTGTTATACGAAAATTCCACTAACGGCAAGTGCGAATCCCAAGAATCGGAAAAGTCTATCGAACACGCTCGCAACATATCCTCCAAAATCTGAATAGTCCTCTCGGATTGACCATCTGTCTGAGGATGAAAAGCAGTACTGAATCGCAAATCTGTACCCAAAGCCTCCTGAAACGCCTTCCAGAATCTAGAAGTAAACCTCGGGTCTCGATCTGACACAATGCTAACCGGAACTCCATGCAATCTCACAATCTCGTCGATATAAAGGGTCGCAAGCTTTTCCATCGAATATCTGATATCAATAGGCAAGAAATGGGCGCTCTTGGTCAATCTATCCACTATTACCCAAACACTGTCAAACTTTCTTCGGGTACGAGGCAGTCCCGTAACGAAATCCATAGTCACATGCTCCCATTTCCACTCGGGAATCTCTAACGGCTGAAGTAGTCCCGCGGGTCTCTGATGCTCGGCTTTGACCTGCTGACACGTTAAACATCTCGATACGTACTCGGCTATTTCCCTCTTCATATTAATCCACCAAAATTGTTGCTTCAAATCCTGAAACATCTTCGTACCACCCGGATGAATAGTATACCTCGATTTATGACCCTCATCAAGAGCTCTCTGTTTAATCCCATCGACATCCGGAACACACAAACGACCACGGAAAGTCAACACTCCAATCGGGCTAACAGAAAAATCCTCAAAATTCTTTTCTTTCAGTTTACCCATTATCTTCACCAACTCGGGATCTTCTTTCTGAGCCTCTTTTATTCTCTGAATTAGGGTCGGAGATACCCTAATATTCGCAAAAATAGCCCCATGTCTCGATTCACGAGGAGACCAATCTCGAACATCTTCAAGCATTTTCCACTCTCGAACCATCATCGAAGCCACATAAGACTTTCTACTAATCGCATCGGCTACCACATTCGCCTTCCCCGGATGATAAGAAATCGTGCAATCATAATCCTTCAACAATTCCATCCATCGGCGTTGTCGGTTGTTCAATTCCTTCTGAGAGAATAGGTACTTCAAACTCTTGTGATCCGTAAAAATCTCAAACTTCGCTCCATAAAGATAGTGCTTCCACTTGTGCAACGCAAATACTATCGCGGCCAACTCCATATCATGAGTCGGGTAATTCTTCTCACTAGAGGTCAACTTCCTTGAGGCATACGCAATTACTTTCCCGTTCTGCATCAACACACAACCCAAACCCTCTTTCGAAGCATCACTGTAAATCACTAGGCCATCGCTCCCATTAGGCAAAGTCAAGATCGGTGCTGTAGTCAACCTCTTCTTGAATTCCTCGAAACTCTTGTCACATTTCTCGGTCCACACAAACGGAACATTCTTTCGGGTTAACTGAGTCATCGGAGTAGCAATCCTCGAAAACCCTTCAATAAACCTTCTGTAATAACCGGCTAAACCAAGAAAGCTTCTAATCTCTGTCACTGACTCGGGTCTCTTCCAATCCACTATAGCCTCAATCTTTGAAGGATCCACCGAAATCCCATCTTTCGAAATAACATGACCCAGAAATGACACCTTCTCGAGCCAAAATTCGCATTTACTAAACTTCGCAAATAATTTCTCCCTCGCAAGAACGGATAAAACTGTCCTCAAATGCTGCTCATGCTCCTCTCGAGATTTCGAATAAACAAGAATGTCGTCGATGAAAACCACCACGAACGAATCAAGATAGGGATGGAAAATCCGGTTCATCAAATCCATAAATACTGCAGGCGCGTTCGTCAACCCAAACGGCATAACCAAGAACTCGTAATGACCATACCGAGTGCGAAAAGCAGTCTTCAGAATATCCTCCGATCTAACCTTCAACTGATGGTACCCACTCCTCAAATCAAGCTTAGAGAAAACCACGGACCCTTGAAGCTGATGGAACAAATCATCAATATGGGGTAGAGGATACTTATTCTTCACCGAAACCTGATTCAACTTCCGGTAATCTATGCACAATCTCAAGGAACCGTCTTTCTTCCGCACGAACAAAACCGGTGCTCCCCACGGGGAAACACTAGGGCAGATAAACCCTCTATCAAGCAACTCTTGCAACTGAACCTTCAGTTCCTTCAATTCAGCGGGAGCTAACCTATACGGCGCTTTCGAAATCGGAGCCGTACCCGGCAAAAGATCTATACAAAACTCTATCTCACGATCGGGAGGCATCTCATACTCGGTAGAGAAAACATCAGGAAATTCCCGAACTACCCGAACACTATCAAAACTAGGGGATTCTTTCCTAGTATCAAGAACACTAGCCAAATACCCCTCGCAACCACTATGCAATAATTTCCTCGCTTTCATAAAAGAAATCAAGCGAACCTTTCTACTCAGAGGACTAGCCTCAAACACAAACTTAGGCACATCGGGAATAGAAAAAGCAACAGTTTTCTCACGGCAATCAACAGAAGCATGAAACTTGCTCAACCAATCCATACTCAAAATGACATCAAAGTCTTGGATAGGAAGAACTACCAAATCCGCACAAAGGACTCGACCACAAATAACCACATCACAAGCACGAAAGACTCGATCAGAAATCAAGCATTCTCCTATAGGGGTCGACACCTCTAGCACGTACGGTAAAGACTCGAATGCAGCATTTAACATGGAAGCAAATTGCACAGAAATGTATGAATGAGATGATCCTGGATCTACTAACGCTCGTGCGCTCACATTAGACACAGAAACAATACCTCCAATAACGGATGGATCATCGGTAGCTTGTTGTTGATTCATGGCATAAACCTTCCCTTGAACCTTGGGTTTCCCGGCGGCATCCCTTTTCTGACCCTGATTAATACTAACCCCTGACCCGGATGACTGTCCGCGGTGCCTCGTGCAACCTCTCGCAAAGTGCCCCATTTCACCACAATTGGTACACTTGCCTTGCTTTTTCCAACACCTATCCTCCGCATGGCCTACCTTCTGACAAAAGGTACAAGGCTTCCTTATTTGGCTCCCTTGGTTCCCGGAAGTGGTACCCGGGTTCCTTGGGGTCGGTTGCCCTCGGAACTGAGATTGTCCCCCAAAGTTACCTCGATTATCGGAACGGTGTTGTGGCTTGCCTTGAGCTCCTTGCTTAATCGGATTAGCTACCTCAGTCTTCCTTTTATGCTCCCCAATGTCTTGCTCTATTAAGTAGGCTCGGTCCACCGCATCTTGGAAAGTCACGATCCGTTGAGCAATTAGTTGAGTACGGATGGAGGTCTTCAATCCCCGAATGAATCTCATAGCCCTTTGTTCCTCGGTCCTCACCAAATAGTCGCAATACCGGGCTAATTCTATGAACTTAGCCGAGTATTGTGCTATAGACAACACACCTTGCTCCAAGTTGAGTAGCTCGATCTCCTTTCGATTCTGATCAACAACCGGAATGAAATGCTCTCTGAACTTACGCACGAACAACTCCCACGCATACACTGTGTGAGTATCATCCCAAGTAGCTTTAATGCCCTTCCACCAATGCTCGGCGGCTCCCACAAGCTTGTAAGCCGCAAACCAGACCTTGTCCTCATCCGAACACCCAAATACATCGTAAATCTTCTCCATAGACTCGATCCACAACTCAGCTTTCCGAACATCGGGTTCCCCATTGAATTCAACCGGTTTAAGTTTCAAGAATTGCTCCAAACCATAACGAGGTGGTGCTTGCTCTATCCTCGGACCTTGATCATGTATGGCCTTCATGGCCGCCTCAAACATGCCTTGAAACATGGCATGGGCTTCATCCCTTGTATCATTCTGATTCTGTGCCCCACTAGTACCTCCTCTGTTTCTTCTTCCAGACATTTTGAGAACAATTATCTGCATAAAACATCAACCGTTAATCACTCCGCACACCACTACCCACCTAGGTCATACTAATACACCTAGACTTATACATAGAGCTAATGCCATAGCTCTGATACCAACTGTCGCGACACCGGACCCCGCGGGCCCCGGGACCGCGATCTGGACGTCGACTCTAACAATAAACTCCAAAATACCGAAGTTAAAAATTTCATTTAATACCAAAAGGTGATAATCCAAAGTTTTACAAAACCAAGTTTGATAAAGACTAAATACAACTATCATAAACTTCCACAAGTTTATGCCCACAAAATAAAAATATACAAATCTTAGTGACGTCAATGTTTGGTACAAATATCCCCAAAAGGTTACACATTGATATAATGTAAACCAACCTATACAACTTTCCCCCAAAAGAACGAATCCACACTCGACGTCCTCTTTCTCGTGATCAGCGAGACTAATCCTTAGCACCTGGGGGGGGTTAAGGAAAAACAAAGATAAAAGGAAAGGGGTGAGATAAATCTCAATAAGTTACTAATGCAACTACATGACATGCTATGATGCAATAAGAAATAAACAATAATTATTATCACATAGCACATAGCAATTATCATATAACAGATAGCAGCGGAAATAAACACATAACAAAGGATATAGCCAAGGTTTTCCAAACCGGAACATCCAAATAAAGGATCGCTGCGCAGCTTCAATAATCAACAAATCATCATCTTCATAATGGCACGAAAGCCGAAGAGAAAACCCCGTTACCGGAACCAATAATCATAACAGTGTCACAAAGGACAAGGACCATGACACAAAGTCATGCCCGTTAGCCAGATGCATTCACAAAGGAACGCTGACTTATCCTTTCCAAGGCCAATCTGGAGAAGGGGTAAAGTAAGGGCAAAACAATGGTCAACATTATAATGGACTTGGCTTTGCCATTATAATCCTTCCCATCGCCCGATGCAACAAATATGCCAGCTGGGCTTCTAATTAAATGCTAAGTAATAATAATTTAGCATGAATGAACAACTTAAGGTTCCAAAGTAGGAAACCATTCCAATTAAATCACCACAAAGGTAAAACCAATACAAACCGTGCATCAAAGATGACCACATTCCCAAAATGATACTTAATCAAATTCCATCTCGCATTTATTCACAAAGGAATCAAACCCAATCAATAAAGTGCTCCAACAATGACACTTAACACTTACTTAATTTCAAACACAAACTTGATCACAAAGGACTCAATTCTATCACTAGAATACACTACAATGTTCACTAAGGTCAACTAGGAGGACACCCAAGAATTGGATCACAACGCATTCTTTAGTCACACAATTTAACAAAATGTAAATTTTCAGAGATCTGTGCGGCCGCTCACGCTGGGTTGTGCGGTCGCCCAAAGTGCCTCAGAACAAGAACAAAAACTCTCAGAAAGATGCGCGGTCGCCCATACTATTTTGGGCGGTCGCCCAATATGCCGGAATCGCCAGAAATCGGGAAGAACACATGGGTTCTTCCATTTTCAACCCAAAACACATTTAACCAAAATCAAACACTCCAACTCACATACTAATGTACCAAAACGACTTATAAGTCTAAAAAGACTCCTAAAACAACATTACATCAACCAATAACAAGAATCAAACCCAACATTACGAAATCACCATTTTTGATCAAAAACCCAAATAAATTCCAAACAAAATCAAAACTCATCCAAACTTCAAATACAACACACCAAACATTATCTAAACATGATATGAACATTTTAGCATTAAAATGGGGGAAAAGTAACTTACTTGCAAATTCTCAAAGTTGATGGATTTCAAATCTTTTTGACTCTACGCGATCCTAGCGACGATCTAAACAATGTTTACGTTTTAAGAAATGAGAGAAGATGAGAGGAAGAAGGAGAAAATGAAGAGAGAAGAAGGAGAAAACTTACCTTTCACAAAGCTTGGAGAGAGAGAGAGATATGCAGGAGATGGGATGGAGAGAGTGAGGGAGAGGGTGAGGGAGGTGAGGGAAATAGGGAGGGAGTATGGAAATTATTTTTAAAAACTTACACTTAGGCCCCCTCTCTCACACTACACACACACACTACTCCCTACTAACAATTAAGACCCAACACTTCTACACTAGCCCAAAAGACCCAAATTTAATGCTAGGCATAATTATTATAACACATAAATTGCACACATAATTATTTAAATAAATGATAATTTAAATAAATAAATAAGCAAATAATTAAATAAAAATCATTTAATTACTAATAAAATAGAGCCTATATTTCGGGTCGTGACACAACCTTTTACCTTGACACCCTACATGATGCAAATCATGTCATACTACAACACTCTCAACCAGTTCTTTAAGAGAAGATCAGGTGGCAAGGCTAGGGTACCAAAGAATGTCTAATCCTTTGGACCCAAAAGAATAAAGGGTACCATAATTTTTATTTTTGTTTTGTAGGTATCTAGTAAAGGTATTTGGTACTTAGACAGTGGATGTAGTAGACACATGACATACAATAAGGAATGGCTTCAACAGCTAACACCAAAGAATGGTCCAAATGTCACTTTTGGTGAAAATTCTTAAGCAAGGGTAAAAGGATCAAGAAATTTAGTGACCAAGGAGATCATCTTCATTGATGTATCTTATGTTGAAGGCCACACAATTTGATTAGTATCAGTCAAATCTGTGATAAAGGTTACCATGTTATTTGCACCAAGGACCAATGTCAAATCAAGGACAAGAACAACAAGGTCATTCTCACAGGAGTAAGAAAGAGGAACCTCTACTGTGTACGTCTAGAAGTAGTTCAAACCTCCAATGCTCACTGTCTTCTATCCTACAGCCAATCTAATATGTCTTGGTTATGTCATAAAAGACTTGCTCACCTAAACCTCAATGCCATTTCCAAGTTTTCCAACTCTAACCTTGTTAAAGGTCTTCCCAAAATTCCCTTCCAAAAGGACAAGCTGTGTAAAGCCTATCAATGTGGAAAACAAAAGAAAACCTCTTTTTCTGCAAAAACAAGACTAGACACATCAAAACCTCTTGAACTTTTGCACGTGGACCTTTTTGGACCCATCAGAACAAGATCTCTAGGTGGAAAGAGATATTACCTTGTAGTTGTGGATGACTACACAAGATTTACTTGGATTATCCTCATTGAATCCAAAAGTGAAACCCTAAACCATGCCACTCAGCTGCTCAACAAAGTTCAGAATCTTAAAGGCTTAACCATCAAGAAAATAAGATCTGACCATGGAACTGAGTTTGAAAACATAGGAGTTGAACCCTATTGCAATCAAATAGGGATTGACCACAATTTTTCAGCACCAAGAACCCCTCAACAAAATGGAGTAGCAGAAAGGAAGAACAAAACCATTTGTGATGCAACAAGGGCTATGCTGTCAGAACACCATTATTGGGTATACCCACTTATATCTCAGTTTCTGTAGACACCCCGCCTTGGACCTCTCACCCCGATTGCATACAAAGTATTTTTATTTAACTTATTTTTGTTGATTTCTGTTACTTCGGTTAAGTTCCTAACTGATTCGGTTAGTTTTGGACTAAACTGCATAACAGAGTTAACTTTTAGGGTCATTCTGTCATTCTGTCCTTTTCTGCCGCGGGCGCTTCCGGAACTGTTAACGGGCTGCGCGCGCGTCTCGCCCCAAAAGCGGGACTCGCGCGCTTCCCATTTTGGCAGTAACGGATTGCACCTTATTTCCCTCCCTTTTCTTATTTACAAAATCTCTTTCTTGATCACAAAAGACTTCTTTTCTCATCCACATTCATCCCCCCTAGTTTTTTAACCTCCAATCCCATTATTCTAGCCATCTCTTTAAAACAAAATAATTCATTTTTATTTTATTTGATTTTCTTTTATTTCTTTCATTTATTATTTCATTTATCTTATTTTCTATTGGTCAATTCCATCTCACATGGATTGACCAATTTCCCTCCAACCTTTCCCTCTCTTTTTTACCTATAAAAACCATCATCTTCTACCTTAGAAAGGGACTTGGAACTTTCTCTCTACACAAATTCTATATCATTTTCCCTACACAAATTCTCCCAACAAGAGTTTTACACAACAAAACTCTACACAAATCTCTACACAACAACATCATTTTCAAGTCCAAGTTTGAAGTCTTCTTTCTAAAGGTACAAGTCTTCTTCTTTTATTCTATTCATGTTCTAGTCAATGTATGCAATCCCCATCAATGGGACATGACCTAACGATCACTTTATTCCATTAAAGTTGGTTAAAGGTTATCTCCCTACATTTCAACTCTAATTTAATTTACTCTTCTTCCATTAATGTAATCTTTAGCATTAAATCAACAAAAAAAAATCTCTTTTATTTCCCCTTTCTTTCTATTATAATTGTTAGCACTTTTCTCATATTAATACAAGAAGGACATTTAGCATTAGAACACCAATAGTAGCAAGACCCGCGTAAGCGGGGCGGAGTGGGTGTTTAAGTACTTCCCACTCCGTCACCTAACCCCCGAACCCTTCTCTCCCGAATCTCTGGTTTTGTACATAAATTAGGCTATTTCTAGGTTTTTCTTATGTTCCTTTAAAAACATAGGTGGCGACTCTAAACAATCTAAAACAAGTTAGACATCCTAGGATAATTCACCGCTCTAGCCAAGTTGTGGTTTCCCGGGGTATCTACAGTGGTGACTCTGCTGGGGAGATATTTAGAGGGTAAAACTTGCGTTCTTAACTTTTGGTGTTCTTATTACTGTTTTCTGGGCATTCTGGTAAAAAGTGTGGGAAGCGCGCGCCTCTGGCCTCCTTGGCCTAAAGCGCGCGCGTCCGACCCCAATTACCAGAATCACCCGTCTTCCTTCTTGTCCTTCCATTCCATGTTTCTGTGCTAACAAATTCTGCAGGGGAAAGCATTTTTATTTAGGGTCAAGGCAATCCCTTGAACCATCTGATTTACAGGTTGTTACCCAGATGCGGGCGCCTCTGCCCCTCTTTGTCTAACGCGCGCGCCTCCCGAGTAGGCATCCTAATGCGCGCGCTTCTGGGCATTTTCCAGAAACAGAACAGTGCACAGAACAGAGTGGTTTTGACAGTGTGTGGGCACCGGGCCTGCACAAAACAATTTTTACTTTCTGTTTATTTTTATCGGTCACACGGGTGATTCGAAAGTTGTAATTATGTGCTTATTTGTTTTTTTTATTTCTTTTGAAAATATATATATATATATATATATATATATATATATATATATATATATATATATGTCACTTGTTAGACCTCACACTACATGCACATATTCTTATCAATTTCTCACTATCGAGTCGCACAAGTCCAACCCCAAACCCGTCGAGGCCCGTCCTAGAAAGTTTCAAGCTCCACCCGACCTTGACTCTTTCGAAGCGGTCAACCTCAGCCCGTGGCGTAGTTCAAGACTACATGCCGGGGGTGACCTTTGAGCCTCATATTCAAGCCGAGCACAAGCCACACAATTCTAGTCTAGGGTCTAACACTCCGTGACCAAGTCGGTTTTTCATGTGCCGAGATTTCCCTAAACAAATGTCTTCAAATCATACATGCCAACTTGTTGCAATGGACGAAATAAAACTCCATCCCCAAAAGTTGTTATTTTGGACGAAAATAAAAATCCGTCCCCGCATGTATGATTTACTACATTAATTTAGTTTAATCCCGACACATGTAGGTCTCACAAGCGTGGTGGAATCCGATGAATATATGGGACCGCGAGAAGGTCTATATACTAGTGTGACGATTCCACTATTTTTTCTAGAAACCCCAAAAAGGACTCCGTCCTTCCGACTTTGTATATAAAAAAAATAGTCTTTTTCTTCATGTGGTTGAGTCTTTTTCCTTTGTTGTGGGTGAAGTTACTTTACTCAAAAGGTGTTTGTGGGGCCATCCTAAGATCAACCGTGTTCTCTCCATAGGTCCAATGGCTTCAAATGGCAACGACAATGGCATTCCCGTGTCCAACGAAGGGTTATTCCGCATGGTGGAAGCATTGAAAGAGCAAGTTGATACACTAGCCGAGAATGTCCGCCGCAAGGATGATCTATGGCGAGCTCGTTACAAGCATGTGAAAACGGTCCACGAGAAAGAAGTTGCTCAACTCAAGAACCGATTAAAGGGGCTCACGAATAAAGGAAAGGTCCAAAGCATTGATACCGGTTTGGTCAACACTCTCATGTCCTACATTGACCAAAGGCTTAGTGGGCTAAATTTGCACAAGGGCCCGAGCACCGATCCCCATCAAGCTTCCCTCCTCATGAACACAATGGAGGCTCTTCCCGAAAAATTCAAGATGCCCGATATTGGCATGTTCAAAGGCACCTCTTACCCCGACGCTCATGTTGACTCCTACATTTGGGCCATGCTGCCGAAGAAAGTGTCTCCTCAAATAATGGCACAATGCTTCCCGCTTACTCTCGATGGGGTCGCAAAAGATTGGTACATGGGTCTTCCGATTTCCACCTGCCTCAATTGGGATGCCGCTATGCTCGCCTTCAAGTCACAATACCAAGGCAACTCCATGTTCCGTCCCACCAAGAAAGAATTAGAGAGCACCGTGCAAATGGGTGATGAATCATTTGGGGGCTTCTATCGCCGTTGGAACGACAAGCTAGCCGAGATGGTTGATAGGCCTTCCAAGAAGGAACAAATGGACATCTTCTTGAAGTGTTTGAAAATGGACTACCGCACTAATCTTAGTGGGGCTTTTCACTTCGATTTTGCAAGCATGTATGATGCGGGAATTAGAGTCGACAATTTGCTCCGAGAAATGGCCGAGTCTTCCTACGAGACAAGCTTCAATGATGAAGGGTTCCCGAGCAATCCGAGCAACGACATGAACGAATGTAGTGACATGGAAGACTACAACGACAATGGGGACTACGACAGCAATCTTCGTTTCTCTTTCTCTACTTAGAAAATAGGATTTTAAAAAAAAAAAAAAAAAAAAAAGGAGTCAAAAGTCCTCTTAAGTGTGCATTAAGTTTTCTTTGTCCAATTAATGTGAAATTTTGAGTCAAGTCTCATCATCAAATAAAAGTCGTTCTTGTCCTCATACACTCTTCCAAGTTGTTCAATCTAATTCTTGGCAAAATGATGAAAAGATGTCTAAACGAGTTTTCGAATGAAGGCCATCACTTGAACGCCTAGGGGCTAAACATTGTGACGAAGGCAACATCATCAACGACGAAGACAAGCCAAGACATCAAAGGTGAAGCAACAACCATGGAGAAAAATCAAGCAATGTTTCAAAGGGGGGATTAAAAAAAAAAAAAAAAAAAAAAAAAAAGGCTCGCTAGGTTGAACTCTTCAAATCAACCTAGGCAAAAGTTAGAGCACAAAAAAAAAAAAAAAAAAAAAAAAAAAAATCCCCCTCAATCAAAGAAGTTCACATCAAGATCAACATCATTCCATCCACCAAAGGAGGACAAAGTTACACGACGAAGCAACAATTCCATCTCGAAGAATGGAGAATTCACAAGAACTACGGTGACCTGAGCCTCTACACTGGAGGAACGTAGGCAACCTGCAGGTCCGGTCTCATGCAAGAAAGAAGATATGTTTAGCCCTAGCGCGTTATGGTGATCGGCCTTCATCTCGAACTTGTCAAGACATCTTTGTACGATTCATTTGCCAATGAATTAATCACCAAAAAAGATTGAACAACTTTCTTAGATTTGGAATCATTTCGCGTTCCTTGTCGAGTCTAGGGACTTCTATTCTTTCTGCATACTCCCAATTTCTTGCAATCAAATTGGGGCTTTCCTTCTCTTCTCTATTAATGACTTACTTGCCTTCACGAGTCATTCAAAAAAACGGTCAAATACATGAAGTCAATACTAGGGACACTTCCCTAATCAAGTCAATGTCACTCACCTTTAGTGACAAGAGGTCTCCACCGCAAAATCACATGTCTTATCTCCTCAGCTAGAGTCAATGCACACTTCCTCATCAATTGAGTCAAAAAAAAAATGATGAAGATGCAAAAGAGATGCCCGCTAGATTGAAAACCCGAAAGGGAGGTCTAGGCAAAAAACAGGGTGCGTCATAAAAAAAAAATGAGAGAGTGAGAGAGAGAAGGGAAAGAGAAATGGAGATCCACGGCCTCTAAAGAAGACAAGTTCTACATTGAATCTCCTCAGCAAGTCAATTCCCCACCGAGTCAACTTTGGGATTGCAAAAGGCTCGACAAGATATAGCACCATCAAAGGTTGTCTTGGGTTATCGGCATCATTCTCCAGCAGTGTGCATTTTTGGGTTCATGAAAAAGGCCCGTGGTAACCAAGACCCATCCGAGAACGAGCCCATCATAAAAAGGCACGAGGTTGCACAAATAATCCCTAGCTAGTCAATTGGCTTGGGCAGCAAATAGCAACAACATGTGTCTCAGTTTTTAAAGCTTCTTCAAGTATGTGCTTCTAAAGTACGCCGAAAGGCTCCCGAGAAATGGAGTAGCTCTTGCCATGTTCTCTCATGTTTGTTCCCTCGCACGAGGATGAGTCACTCTTGCTTTGCTCAACAAATGGTGACGCCCTAGGGGCTATGTGACACAAGAACAAGGGCTTCTTTTTCTTCATTTGGCAATCAATACGCCCTAGGGGCTATGCTCAAGAAAGATGTGTGAGACTATCCTCAAAGTCCCTCAAAAGGGATGTCAAAAATCCCTCTTGTCATGTGTGCCCGTGCTCGTTCCCCCAATCAAGGATGGACCTTTCTCGCAATCAATGATGGCACTCTAGGGACTACGGTCAAGTCTTAAAGGCTCCCTCGGCAAAGAGCAATTTACTCCCCAGTAGTATCCCCAGCCAAGTCATGTGCAACATTGGAAGCTTCCTCAATTCGGCACCGAAGGTCTCCAAGGGCTTCGCAATCTACAATCTTTTGGGCTACGGCATTACAGTAATTCAAGAAAAGGGCAGTATTAGGGCTTCGCGACCGACAGTCTTTTGGGCAACAATACTCGAGCAACGCAATTTGGGAGTAGTCTCCATGAAAGGGATCAAGCTTCAAAGGGTCTCTCAACACTTCAAGTCAAAGGCCTCTTGGTTTTAAATGAAGACTCCGATGTTATGAATGAAGTTGATGATTTTTGTTAGAACTCACAGCGAGGTTTTGAAGGAAGTCTTAGAGAAAAGGAAAAAGATTCAATATGCTAAACTCTAATCAAAACAGGGTTATAGCGGGAAATGTTAGTAGTGGTGCCCTAGGCACGTTTAATAAACATTGTAATTGTTATCATTTATTTCATATCAATAAAGAGATGTTTTGATTATTATTGTTGTTCATGTTTACTTATAATAATCTCCGTCCCTAGTACTTGTTAAGCACTAGTATAAAGGCTAAATGATCATGGGATGATCATGTTAGATTTATGGGTACTTGTTTGGAACAAGGTACTGGACATGACCCGTTGTATGAGATCTATGTCATGGTCTATGTCGAACATATATCTCATATTAGTTATGTCATTTGAATCCTTAGACATGAAGTTATTATAGTCTTCCACTTAATGAACATTGTGTTTGACATATTCAAACGCTACCTTAACACGGTAGTTATAAAGGGTATGATTGGCATAATCGGATTCCCGTTGGGAAGAATAATAAGCTAAATGGATTTGTCCCTCCAAGGAGAGATGTCAAGCTTGGGCCCCTCGAAGGAATGATGTTGATGAAATGTTCGGCTGGACTCAAATGGATTGATTGGATCAATAGCATTTGAATTATCAACATATTCGGAATCGAGAAAGTATTGAACAAAACAAGTTGACTGTTTGACCATGACTTGTGTTCAATGACATCATGGAAAAAGGGATTATGACATATTCTAAAGGAATGCGAACTTGTATCTAGTTATACTATTTGGGTAGGTGTGACGGTTTGCTAGAACCTAATCATATCTTATGGTTTCATGTTTGAACCCATTGCCAACTTAGTATAATCCTAGAGGGTCACACACAATAGAACGAATCTTTAAAAGGTCTAAATTGGAATTTTGGAAATTCTGGAAATTCTGGGGAAGTGGGCGACCGCACATTGTGGACTGGGCGGCCGCACACTTAGCTCAGTTTTGCACCAGTTTGTTTCAGATAGTTGTGCGACCGCACAGTGTATTTTGGGCGGCCGCACAGTGCTGTCGGGGGCAGATTCCTAATTTGATTAGGAAACGAATTTTGGACGGGTTTAGACATAGGTTTCCTATTTGGAATAGGTTTAACTTGTATATAAACATCCAAATTCGGGCCAGAACAGAACATAGCCTTTTGTGAGTCTCCAAAGAGTTTGAGAGAGGTTTTATTTTGTTCTAAGACATCCTTGGTTGAAGAACAAAATAATACACAAAAGAAAAATTCCATATAGTCATATCAATTGTGAAAGTGTGTTTCATAGTTGTTGGTCTAGTAACCAAGATCAAGAAGTGTTCTTGATATTCGTTCGTGGTGTGGATACCGCTAGAGGGTGAAGCTCATCATCTTCAAAGTTCGTGTTCGTGCTTTCTTTGTGATCAAGCTTCAATATCTCCACCAAGTTTAAAGACCAAATTCAAAGTCATCAAGGGTTAGTCTTTCCTCTATTCATGTTATGATATTTGATTTAATCATATGAACGGATCTATGGGCTTTGGGTTTCAAAATTTTAAATGCTATATTCCGCTGCGCATGTTTGATCGAAACCCAACAGTGGTATCAGAGCCCCGTTCATGTTGATTATTTCAATACCTAGATCATGTTATGTGTATATAAATTGTTTATGTGCCTAGCATGATATGAATATTGGAATATATGATGCTTATGTGTTTCGTGATTTTATGTGGTTTACTGTTTTGCAACTTTAATCGCACGATTCAATCGCACGATTCAATCGCAATAAATAAATTATGGTGGATTCAGAATTGTTGATTATTAATTTTTGATTGGATCAAAGTTTTAATAATCGGGTAAAAACGATTTTGAGACAAAATTTTAGAACTTTGAAAATTCTGCACATTCTGATGGCACCGGGCGACCGCACAAAACGCCTGGGGCGGCCGCACGATTTTGGGCGACCGCACAAGGGTTTTTGGGCGGCCGCACAAGGGAATCAGAAGGTCTGATTTTGGTCAAAAACAGAATCTAGAATTTTTCGAAAAATTCAACAAAAAAACCAGTAACAGAACCAGTCCAGACTTGCTGATCTGGAATGGGTTTTGGGTAGTTGGTTTGTTTGTGGATTTTGGGGTTTGATTTTCCTATTTGTTTTGGTCTTGTGACTCTAAGATTGGTTCAAGGTTTGGATGGCTAATCTGTGTTCATCGAGATTGTGTTTCCCAAACTTGATCGCAATCAAAGTTTCAAAGATAAAACGAAGTTAGAATTATGAAGAGTTCATAATTGCTAAAATTGAGAAACAAAGTTCTTGATTCAAAGTTTGGAGATCCATGTGGAATTGTGAATGCAATTGGCCTACGTTCATCGAGACCATCTATTGCTTAGTTTCGGCCACATGGACTACTTTCTTCGTTTCTTGAATTAGTGCGGGATTGTGGTTGCCTAATGGCTTAGTTCGACCGCACTTCTTGTTGTCTTGATTTGGAGATAATAACCAAAGTTGAAATAGTCTCATCCTCATAATTATAGAGAAACTAATGACACATAAATATCATGCTTAAATTAATGGAGATTAATTTAGTGGCTAAACTTGATGTGTAACATGTTTATATTATGTGCTCATTAATGTGTTATATGCTATATGTGATGAACCTTCAAAAGAAAGTTTTAAGTCTTTTATTGCCATGCCATGATTAAAACACTTGTTAGTACATGAGTGATTTTAATGTAGATTCGCCCTAGCGAGGTGCATTAAATTTGTTTATGTATGAGCAAGATAGATAGTGTGGGCACGCCCTAGCGGGACACATTAACTGTGCGTTTAAAATAGTTAGACTTAATTGGGCGTCAAAACAGTTTTGGGCCTAGGTAAAAGATGAGATTAGACATGCTTTTTGAAATTTGATTTCTTAAATAATCTCATAAAAGGAACTAAGAGTCATATGAGATATGATTGACAAGAGTTGTCTACCTAATTAATTTGATTTTCTGTAATCCGCCTTAGCAGACTTGAAATTAAATTAAAGTTGGATCTTAACCCATTTAAATTATGTTATACATTGGATGTATAAGAAGGTTATATAATTTAGTGGGAGTATTTTTGAAAAATACATTATTTATTTCTTTAATGAAAATTGGTACTTATTAAATTTTAGAATTTTTGCATATTTGTAGATAATGACTAATAACACTCAATCAATGTCGTTGCGATCGATCCTTGAGAAGGATAAGCTCGAAGAGAATGGTACTAACTTTATGGATTGGATCTGTAGCATAAGAATCGTTCTTAGACAAGAAGATAAGTTGTACATTCTCGACGGGCCTCTCCCTGCTGAACCACCGCCTACTGCCCCTAGGGTAGAAAGAGACAATTACAAGAAACATCGTAATGATTCTAGAGATGTAAGTTGTCTCATGCTTGCTGCTATGTGTTCAAAACTCCAACAAAGTTTGGAACATTTGGAAGCCTATGAGATAGGCGTGGAGTTGAGAACCATGTTTCAAGAGCAAGCTAGGCAAGAGAGGTACAAGACCATTGTTGCATTCACTACTTGTAAAATGAATGAAGGGCAACAAGTGAGTCCTCACTTTCTTAAAATGAAAGGTTATGTAGAGCACCTTGAGAAACTTTGCTATCCAATCCCATTGGAGCTAGCCACGGATCTCATTCTTAATTCATTGCCTAAAAGTTATAATCAGTTTGTGATGAATTATAACATGCATGGAATGGATAAGAATCTCTCTGAGTTGCATGGGATGCTCAAAACTGCAGAGATGAAAATTGTGGAGAAAGGTTCTCCCGTGCTCTTGGTTCATGATGGGAACAAGGCTAGTGCCAAAGGAAAGGGTAAGAAAGTTGTCAAACCCAAAATAAGCAAGGCAAAGGTTGCCAAGGCTTCCGAAGCAAAACCTGATTCACAAAAGGATGCAATCTGTTTCCATTTTCAAGAAATTGGTCATTGGAAACGTAATTGCAAGGCTTTCTTGGAAGAGAAAAAGAAGAAGAAGGGCAGCAAGGCTGCGTCGACTTCAGGTATCTATATGATAGATATTCTCCTTTCTACCACTGATTCTTGGGTATTGGATACCGGATGTGGTTCTCACATTTGTTTAAATGTGCAGGGACTAAAGAATAGGAGACTACTTAAAGAGGGTGAAGTAGACCTACGCGTGGGGAATGGAGCAAGAGTTGCTGCATTAGCCGTAGGGACTTATGAAGTCACTTTACCTTCCGGATTAATTCTTGTTTTGAACAATTGTTATTATGTTTCGGATTTAAGTAGAAATATCATTTCAATTTCTTGTTTGGATAATGAAGGTTTTAAGTTTCTTATTGAGAATAAGAGATTTTCTATTTATTTAAATGATGTGCTTTATGGTATTGTTAATTCATTTAATGGCCTTTATATCTTGGATGTCAAGAATGAAAATAATGACAATGTCTATCATGTAAATAAGAAATATAAACCTAATGATGTAAATCATACTTATTTGTGGCATTTCCGTCTCGGTCATATTAATGAGAAGCGTATCTCAAAACTCCATGGGGACGGACTTTTTGGTTCATGTGACTTAGAGTTATATGATACTTGTGAGTCGTGTCTTCTTAGAAAAATGACTAAGACACCTTTTACCAAGCTAGGTGAAAGGGCAAGCGACTTATTGGGGTTGATACATTCCGATGTATGCGGACCATTAAGTAGCAATGCTAGGGGAGGATTTCAATACTTCATAACCTTCACTGATGATTATAGTAGATTTGGGTATGTTTACCTAATGAAACATAAGAATGAAGCATTTGAGATATTTAGAATATTTCAAAATGAAGTAGAAAAACAACTTGGCAAAAGTATAAAAGCACATCGATCAGATCGAGGTGGAGAATACTTGAGTCAAGAATTTGACGATCATCTAAAGAATTGTGGAATAGTTTCAAAATTGACTCCACCCGGAACACCACAATGGAACGTTGTGTCCGAAAGGAGAAATCGGACTTTGTTAGACATGGTTCGATCAATGATGAGTCAAGTTGATCTTCCAATATCCTTTAGGGGTTACGCCCTAGAAACCGCTGCTTTCACACTAAATCAAGTTCCAACTAAATCGGTTCCAAAGACTCCATATGAGATTTGGAGTGGAAAGAAACCTAGTTTATCTTTCATGAGGATTTGGGGTTGCGAAGCTTTTGTCAAAAGACTTATCTCCGACAAACTAGCACACAAATCTGATAAATGTATTTTCGTGGGATATCCTAAGGAAACTAAAGGATATTACTTTTACAACCTAGAGGACAACAAAGTGTTTGTTGCCCGAACTGGTGTCTTTCTAGAGAAAGAGTTTCTCTCCAAAGAAATCGGTGGAAGTAAAATAAATCTTGAAGAAATTCGAGACCCAGAAAATAACATTGAACCAATAGTGGAACAAGAAGAAGAACCACAAGGAGTTGTGGAACCTGTTCAAAATACACAAGCAACTCACAGATCTGGTAGGTTACGATCCGAGCCCGAGAGATATGGATTTCTCGTAACGGATAGTAATGAGGTAGAAATCATTGAGAATGATGAACCGTCAACCTACCAAGAGGCGATGTCTTCTCCTGATTCGGACAAGTGGCTTGGAGCCATGGAATCCGAATTGCAATCCATGCAAGACAATCAAGTTTGGAATTTGATTGATGCGCCCGAAGGTGTAAAAACCATAGGATGCAAATGGGTCTTCAAGAAGAAGACTGACATGGATGGGAAGGTGCATACTTACAAAGCT
The DNA here is from genome assembly GCA_026119855.1 of Campanula takesimana. Taxonomy (NCBI): domain Eukaryota; kingdom Viridiplantae; phylum Streptophyta; class Magnoliopsida; order Asterales; family Campanulaceae; genus Campanula; species Campanula takesimana. The sequence continues at coordinate 2,609,996 of JAOWBW010000085.1, forward strand.
AGACTTGTAGCAAAAGGTTATAGGCAAGTTCATGGTATTGACTATGATGAGACCTTTTCACCCGTAGCAATGATCAAGTCTATAAGAATTCTACTTGCTATTGCCGCATATCATGACTATAAAATATGGTAGATGGACGTCAAAACCTCTTTCCTGAATGGAAAACTCCAAGAGGATGTGTATATGACACAACCAGAAGGTTTTGAACAGAATTCTAAGGTATGCAAATTGCAGAGATACATCTATGGATTAAAGCAAGATTCAAGGAGTTAGAATCTCCGTTTTGATGAATCGGTCAAAGAGTTTGGTTTCATCAAGAACGAAGATGAGCCTTGTGTATACAAGAAGATTAGTGGGAGCATAGTGCTTTTCCTTGTTTTATCTCACCCCGTTTATTTCCATCTTTGTTTTTCCTTAACCCCCCCCCAGGAGGAAAAGGATTAGGATTCGCGGTTCATGGAGGACGTCGAGAGGATTGAGATTTTGGGGCAGGTTGTTATGGATCGGTTTACATTATTTAAATGTATAACCTTTTGGGGATAGTTTTACCATTATTGACGTCATTAAGAATTGTATATTTTATTCTTTTGGTATAAGCTGTGGAGCTTATGTTGGATGTACATTGTTGATTTAATCTTGGATTTGCAAAACCTTGTGTTATCACCTTTTGGTTCAAAATGGAATTTTTAACTTCGGTATTTCATAGTTTTGGTTTTAAGTCGACGTCCAGCTCGCGGTCTCGGGCCCGCGGGGTCTGGGGTCGCGATAGTTAGTATCAGAGCTATGGTCTAGCTCTATGTATAAGTATAGGTGGACTAGAATGACCTAGGAGGGTAGTTGTGTGCGGAGTGAGTAACGGTTAAGGTTTTATGCAGGTATTTGCTTGTGATGGCTAGAAGAAGAACGGGTGAAAGTTCTAGTGGGGCTCAGAATCAGAATGGTATACGGGAAGAAAACCGTGCAGTGTTTCAGGGCAGGTTTGAAGCGTCCGTGAAAGCCATTCAAGACCAAGGGCCGAGAGAGGAACATGTAGAACCTCCGCGATATGGGTTGGAGCAGTTCTTAAAGTTGAAACCAAGTGAGTACGACGGTGAGCCTGATGTGAAGAAAGCCGAGCTATGGATAGAATCGATGGAGAAAATCTACGATGTCTTTGGTTGCACTGATGAGGATAGGGTTCTGTTTTCAGCTTATAAGCTCGTGGGCGCTGCGGAACATTAGTGGAAGGCACTGAAGACCAGTTGGGATGCGACTCTTGTACCATATCCTTGGGAGTGGTTCGTGAGGAAATTCAAGGATCATTTTATCTCTCTAGTGGATCAAAACCGGAATGAGATCGAGTTCCTCAGCTTGGAGCAAGGCATGATGTCAGTAGCACAGTACTCGGCTAAGTTCCCAGAATTAGCCAGGTGTTGTGACTACCTTGTGCGGACCGAGGAGCAGAAAGCGATGAGATTGATCAGGGGTTTGAAGACAGCTATTAGGACTCAACTTTTAGCCCAAAGAATTCAACCTTTTCAGGATGTGGTGGATCGAGCCTACTTGATTGAGCAGGATATTTGGGAACACAAAAGGAAGACTGAGATGGTTAACCCGGGTAAGCAAGGAGGGCAGAGTAAGTCACAACAACAACATTCGGATAACAGAGGTAATTCAGGAGTGCAAACTCGATTCAGAGGGCAACTTCAAGGGCAACCAACAGTAGGAAATCAAGGTTCTAATAAGGGGACACGAAATGGGAAAGTCTGCAGTTACTGTCAGAGGAAAGGTCACTCAGAAGACAAGTGTTGGAAGAAGCAAGGAAAATGTATCAATTGTGGTCAACTGGGTCATTTCATAAAAGATTGTCCGAGGTTTAAGGTTCAATCATCAGGAACAGGAACCAGTACTTCACCGGGTCAGAAGAGAGATGCTTCGGGGAACCTTAAGGTATAGGGCAGAGTAATGGCGATCAATCAGCACTCACCAGGTAACGGATAAATTTCAGGAGGTATTATTTTGCGTCGTGAGAGCGAGCGCGTGCATTTTAGGATCATCGCATTTATGTGTTTCTGTGCATTTAGCTGCATTTATTTCTTCTGAGTCTTTGACTTATGTGTTGTAAGTGTCTACTCCTGTGGAGGAGTTTAGGGTACCTGATGAAGTTTTATGTGCTTATGATGTGCTTAAGTATGATTATGTCTCACCTGCTAAATTAGCCATGTTGCTATTACAAGATTTTGATGTTACTATTGCTTTAGTCTATTGTTGTAGGGGGATTGTTATATTCTCCATTCCTAATTTCTTAAAACTGTTGAGACCGTTCCTTTGGGTAGAGTTATACCTATCTTTTCTTAATTGAAATCCGAGTATTTAACTTCGGTCAAATTGTTGGGTGTAATTATCATTGTAAGGTTTTTACTTTCTTCTAATTAGTACCTAGTGTTTGAGGAGAAGCTTGGGGTTAAATTGCATTGTTGTGGTACAAGATTTTAGTACTGATAATTAGATCAATATCTATATTGTATCGGTTGGGTTATAGGAGTTGAGGATTCAATGAGGATCTCTTAAAGAAAATTTTAGTCACTTTTAGTACATCTCCGTGAATGCATCGGAATGGATTAATATGGAGAGGTGTACGATTTGTTATAGATGACGAGTTTGTTGTAGGAGTTATGATCATTAATGGTGGTAAGCGTGTTAAGTTAGAAAAGACTAATAAGTACATTTTGGGAGAGTAACAATTTCTCGATCTATGTTAAAGGCATTTTGAATTTTGGTTAGAGAGTGGTTCTATGGTCCTAAATCTCTTCTTGGTGGCGTTTCCCAAATTGGATCAAGGGTATGTGAAGGAAGTGGAGTATCAATACTTGGGCATAATTAAGGAATATCATGATTTGGTATTGGGTCAGTTGGAACGTTGCTAGCTAATTGGTTTATTATGATGATAGTACTATTAAACCTAAGTATCATTAGGTTAATAAATGTATGCGTGAAAGACTAACTTGGGTTAGTTATTGAGGATTTGAGATTTGTAGATTTCCTTGGGTATATGAGCACAGATTATTAACTAAAAAGGGAGTTAGAGGAAATACCGTGAAGATGAAATTTAGATCATTTTCGGACTACTGAGTATTCGTAATTATTTTAGGCTTTCAAGGATTGGAGTTTTATGACGATGATATTATGGCGTAGATTTAAGTGAACATTTTGTATTAAAATTTTGGGTTTACATTACACCTTTAGTTTAAAGTGCTACCTAAAGCGAGAGCACTATAATGGGAATCCTTAGAGATATAGCCTTTGATGAATATTGTGGGAATAGAAATTTCTTTAGCCTTTTTATATTTTAAAAGCTAATTTAGCTCGAGATGGTAATGCTTTGAATTTCTGGGGAATACTACTAAGTATGCGATTTACAAATGGAAGTACCTTTGCGGTGTAGTTAAGGTTATGAATAAGGCAAGCTTGAGATACCTCGAGAATTATGTGTGGAAATAATTTGAATTCTTCGATTTTGAATATGGATTTTGATTAGTAATGAAGTTAATGATGTAATGATTCGGTTCGAGAGGTGGTGTTATCGTAAGCATTAATTAAGGTTACCTTGTAGTGGGATAGATTGGACAATTGAGGAATTTGAGAAATGGCGGAACTACCGTATCCGTACCTATTTGGTCTTTCGAGTAAGTCTCGTTAAAATTCGGGTCGAATTTTCTTTAAGGGGGAGTGAATGTCACGACCCGAAAACTAGGCTCTATTTTATTAGTAATAAATAATTATTATTTATTTATTTATTTAAATTATTATTTATTTAAATAATTATGTGTGCATTTTATGTGTTATAATAATTATGCCTAGCATTTTATTCGAGTTATTTGGGCTAGTGTGGAAGTGTTGAGTCTTAATTGTTAGTCGGGAGTGTAAGTAATTGTGCTAGTTAGTGGGGGAAGGGGGCTAGGTGTAACATTTCAATCTTCATCTTCTCCCTACTCACCTCCCTCACCCTACTCTTTCACCCTCACACTCCACCTCCATCCCTCTCTCCCAGCTCTTTCTCTCCTTCCTTAGAAGAAAAAGGGGTAAGTTTCATCTTCTTCCTTCTCTCTTCATTTCCTTCCTCTTCCTCTCATTATTTCTCATTTCTTAAAACATGAATCTTGTTTAGATCGTCGATAGGATCGTAGGAAGCCAAAAAGAATTGAATTTCGCCAACTTTGAGATTTATCAAGTAAGTTACTTTTCCACCATTTTGATATTAAAATGTTCATATCATGTTCATATAATGCTTTTGTTGTTATATTGAAGTTTGGATGAGGTTGCAATTTATTTGGAATTTATTTGGGTTTTTGTTTAAAAATGGTGATTTATGAATGTTGGGGTTTGATTCTTGATTTTGGTTGTTAAATGTTGTTGTATGAGTCTTTTTAGACTTATAAGTTGTTTTGGTACATTAGTATGCTAGTTGGAAGGTTGGATTTTGGTTGAATGTGTTTTGGGTATAAAAATGGAAGAACCCAAGTTGTTCTTCCCGATTTCCGGCAGACCAGAGCCTTGTGCGACCGTCCAAAATTGCATGGGCGACCGCACAACATTCTGAAAGCTTTTGTTCTTGTTTTGAAGGATTTTGGGCGACCGCACAGTCCCTTTTGGGCGGCCGCACAGTCCTCTGAAAGTTTTCATTTTGTTAATTTGTGTGATTGAAGAACGTGTTTTGGTCTAAGTCTTGGGTGTCATTCTAGTCGATCTTAGTGATCATTGTAGTACACTCTAGTGATAGAATTGGGTCCTTTGTGATCAAGTTGTGTTTGAAATTAATTAAGTGTTAATTGGGATTTGGAACATCTTATTGAGGTATTGTTGGTTTGACTTATCTTTGTGATGATCATTTGGTATATGTCTGGGCATCTTATGATGTGTTCGGGATTGTTTCAATCGAATTGATTTTCGAGTGAGTCTTGGTCTAGGTTTTAGGCGATGTCCTATAGTATCTAGAGGGTGGTTACTTAACACCAAAGTGTAGGGTTTAGTACAGTCGTGATCAGGTTCTAATAAGCGTAACCTTTTGGATTCGTTTGGGGTGTTTAGAATGGGTTCGTTATGAACGGAGATAAAGCGTGAATTGGCAATTGGGTACCTACGGTTTGATTAACCTTAAGATGTATTCATTCGGATTTCTTATTTGGAATTCCAGGTGTGATGAGACGGTTGAGTTCATAGTCCTAGTATATCTTTTGAGTAAATGTTTATGATCATTTTGGTAATAGTCATTGTGCCTTTGGTGAGCGACCGTTTGGGTTGTGATCTTTATGATTTACTTGTGGGTATCATATTTAGGATGTATTTGGTACGTGCCTTGTCTTGGAATCATCTTGTTTCAATGATCAATGTTGTTGTGCTCTTTATGAGAGATTCCGTTTATCATTGTTGTGCTCTTTTATGAGATACTTCTTGTGTTCGTTGTTGTTGAACTCTTCATGAGTAATCTTTTGCATCTTTTATGGTGATTAATTGGTATGATTCCCTACTTTGGAATCAATGGTTGTTTATTGTGCTAGTATTTTATTACTTAGCCTTTACTTGAAAGTCCAGCTGGTATTTTGTGTGTGTTTGGGCGATGCGAAACATTATGATGGCACGGCCAAGTCCATTGTGATGTTGACCATTGTTTTGCCCCATTATTACCCTCCTCCAGATTGGCCTTGGATGTGAGAAGAGCTAGCTCCTTTGTGTGCATTTTAGCTTCTTGGAGCATGACTTTGTGGCATGTCTCCCGTCCTTTGTGACACTTCTTTGGTTATTGGTTCCGGTACCGGGGTTTTCTCTTCGGCTTTCATGCTATTATGAAGATGGTGATTGGTTGATTATTGAAGCTGCGCAGCGATCCTTTATTTGGATGTTCCGGTTTGGAAAACCTTGGCTATATCCTTTGTTATGTGTTTATTTCTGCTGCTATCTGTTAAGTGCTAAATGCTATGTGCTATGTGATATTTATTATTGCTTATTGTATATTGCATCATAGCATGTCATGTAGTTGCATTAGTAACTTACTGAGATTTTATCTCACCCCGTTTATTTCCATCTTTGTTTTTCCTTAACCCCCCCAGGAGGAAAAGGATTAGGATTCGCGGTTCATGGAGGACGTCGAGAGGATTGAGATTTTGGGGCAGGTTGTTATGGATCGGTTTACATTATTTAAATGTATAACCTTTTGGAGGATAGTTTTACCATTATTGACGTCATTAAGAATTGTATATTTTATTCTTTTGGTATAAGCTGTGGAGCTTATGTTGGATGTACACTGTTGATTTAATCTTGGATTTGCAAAACCTTGTGTTATCACCTTTTGGTTCAAAATGGAATTTTAACTTCGATATTTCATAGTTTTGGTTTTAAGTCGACGTCCAGCTCGCGGTCTCGGGCCCGCGGGGTCCGGGGTCGCGATATTGCTCATTGGAAACGACATTCCTACACTTCAGTCTGTGAAGACTTGGTTAGGAAAGTGTTTTGCAATGAAAGATATGGGTGAAGCCGCATATATACTTGGCATTAAGATCTATAGAGATAGATCAAGGAGGTTTACTTGGTTTAAGCCAAAGTACATACATTGACAAGGTCATTAAAAGATTCCGTATGGAAAATTCTAAGAGAGGCACCTTGCCAGTGTTACATGGAGTTTCTCTAAGCAAGACTCAATGTCCTAAGACAAACGATGAGCGTGAGAAAATGAATGATGTTCCATATGCTTCGGCAATTGGGTCCATCATGTATGCCATGATTTGTACTAGGCCGGATGTATCTTATGCTTTGAGCATGACAAGTAGATACCAATCCGACCCTGGCGAAAATCACTGGGTAGCTGTAAAAGCGATTCTTAAGTACTTGAGAAGAACTAAAGACTCGTTTTTGGTCTATGGAGAAATGGAATATGATCTCGTTGTAAATGCTTACACGGATGCAAGCTTCCAAACCGACAAAGATGATAGCCGATCGCAATCGGGTTTTGTGTTTATGTTAAATGGTGGAGCTGTAAGATGGAAGAGTTCCAAGCAAAGTACAACCGCTGATTCTACAACAGAAGCTGAGTATATTGCTGCATCGGATGCTGCAAAGGAAGCTGTTTAGATTAAGAAGTTCATCACTGAACTTGAAGTGGTTCCTAGTATTGCTAATCCAATAGACCTTTATTGCAATAATAATGGTGCTATTGCTCAAGCAAAGGAACCAAGAGCAAATCAGAAATCCAAACACATACTTAGGCGTTTTCAAATCATTCGAGAGATCGCTGATAGGGGAGACGTAAATATATGCAGAGTACCTACTGATGACAATGTTGCGGACCCGCTAACAAAGGGACTTCCACAAGCCAAACATGATGGTCATGTTTGGTCCATGGGTATTAGATACATGGGAGATTGGGCCTAGGGCAAGTGGGAGATTGTTGGTAGTGGTGCCCTAGGCACGTTTAATAAACGTTGTAATTGTTATCATTTATTTCATATCAATAAAGAGATGTTTTGATTATTATTGTTGTTCATGTTTACTTATAATAATCTCCGTCCCTAGTACTTGTTAAGAACTAGTATAAAGGCTAAATGATCATGGGATGATCATGTTAGATTTATGGGTACTTGTTTGGAACAAGGTACTGGACATGACTGTAGACACCCCGCCTTGGACCGCTCACCCCGATTGCACATTTGATTTTGTGTTTCTCCCCATTTTAAGTGTTTCTCGTTAGTTTCTGTCACTTCCGTTAAGTTCCTGACTGACTTCGTTAAGTCGAGGGACTAAACTGAATGACAGGGCTGACTTTCTAGTCCATTGTGTCAAAATTGCTTTCTCTGAGTCGCGCGCCTCCGACAGGAGGAGCCAGGCGCGCGCGCCTCTCGCCCCCAAAGCAGGAAGCGCGCGCCTCTGGGCGTCAGTTACAGATTTCTGGCCAGGATTCCCTCCCTTGCTCAATTTACAAGATTTTGCCCGGGAAGGATTTCTTGGTGACTGAGTTTTGGCACCAAAAACACCCCTCTTTCACCTATAAAAACCTCCCTTTACCTCCATTTTCAAGGATAAAAAACCCGATCGAAAACTAGACAAAAAATCACTTTCTAAAGGTTCTCCAAGGATCTCATTAAGCAACATTTGAAGTTCTTCAAATTGTAGGTAAAAGTCCATCTTTTCCTTTCTTTTCTACTTCATCTCCTCTCTCTCTTTTTACTTTAATCAAATGTGCAATCACCCAAATCATTTTGGGACATGACTCTAATGATCACCTCATCTCATTGAGGTTGGTTAAGGAGTCATCTCCTACATTCCAAATCCCATTTTAAATCCCCCTTTTCATGACTTAAAGAAGAAGAAGAAGAACATTTTCATCCATGTAGATTTTGATCAAACAAGACCAACTTTAGTTGGGCGAGATGGGTGTTTCGGTACTTCCCATCTCGTAATCTAACCCCGGAACCTCAAAACAAAGAATCTCTGTTTTCGTAATCAAACTTAGGCTACAATCGATAGGTTTTTCTTATGTTCCTTAAAACATAGGTGGCGACTCTAAAAACAAGTTAGACATCCTAGGATAATTCACCGCTCTAGCCAAGCCGTGGTTCCCCGGGGTATCTACAGTGGCGACTCTGCTGGGGACTTATTTGAGGGTTAAACTTGCATTCTGATCGAAATCTACATCTTTTCTGGGCATTCTGTTTCCTGATGGGGAGGGCGCGCGCGTCTGGCCTTTTAAGCCTAAGGCGCGCGCATCCCGCATCAAGAACCAGAATCGCCCACTTCTTCATGTTCTTCATCTTCTTCTTCTGTTATTCTGCACTAATCACTTCTGCAGGGGTTACAATATGAACATGGGACCAGGGCAATCCCCTGAGTCCAAAGTCTGACATTCTGACAGGTGTAACCCAGAAGCGCGCGCCTCCCATAAGCATTGCGCCATGCGCGCGCTTCCCACATCAGCACTCAGAGGCGCACGCTTTTGGGTTGGTTTCCAGAACAGAAACAGGTTTCAGTGACTGAGCAGAACAGTGGGGTGTGGGCACAGTTGCCTGCATCAGAACAGAAATGAACCCTCGGACTGTTTTAATTTTGTGTTTTATTTACCGGTCACACGGGTGATTCGGGAGTTGTAATTTTATGTGCTTATGTGTTTTGTGAGTTTTTCTTTCTTTTCAAAAAAAAAAATAAAAAAAAAATAAAATTTTTTTTGTCACTTGTTAGACCTCACACTACATGCACATATTCCTATGAACTGCTCACTATCGAGTCGCACAAGTCCAACCCCAAACCCGTCGAGGCCCGTCCTAGAAAGTTTCAAGCTCCACCAGACCTTGGCTCTTTCGAAGCGGTAAACCTCAGCCCGTGGCGTAGTTCAAGACTACATGCCGGGGGTGACCTTTGAGCCTCATATTCAAGCCGAGCACAAACCACACAATTCTAGTTAGGGTCTAACACTACGTGACTCAAGTCGGTTTCCATGTACCAAGATTCCCCTAAACTAATGTCTTCAAATCATACATGCCAACTTGTTGAAATGGACGCAATAAAAATCCGTCCCCAAAAAGTGGTTATTTTGGACGAAAATAAAAATCCGTCCCCGCATGTATGCTTTACTACATTAATTTAGTTTAATCCCGATACATGTAGGATTCACAAGCGTGATGGAATCCGATGAGTATATGGGACCGCGAGATGGTCTATAAACTAGTGTGACGATTCCATTATTTTCTTAGAAACCCCAAAAGGGATTCATTCCCTCCGACTTATGAAAAAAAAAAAAAAAAAAAAAAAAAGAAGTCTTTTCTTATGTGGTTCGAGTTGTGTGCCCAACTGTGTGTTCTAAGCCTCTTCATGGACCGCAAGTGTTACTCAAGACTGACAAGGGCCTCTTCTGCAATATAGGTTCAATTGGTACTTACAAAGTCTACCGGGATTCAGCAAATCGGTTAGTCCGTGAAGAGATCACTCCAACAGCTCCAACATCAACCATGACCGGCAGCAGCAACACCATGTCTCTCGAACAGCTCTCAACTATGGTCCAACTCCTCCAGGAGCAAGTCTCCACCCTTAAAAAGGAGGCACAAAGCAAAGACGACATTTGGCAATCCCACCTCGACAACCAAAGGGAGGCCCATGAGGCCGAAATGGAGCTAATGAAAGAAAAGCTCACCAACCTTGCCAAGGGAAAGAACAAGAACAATGATGATGGATCCGAATGGACCGAGGGTTTGTTCAAGAGTCCTTATGTCAACACCCGCACCAAGAAAAAGGGGGAACCATGTTCCGAGAACAATGAGCCCAAAATGGTGGATTCTATCATGGCCTACATCGACCAAAAATTCAATGGGCTCAACATGGGGAAAGGTTCCGACACAAGCCTTTATCAATCATCCATCCTCATGAGTACTATGGCCGCTCTTCCCGATAAGTTCAAGATGCCCGACATAAGCAAATTCAAGGGCAACTCTTGTCCTATGGCTCACATTGAGACTTATATTTGGGCAATGGTTCCGAAGAAGGTCTCCACCAAGGTGATGGCTCAATGCTTTCCTCTCACTCTCGAGGGGGCGGCAAAATATTGGTATGCTACTCTCCCGCTCACTGTCCGTCTTGATTGGGACTCCACCATGCTTGCCTTCAAGAACCAATACCAAGGCAACACCACTCACCGGCCCACAAGGAAAGAGCTAGAGAACACTACTCAACGAGACAATGAGTCCTTCATCGACTTCACAAGGAGATGGAATGACAAACTCTCTGAAATTGTTGAGAGGCTGAACACAAAAGAGCAAATGGACATATTTCTCAAGTGTCTCAAGATTAATCTCCGCACTCACCTAAGTGGGGCTTGCTACTCCGACTTCTCCCAAATGTATGAGGTGGGGGTACGCATGGATGACTTGCTCAAGGAGATTAAGAAGACCACTCCTACTTACCGCTACAAGGCCGCTTCCAACTCCACAAAAGAGGCCTCGGTCAACGCCGTCACTATTGACAAAGGGAATTACAAAAAGGTTCCTTCACCTCAAGGGAAGAAGTCCCGAAGTGACCGTGTCTACACGCCTCTCCAAGGCATGACTCAAACCGAAGTGTTCAAGGTTCTCAAGGCAAAGGGTCAAGTCACACCCGTGCAAGGGTACCAACCCAAGACGGTCCACCCCAATCATGCTCACCACAAATATTGTGGCTACCACCAATATAGTGGCCACACCACCGAGGAATGCTTCGTTCTCCGCAATGTCATTCAAGATCTCATAGATAAGAAAGAATTTGTAGTGACTAATGACGAGCATGTCAATGTAATAGAGATAGGAGAACTCGAGGGGACCACCCATTCAATCCCAATTGTGAATGGGGGCCCCAATGTTATGAATAAACTTGACAATTCTTGTTATGTAGTGACTTACGATGAGGTAATTAGGGAAGTACTAGAGAATAGGAAAAAGAAGCAAGATGGGAACGTCAACATGCTAACTCGATCCGGTCGAGTCATAGCAAGCAACCCTTCCACTTCCGCACCGAGCTCCTCTTCTCAAAAGCCGCAAGCTCACAACGCTCCCGAAGATCCTCTACTTGTCCATCTCAAGAAAACTCAAGCCAACATCTCTATTTGGCACCTCATTGCATCCTCAAAGAAACACCGAGATCTTGTCATCCGCAATCTCGATGATACATCAGTTTCCCCCGATACTACTCCCGAGGACCTCACGGCAATGATTAGTCACATTCATTTTAGCAACGTCATCACCTTTGCCGATATGGACCTTCCACCATTTGGTTCCGACCACAACGAAGCTATTTACCTCAAGGTACGAGCAAGGGGGAGGCCCGTCTCAAGAGTCTTAGTGGACGGTGGTTCCGCACTCAATCTCATGCCTGGTAGAATCATGGGCATACTGGGGCTTAAGGATTCTGATTTGAAGCCTTCTACTCAAGTAATCCGAGGTTATGACAGCACCGCCCGTACAGTCATGGGTATGATCGAAATAGACATTGAGTTTGGGAGCATGGTCATGTCCGTTCCATTCCAAGTGCTTGATATCCCGGCCTCGTTCAACTTACTGTTGGTTCGACCATGGATTCACAGTGCTAATGCCGTACCGTCAACTCTCCACCAATGTGTCAAGATCCGAAATGGTGATGAAATAGTGACCGTAATGGCTGAAAACATCACTATCCACAGAAAAGGTGAGCCCGTCCACCAAGTTCAGCATGGTCTACCAGACTCCACTCTCTCCGGCGTCTCAATCAACGCCATTGATAAAGAAAGGGGAAACGGATCATGGACCCCCAGCAATCACAAAGTCCTCCGCATAATGAGGAATATGGACTACTTCCCTGGTTTAGGCTTAGGGAAATATCAGCAAGGAATCCTACATCCCTTGCAAGTCCCATTTGTCAAGAACACCTTCGGTTTGGGGTATGAGCCTTCCAAAGAAGACTTGAAACAAGAGCAAGCGATCAAGAACGAAAAGGCCCGAGCTCGTAAAGAAGGCCGTCGATATGAAGTCCCTAATCTAAGGCCTTATCGCAAGACGTTGAATGGTTATTTTGTCCGCCAAGGGGAAGACGTTCCATACATGATCTTTCCCGAGCCGTGGGTTAACAATAAAGGTGTCAAAAAGCCCGGCCTCGAAATTTTCTCCGATTGTGAGGTCCAGATATCCGAAAGAGAACCAACTCCCATGTCGCCCCGTGAATGGTGGGGAAGGAAGATGACTATAGCGTGCGAGACAGAAATCACTGTGGGGGAAGAATTGACAAATCTAGCCTCCATGTTTGAAGAGCTCGCCGTGATGAATAAATGCCAAGTTAACGCCATCCATGACACCGTCATCATGAACGAAACTCTCAGTGAGATCCCGCCAAGCTCCGAGCCGATCAACAATTGGTATTCAACAAAAGGGCCCGTGGTATCCGAGGAATTCTTAGTCCAAGAAATGGGTTGCATACCCCGCACAGCAACAAAGGAAGAGCAGCTCACACTTAATTTCGAGCCTGAGAGTGTCTCTAATACCCTCACCCAAGAGGATTTGGAGGCCATAGCCGAGCGTGTGTTTCCTTTCTTTGCTAATGAAAAAATTGATATTTCTGAGTACCCTGAGATTGCAAACATCATAAATGATGAATTAACTAATAATGAACTTAACAAACAAGTTAATAACGATTCAAATTATGATGAAATAGACCACGAAAACAAAACATACTTAAATGAACTTGCTCAACAAGTCCGTAGTCGTGGCGAGAATGGTCCAAAGGCTGACGAAGAATTGCATGTTGTTAATCTCGGTACCGAAGAAGAGCCAAAAGAAACCAAGATTGGAAGCTTCTTCAAGGGGGACGACAAAGACAGATTGATCGCACTACTACGGGAGTTCGTGGATGTGTTCGCATGGTCATACAAAGACATGCCGGGTTTAGACAGAAAGGTAGCGGAGCACAGGATTCCGATCAGAGAAGATACCAGGCCAGTAAAGCAGAAGCTCAGAAAGATCAAGCCAGAATGGTCTCTGCAGGTCAAAGAAGAGATTGAGAAGCTCCTCAGTGTGGGTTTCATCAAGGTTATCGAGTATCCGACATGGTTAGCCAACATTGTGACAGTCAGGAAGGCGAACGGCAAGGTTCGAGTTTGTGTAGACTTCCGGGATTTAAACAAAGCTTCCCCAAAGGATGATTTTCCACTCCCTAATATCGACATGCTAGTCGACTCCACTGCTGCCTACGAGGTTCGCTCATTCGTGGATGGGTTCGCTGGGTACAATCAGATTCTTATGGCCGAGGAATATCAACATAAGACAGCCTTCACAACACCGTGGGGTACCTTTTGCTACACAGTCATGCCATTTGGGTTAAGAAATGCTGGGGCTTCCTACCAAAGAGCCGTGACAGACTTGTTCCACGATATGATTCACAAAGAAATCGAGGTCTATGTGGACGACATGATCATTCACTCCAAAGGAACCGATGGTCAACACCTAATCGATCTTCGCAAGTTCTTCGAAAGGCTTCATCAACACAAGATGAGGCTCAACCCTGCAAAGTGCACATTTGGGGTTATCCGAGGCAAAGTTCTTGGTTATATGGTCACTGAAAAGGGAATCGAAGTAGACCCCTCCAAAATCAAGGCAATCATTGACATGCCTCCTCCAAAGACGCAGAAAGAGATTAAAGGTTTCATGGGAAGACTACAATACATCAGTCGGTTTGTGCACCAACTCACTTCCATATGCGAGCCAATCTTCAAGCTACTCAAGAAGAATGTGGCTCTAGAATGGACCGACGCGTGCCAAGAAGCCTTCGATCAAGTAAAGCATTACTTGACGTGCCCTCCTGTTCTAGTTCCACCGCACAAGGAGAAACCTCTGTTGCTCTATCTCACTGTCAATGATGAAGCCCTAGGGGCTATGTTAGCACAAGAACAACGAGAGTCCACAAAGGAGAACGCCATTTATTTTGTCAGTCGCCGATTCCAAGGAGGCGAAAAGAACTACTCTGTCTTAGAGAATTCATGTGCAGCATTAGTTTGGGTCACTCAAAAGCTCAAACACTATATGGAAGCTTTTCCGATCAAGCTAGTAGCAAAGGTGGACCCTCTTCGCTACATCTTCGAGAAGCCTTTCATGTCAACAAGAATAGTCAAATGGTACTTCATGCTCGCCGGCTATGATATCACTTACGTCACACTAAAATCCGTCAGGGGGAAAGTGTTCAGTGACCAGCTTGCCGAATTCCCGTGTGACGAAATGAAGGGGGAAGATGTTCAGTTCCCCGACGAGCATTTGCCGAATTCCCGTGTGACGAAGTGAAGGGGGGAAGATGTAGAGTTCCCTGACGAGCATTTAATTTGTACTGCAACCGAGGAAGACAAGTGGCAACTTTTTTTTTCGATGGCGCCGCCAATAAACACGGTTTTGGTATAGGGGTATTGCTTGTCGATCCAAAAGACATCTACACTCCCATTCCCATACGCCTGGAATTCGAAGCTACCAACAACATTGCCGAGTACGAAGCATGCATAGCAGGGCTCGAAGCAGCTCTCGAAAGAAACATCACAGAACTAGAAGTGTTCGGCGACTCTTTGCTCCTTATCAATCAGCAATCGGGTAAATGGCGAACCCAAGACCCGACTCTCCAACAGTATGGTCAGCACCTTGAAGAACTGGTTGAACAATTCCAAGAGATCACTTTCAACTACCTGCCAAGGGATAAGAATCGCTTCGCTGATGCACTGGCCACTATAGCTTTATTAGTTGAAATGCCCAAAGGGAAAATGGTGAAGCCTTTCAAAATTGCTCGAAGGAACAGTCCGGCATATTGCATGAGTATCGAGATCAACGAGGTTCAAACAAACTCTCCGTGGTATTCGGATATCATGAACTTCCTCAAAGACGGCACTTATCCCGAGAACATCAATAAGAAGTCTCAAGCAGCTCTGCAAAGGTTAGCCTCTGGGTACGTACTGATTGGGGACCGAGTCTATAAAAGGCACCACGACGGGATCAATCTCTTATGAGCCAATGAGACCGAAGCTCAAGAGATAATGTGTGAAGTGCACGAAGGAGAATGTGGACCCCACATGAACGGGTTTATGCTAGTCAAGAAGATACTTCGCATTGGTTACTATTGGAGCACTATGGAACGAGACTGTATCGAGAAAGTCAAAAGGTGTGCCAAGTGCCAATTCCACGCTAATCTGCAACATACTCCACCCTCACAACTTTACAACATGGTCACACCTTGGCCTTTCTCTTGTTGGGGGATAGACATCATCGGTAAAGTTCATCCTGCCGGAAGCAATGGGCAGTCATTCGTCCTAGTGGCAGTCGACTACTTCACAAAGTGGGTCGAAGCACAAGCCTATCGGACCCTCAACGCCAAGAAAGTGGCCGAATTTGTAAAGATTAATATCATGTGCCGATACGGCGTGCCTCATGAAATCATTTCCGACAACGGCTCTCACTTCGAGAAGGAAATGGATGCACTTTTGGTAGAATACAAGATCACCAAGCACAAGTCATCTCCTTACCGGCCCCAAGCAAATGGCGCAGTCAAAGCAGCAAATAAGACCATCGAGACCATCGTCAAGAAAATGGCCTCAACAGGAAGGGATTAGCCCGAGAAGCTACCATTAGCATTGTGGGGCTACCGCACATCAATACGATCCGCAACAGGAGAAGCTCCTTATGCATTGGTCTATGGTTCTGAAGCCGTACTCCCTATCGAACTTGAAGTCCCATCTCTACGGGTCCTCCTCGAGAATCAAGTCAACGAGGTCGACTGGATGCAAAGTCGATATGAACAACTAGCCTTGCTCGACGAAAAAAGGTTAAGAGCACTCGAACGCACAAGGGCGTATCAGCAAAGGATGGCAAGAGATTTCAACAAAAAGGTGAAGCCTCGAAACATCAATGTGGGAGATTTGGTTTTAAGACAACATCCTCCTAATGCCATGAATCCCCTGGGGAAATGGGGACCCCGATGGATCGGTCCGTACGTGGTCAAAAAGATACTAAGCGGTGGTGCAGTCCGGCTCGTGGATTTAGATGGTGACCAGCTGCCAAAGGAGGTCAACCTCGACAAGCTCAAAAGGTTCTACGCTTAATAAACAAAGACCATAACAAAAAAAAAAAAAAAAAAAATCGCTCGCTAGGTTGAAAACCCGCAAGGGCGGCCTAGGCAAAAATTAGAGCACGTGCAAAAAAGAAGCCCGCTAGATTGAAAACCCGAAAGGGCGGTCTAGGCAAAAAACAGGGTGCACAAAAAAAAAAAAAAAAAAAAATGGTCTTTGTTTGTTTGAACTACGAAGACCTGAGCCTCCCAACTGGAGGAACGTAGGCAACCTTCGGGTGCGGTCTAAAACATATCAAAAATACCCAATTCACTTCAAATAACAAAATGCAATTTTTATTCATTCAATGAGCTATTCAAACCATTACAACGGATTTATTGAGCAACAAAAGACATCAAAATATTAAATCCTTGCAATCTCTTAGGGTACTAAGAAAAATCCAATTTTCTCTTAGCTTTCAAAGGACCACCCGATCGTCTCTCAATCCTTTTCTTCTTGGGTAACGGAGGAGCACTAATATGCACCGAAACCTTCTGTGTTGCAACACGTCTCCTAGCATAAAAGTCATCCAAAGGAGTACCGAAAGGGTCAGCGAGAATGTTACTCGAATCAGCAGCAGCCTCCCTATATCTCAAAGTGCTGCTAGGCTCAAAACCCTGTCCCAACAACTCGGCACGAAGCACATCAACCCAAGTGGTGCCACGGTAAAGGGTGCCAAATAAATAGTCCAAGTAGCTCTCGGGAAGGAAGACACTCCCCCGATACAGAGGAGCGAAAGCCCAACGATTGCAATCATCTCCCCAAGCCGACTGAAGCTCACTCGAGAAGCCAGGACCCATGTAAGCAACTGGACGAAGCATTCCATCCCTCGGAAAAGAAATTGTCTGTTGGCGACCGAACTGCCGCAGAACCCGCTCTGGCTGGTAAAACGAAGAATCTCTCAAACCGGGTACAACCACGTGCTGAAAACCAAGAGTCCATTCCACAAAAGGACGAAGACCCCAAGAAGGAGGACACCACTCAATATCAATGGTCACCCTAGAGGCAAAGAATTTCTTCCAATCATCTTCAGATAAATCCCGGATCAACAACTTCCTCCTATGAACAGCAAAAGAAGACAAATCACCATCCGGAGAATAAATCTTGAAGTGTTCTCGGAGCCATATGGTCAAGAGCAAAGGGCTTCCCCGACACATCTTGCCCGTCCTACATAACTCATCAAGGCCGTGCAACGTCTCCCCTACAATAAGAGGGATTACACTAAATTGCTGCTCCTTGGCTTGCAAAATAATCTCAGCCAACTGCACGTCCGCAGTCCCGAAAGGTGTAACAAACAGTACTTCGCTGAAGAGACAAACGGCCATGGCATTTCTTTTGAAAGATTGAACCATCGGGTCCTCCGAGTGTAAACTGAAGAACATCGGCAACTCAGTTATGTCAATCACGGTACCATGCAACATCTTCCTCACGTCCTCAACGGGGAGATTCAGTAACCCAACCCAAGAGTCGATGGCACCACGGTGATATTTAGGGACGGCAATCCGACCGGCCAAAGGCATGCCAAGGATGGCCCCGAAATCGTCAATAGTCGGCACCATTTCATTAGCTGAAAGGTTGAAGGTATGGCTGTCGCAATCCTAGAAAGCCGCGGCAGCTCTCAACAAATCCCAATCCGGCTTCAACGTCCGCAAGGTGAAAAGAATTCGGAACCCGAAATCTTTAATGAAGGCCTTCTTGGGATGGGTCTTGAAAGAATACACAAAAGTGCCCAAGTCCTTTTCATACGCACTAACGACCTTGGCATCAAAGGCAAAAGAATTGGAAGCCATGGAAAATGTTGATCACAAGCGAAGTTAAGCAATAATGTGATGTCCAAAAATGGCAGAAAGGAGCTGTGAGAATCAAGTGGTCGAACAAAAGATGATATTATAGCTGTTGGGGGCTCTTTTGGTCAGCAAATGTCAAGCCCGGAATTCCGCCACCCAGACGCGCGCGCCACCCGCCAACAGTCTGAAGTGCACGCGCTTCCCAATCCTACATAGGAAGGCGCGCGCCTCCCAGGTCTAAGTCGCTTCAAGAAAAGGGCCTTATCAGAGATCTCCCGCCTAAATCAAGACACTGTCCCGATCCTCGGACACCCAATTGGGCACACTTTTTCTGGTCCGCCCTTAAGGCATGTCAAAAATCGAAAGTAGGATAGAAACTCCCGCTCAAAAGTAGGCTGTCCTCTTCAAAAATTCCAAACTCCCTAAGTTCTGTCACGGGTGCCACACCCCACTCAAGAGTCAATCTCAACATTTCATCCCCAGCAGGAACATCTTTTTGGTCGCGGTCAACTGTGCCCGTACCCCACAATTCAAAAAAAAAAAAAAAAAAAAAGTCAAGTGTGACTCCAAATGGTACGAGACTTCAAAGCAATATTTCGTCAAAAGGATTCACTAACGGATTCGTCAACAAGGGTTCACCAACGGACTCATCCAAGCGATTCACTAACGGATTCATCAAACGGATTCACTAACGGATTCGTCAACAAGGGTTCACCAACGGACTCATCCAAGGTATTCACTAACGGATTCATCAAACGGATTCACTAACGGATTCGCCAACAAGGGTTCACCAACGGATTCACTAGCGGATTCGTCAACAAGGGTTCACCAACGGACTCATCCAAGGGATTCACTAACGGATTCATCAAACGGATTCACTAGCGGATTCGTCAACAAGGGTTCACCAATGGACTCATCCAAGGGATTCACTAACGGATTCATCAAACGGATTCACTAACGGATTCGCCAACAAGGGTTCACCAACGGACTCATCCAAGGGATTCACTAACGGATCCATCAAACGGATTCACTAACGGATTCGTCAACAAGGGTTCACCAACGGACTCATCCAAGGGATTCACTAACGGATTCATCAAACGGATTCACTAACGGATTCGTCAACAAGGGTTCACCAACGGACTCATCCAAGGGATTCACTAACGGATTCATCAAACGGATTCACTAACGGATTCGCCAACAAGGGTTCACCAACGGACTCATCCAAGGGATTCACTAACGGATTCATCAAACGGATTCACTAACGGATTCGTCAACAAGGGTTCACCAACGGATTCGTCAACAAGGGTTCACCAACGGACTCATCCAAGGGATTCACTAACGGATTCATCAAATGGATTCAGTAACGGATTCGTCAACAAGGGTTCACCAACGGACTCATCCAAGGGATTCACTAACGGATTCATCAAACGGATTCACTAACGGATTCGTCAACAAGGGTTCACCAACGGACTCATCCAACGGATTCACTAACGGATTCATCAAGCGGATTCACCAACGGATTCGTCAACAAGGGTTCACCAACGGACTCATCCAAGGGATTCACTATCGGATTCATCAAACGGATTCACTAACGGATTCGTCAATAAGGGTTCACCAACGAACTCATCCAACGGATTCACTAACGGATTCATCAAACGGATTCACTAACGGATTCGTCAACAAGGGTTCACCAACGGATTCACTAACGGATTCATCAAACGGATTCACCAACGGATTCGTCAACAAGGGTTCACCAACGGACTCATCCAAGGGATTCACTAACGGATTCATCAAACAGATTCACTAACAGATTCGTCAACAAGGGTTCACCAACGGACTCATCCAACGGATTCACTAACGGATTCATCAAACGGATTCACTAACGGATTCATCAAACGGATTCACCAACGGGTTCGTCAACAAGGGTTCGCCAATGGACTCATCCAAGGGATTCACTAACGGATTCATCAAACGGATTCACTAACGAATTCGTCAATAAGGGTTCACCAACGGACTCATCCAAGGGTTCACCAACGGACTCATCCAAGGGATTCACTAACGGATTCATCAAAAGGTTCACTAACGGCCTCATTCAAAACATTCAGCCGGCAGGTTCACCTAATGGATCATGCCACCCCCTCCATCAACAAAATCCGCTCACACAGGAGCGCACCACTATCTCTCGCAATTTCCAATTCCTGCTTTCATCGAGTCTTTGCCTTTTCTTAGTGATGTCCTCGGCGGGTGTTTTTTAACTTTCGTCGACGCGTTTTGCTATGCAATCCACGTCGCCGAGGGGCTCTGTAGACACCCCGCCTTGGACCGTTCACCCCGATTGCACATTTGATTTTGTGTTTCTCCCCATTTTAAGTGTTTCTCGTTAGTTTCTGTCACTTCCGTTAAGTTCCTGACTGACTTCGTTAAGTCCAGGGACTAAACTGAATGACAGGGCTGACTTTCTAGTCCATTTTGTCAAAATTGCTTTCTCTGAGTCGCGCGCCTCAGACAGGAGGAGCCAGGCGCGCGCGCCTCTCGCCCCCAAAGCAGGAAGCGCGCGCCTCTGGGCGTCAGTTACAGATTTCTGGCCAGGATTCCCTCCCTTGCTCAATTTACAAGATTTTGCCCGGGAAGGATTTCTTGGTGACTGAGTTTTGGCATCAAAAACACCCTCTTTCACCTATAAAAACCTCCCTTTACCTTCATTTTCAAGGATCGAAAAATCATCGGAAAAACCCGATCGAAAACTAGACAAAAAATCACTTTCTAAAGGTTCTCCAAGGATCTCATTAAGCAACATTTGAAGTTCTTCAAATTGTAGGTAAAAGTCCATCTTTTCCTTTCATTTCTACTTCATCTCCTCTCTCTCTTTTTACTTTAATCAAATGTGCAATCACCCAAATCATTTTGGGACATGACTCTAATGATCACCTCATCTCATTGAGGTTGGTTAAGGAGTCATCTCCTACATTCCAAATCCCATTTTAAATCCCCCCCTTTTCATGACTTAAAGAAGAAGAAGAAAAACATTTTCATCCATGTAGATTTTGATCAAACAAGACCAACTTTAGTTGGGCGAGATGGGTGTTTCGGTACTTCCCATCTCGTAATCTAACCCCCGAACCTCAAAACAAAGAATCTCTGTTTTCGTAATCAAACTTAGGCTACAATCGATAGGTTTTTCTTATGTTCCTCAAAACATAGGTGGCGACTCTAAATACAAGTTAGACATCCTAGGATAATTCACCGCTCTAGCCAAGCCGTGGTTCCCCAGGGTATCTACAATGACCCGTTGTATGAGATCTATCTCATGGTCTATGTCGAACATATATCTCATATTAGTTATGTCATTTGAATCCTTAGACATGAAGTTATTATAGTCTTCCACTTAATGAACATTGTGTTTGACATATTCAAACTCTATCTTAACACGGTAGTTATAAAGGGTATGATTGGCATAATCGGATTCCCGTTGGGAAGAATAATAAGCTAAATGGATTCGTCCCTCCACGGAGAGATGTCAAGCTTGGGCCCCTCGAAGGAATGATGTTGATGAAATGTTCGGTCGGACTCAAATGGATTGATTGGATCAATAGCATTTGAATTATCAACATATTCGGAATCGAGAAAGTATTGAACAAAACAAGTTGACTGTTTGACCATGACTTGCGTTCAATGACATTGTGGACAAAGGGATTATGACATATTCTAAAAGAATGCGAACTTTTATCTAGTTATACTATTTGGGAAGGTGTGACGGTTTGCTAGAACCTAATCATATCTTATGGTTTCATGTTTGAACCCATTGCCAACTTAGTATAATCCTAGAGGGTCACACACAATAGAACGAATCTTTAAAAGGTCTAAATTGGAATTTTGGAAATTCTGGACATTCTGGGGAAGTGGGCGACCGCACATTGTGGACTGGGCGGCCGCACACTTAGATCAGTTTTGCACCAGTTTGTTTCAGATAGTTGTGCGACAGCACAGTGTATTTTGGGAGGCCGCACAGTGCTGTCGGGGGCAGATTCCTAATTTGATTAGGAAACGAATTTTGGACGGGTTTAGACATAAGATTCCTATTTGGAATAGGTTTAACTTGTATATAAACATCCAAATTCGGGCCAGAACAGAACATAGCCTTTTGTGAGTCTCCGAAGAGTTTGAGAGAGGTTTTATTTTGTTCTAAGACATCCTTGGTTGAAGAACAAAATAATACACAAAAGAAAAATTCCATATAGTCATATCAATTTTTGAAAGTGTGTTTCATAGTTGTTGGTCTAGCAACCAAGATCAAGAAGTGTTCTTGATATTCGTTCGTGGTGTGGATACCGCTAGAGGGTGAAACTTATCATCTTCAAAGTTCGTGTTCGTGCTTTCTTCGTGATCAAGCTTCAATATCTCCACCAAGTTTAAAGACCAAATTCAAAGTCATCAAGGGTTAGTCTTTCCTCTATTCATGTTATGATATTTGATTTAATCATATGAACGGATCTATGGGCTTTGGGTTTCAAAATTTTAAATGCTATATTCCGCTGCGCATGTTTGATCGAAACCCAACAGTGGTATCAGAGCCCCGTTCATGTTGATTATTTCAATACCTAGATCATGTTATGTGTATATAAATTGTTTATGTGCCTAGCATGATATGAATATTCAAAGGATACGTAGGCAGCCTTTGGAACGACCAACCCATCATTCAGAATGTCATCTCAACAACATTCCATCGAAGGCAACGGCAGTTTATCATCTTCATCAAAAGTATCAACATCCTTCGGCAATCCATCTCCAATCAAGCGGCAATGGTAAGTGAAGGTATGAATGCATCCGAGGCTTTCCTCAAATCACACCGCACACAAAATCACTTTCTCCATTCCTACAAAAGCTCTCTCATGCAAAACTGCTCTCAAATCACATTGCACCACGAGCACAATTTCTCTCTTCATCCATCTTCTTGCACAAACACATATACCTACCAAGCACACACATAACAGGTATCACCACGAAGTCAACAGCATCCGCTACTCACGGCACTTCATCCCCAGCAGAAAATGGTCCACAGTCAACCATGCCCGCATCCCCACGGACTCATTCAAAGGCTCACTAACGGCCTCATCAACGGATTTCACTAACGGATTCGTCAACAAAGGTTCACTAACGGCCTCGTCAAACGGATTTCACTAACGGATTCATCAACAAAGGTTCACTAACGGCCTCGTCAAACGGATTTCACTAACGGATTCGTCAACAAAGGTTTACTAACGGCCTCATCCACGGATTTCACTAACGGATTCGTCAACAAAGGTTCACTAACGGCCTCGTCAAACGGATTTTACTAACGGATTCGTCAACAAAGGTTCACTAACGGCCTCGTCAAACGGATTTCACTAACGGATTCGTCAACAAAGGTTCACTAACGGCCTCATCCACGGATTTCACTAACGGATTCGTCAAAAGGTTCACTAACGGCCTCCTCAAAGGTTCACTAACGGCCTCTTCAAAGGTTCACTAACGGCCTCTTCAAAGGTTCACTAACGGTCTCCTCAAAGGTTCACTAACGGCCTCATCTACGGATTTCACTAACGGATTTGTCATTCAAAGGTTCACTAACGGCCTCCTCAAAGGTTCACTAACGGACTCATTTCAAAGGTTCACTAACGGCCTCATTTCAAAGGTTCACTAACGGCCTTATTTCAAAGGGTTCACTAACGGCCTCAAGGTTCACTAACGGCCTCCTCGAAGGTTCACTAACGGCCTCCTCAAAGGTTCACTAACGGCCTCATTCAAAGGTTCACCAACGGCCTCCTAAAAGGTTCACTAACGGCCTCATTCAAAGGTTCACCAACGGCCTCCTCAAAGGTTCACTAACGGCCTCACTCAACGGATTCAGCCGGCAGGTTTACCAACGGATCATGCCACCCCCCTCTATCAACAAAAGACGCTCACACAGGGAGCGCACCCCTATCTCTAGCAATTTCAAATTACTGCTTTCATCGAGTCTTTGCTTTCTTTTCTTTCTTTTTCTTTGTCGATGTCCTCGGCGGGTGTTTTTTACTTTCGTCGACGCGTTTTGCTTCGCAATCCACGTTGCCGAGGGGCTCTGTAGACACCCCGCCTTGGACCTCTCACCCCGATTGCATACAAAGTATTTTTATTTAACTTATTTTTGTTGATTTATGTTACTTCGGTTAAGTTCCTAACTGATTCTGTTAGTTTTGGACTAAACTGCATAACAGAGTTAACTTTTAGGGTCATTCTGTCCTTTTCTACCGCCGGCGCTTCCGGAACTGTTAACGGGCTGCGCGCGCGTCTCGTCCCAAAAGCGGGACTCGCGCGCTTCCCATTTTGGCAGTAACGGATTGCACCTTATTTCCCTCCCTTTTCTTATTTACAAAATCTCTTTCTTGATCACAAAAGACTTCTTTTCTCATCCACATTCATCCCCTCTAGTTTTATAACCTCCAATCTCATTATTCTAGCCATCTCTTTAAAACAAAATAATTCATTTTTATTTTATTTTATTTTATTTTATTTTATTTCTTTCATTTATTATTTTATCTATCTTATTTTCTATTGGTCAATTGCATCTCACATGGATTGACCAATTTCCCTCCAACCTTTCCCTCTCTTTTTTACCTATAAAAACCATCATCTTCTACCTTATAAAGGGACTTGGAACTTTCTCTCTACACAAATTCTATATCATTTTCCCTACACAAATTCTCCCAACAAGAGTTTTACACAACAAAACTCTACACAAATCTCTACACAACAACATCATTTTCAAGTCCAAGTTTGAAGTCTTCTTTCTAAAGGTACAAGTCTTCTTCTTTTATTCTATTCATGTTCTAGTCAATGTATGCAATCCCCATCAATGGGACATGACCTAACGATCACTTTATTCCATTAAAGTTGGTTAAAGGTTATCTCCCTACATTTCAACTCTAATTTAATTTACTCTTCTTCCATTAATGTAATCTTTAGCATTAAATCAACAAAAACAATTCTCTTTTATTTCCCCTTTCTTTCTATTATAATTGTTAGCACTTTTCTCATATTAATACAAGAAGGACATTTAGCATTAGAACACCAATAGTAGCAAGACCCGCGTAAGCGGGGCGGAGTGGGTGTTTAAGTACTTCCCACTCCGTCACCTAACCCCCGAACCCTTCTCTCCCGAATCTCTGGTTTTGTACATAAATTAGGCTATTTCTAGGTTTTTCTTATGTTACTTTAAAAACATAGGTGGCGACTCTAAACAATCTAAAACAAGATAGACATCCTAGGATAATTCACCGCTCTAGCCAAGTTGTGGTTTCCCGGGGTATCTACAGTTTCAATGTAATAGGATTGATTAGATTTGATTGATCCATAACCTAAGTTTTATTTCATGGACTTTAGACCCACATGTAAGAAGTATTTATACTTCATTTTTTTAGGTTGTCCATTGTAATAGAATAGGCTTAGGAATAGGGCAAGAAGATCAAGATTTAAGAAAATCACACTTTGAGTTTGAGCCATGCGCCATGCGCCTCTCCCATGCACCATGCACCTCCTTAGGCGCGCGCATGAGTAATGCGCCTAGCTTGGCTCACGCGCCCCAGATGGCTCAGCGCACGCTATGTCTACGAGCTCCTTAGCTCAACGCGCATAAATGTTGAAATAACATTCAGTGATTTAATGAAGACTCGAAGACTCGAAGAAGATTCAAACTACGCTAATGATCCAACGGTGGTTAAATAACACGTATGCACCCGCATCTAAGGACACCTGTCCATAACGGTCATATTTGTGTTATGTGTCTAACGGCTATAAAAGGACACGTGCTCCACTCAATGAGCGACAGCACATCCGTCCTTTCTCTGACTCACCAAAGATTTCCAACGGCTAGTTTTTGGGGCTCTACTATAAATACCCCATAACTTCAACCATTTGAAGTTGCTAAGCATTTAAAGAATTTCTCTCTCAAGCATTTGTTCAAGATTTGAAGATTGCCTTTGATTTACCAGAATTCTCAAGAACATCCTCATATCTTCATCCTTAGCCCAGATCCTCAAGCAAAAACACTTTAGTTTTCTTGTGCTCTCAATCTCAAAGATCTAAAGAGCCTTGAATCTAAAATCACACACGCACCTATTTAAGTTTGATCACTTAGATCTTTCTTTTAGAGATAAACCGTTTATTGTCTAGGATTTGTTCTTTCATAGAAATAGATCGTGAGTTAGTGTATAAGCTCAAAACGATTGTAATTTGTAACACTCTCTCATTATATAAGATCTCCATTAGAAATCCAAGACTAACCATCTTGGTAGAGAACGTAGATCATTTTACCGATCGAACCTCTCCAAATAGCGCGTACTTACTATCTTGCTATTTCCTTTCAAGTTCATATCATATCTAACTATTTGTTTGTGTATTCATTGTAGATTGATTGATTGATTGAACTGTGTTGTGTTTGTTATATCATTTGCCTTAGTTTCTTATTTCACCCACTTTGAGCTAAAATAATTAGAGTGTGTGTGCGCCCCCTTTATCATACTTTGCGCCTATTTACATTACTAAATTCTGCTGTGCATTTCACTCACTCACTTAGGCGCATATCATAACGCTTACTTGATAAAGTGCGCATTTGCAATTGAGTTTATCAAGGGTACGAAAAGAATTTTTAAAATAGCTATTCACCCCCCTGTAGCTATTTTTAATACCCTTGTTGCCCTTTGGGACCAACAAGTGGTATCAGAGGAAACACCTTTATAAAACACTTTTGTTTTTCAAGCTTAACAGCTTGGGTGCCGATTCTAAATGGAAAACTCAAAACCTTCGGCAACTGCTAACTACACACATGTTCCAGTCTTTGATGAAGATCACTTTGACATGTGGAAATTCAGCATCTTAACTCATCTCACTTCAATCGATGAAAGACTTCATGACACCGTGGTTTATGGACCTTACATCCCTATGAAAGTGAATCCAAATCCGCGCACCAATGCTGCTCAACCAACCATCAAGAAACCAAGGGAAGAATGGACTGAGGAAGAAACAAGAAGAGTTGCAAATGATGGCAAAGCAAGAAACATTCTCCTACGCACTCTAAGCACGGCTATGAAACAACAAGTCATGCATTGTGCTACTGCTAATGAGCTATGGGATGCTATTGAAGAGCATATAGAAGGAGATACTGTTTGTAAGGAGAACAAGAAATATGAAGTGCAAAAGAGATTCAACAATTTCTCTCAACTCCCCGGTGAAACCTTAAGACAAACTTATGAACGCTACTGTGAAATTATAAATCTATGTATTTCACTTGGCATGAAGTTTTCAAACAAAGATTTGAATGTAAATTTCCTCCAAGCTTTTGGCTCAAGATATCTTCATAAATCCAGCGCTCTTGAAGACGCCGGAACATTGGATGTTTGGACTTTAAGGAACCTTTATGCAAATCTCAAAGTTTATAAGCTCAAACTCCAACGAATCAGTGAAACTGAAGGAAAGTCAAAATCCATAGCAATGGTGGCGCATAGAGAAGAAGCGCATGCGCCTGTGCCAGTTCAAGAAGAGAAAAGTTTCGATCCCAAAATTTCTACCTCTGAGCTACTAGACATGGATGATGAAGACTTCTCTTTATTTGTGAAGAGATTCTAGAAATTCAGAAAATTCACCAAGCCTGGCTCAACCAGCAAATATCAAGGATCTACCAGCAAAGCTCCTACAAAGTTCATAAGGAGCAATGATTCTAAAAGAAAAGAAGACCTTGTTTGTTTTAATTGCAGGAAACCCGAACACTTTGCATCGAGCTGCCCAATTCCCAAGTTCGAGTATATGCAAAAGAAGAGCAGTCATACTCCTAAATTCACTCCCAAGTTCACTCGTCATAAGGGAATGGTTGCTGAAGAAGAAGCACCAGTAAATGAGCACAGCACGTGGATTGAAACAGACACCGATGAGAGCGATGAAGACTCCAATGATGGACTCGTTTGTTTCGTTGCGAAAGATGAAGATGATGTTGAAATTAATGACTGTTGGTAGTGGTGCCCTAGGCACGTTTAATAAACGTTGTAATTGTTATCATTTATTTCATATCAATAAAGAGATGTTTTGATTATTATTGTTGTTCATGTTTACTTATAATAATCTCCGTCCCTAGTACTTGTTAAGCACTACTATAAAGGCTAAATGATCATGAGATGATCATGTTAGATTTATGGGTACTTGTTTGGAACAAGGTACTGGACATGACCCGATGTATGAGATTTATGTCATGGTCTATGTCGTACATATATCTCATATTAGTTATGTCATACGAATCCTTAGACATGAAGTTATTATAGTCTTCCACTTGATGAACATTATGTTTGACATATTCAAACGCTACCTTTAACCGGGTAGTTATAAAGGGTATGATTGGCATAATCGGATTCACGTAGGGAAGAGTAATAAGCTAAATGGATTTGTCCCTCTTTGGAGAGATGTCAAGCTTAGGCCTCTTGTAGGAATGATGTTGATGAAAATGTTCGGCCGGACTCAAATGAATTGATTAGATTAATGTCATTTAGATTATCAACATATTCGGAATCGAGAAAGTATTAAACAAAACATGTTGACTTGTTGACCATGACTTGTGTTCAATGACATCGTGGACAAAGGGATTGTGACATGTTCTAAAGGAATGGGAACTTGTATCTAGTTATACTATTTGGGTAGGTATGACGGTTTGCTAGAACCTAATAATATCTTATGGTTTCATGTTTGAACCCATTGCCAACTTAGTGTAATCCTAGAGGGTCACACACAATAGAACGAATCTTAAATAAGAAGTATATCAGAATATTGAGTCGAAGGACTTTGGAGGAATTTGGAAATTAGGGAAATCTGGGGTAGGTGTGCGACCGCACAAAAGGGTTTGGGCGGCCGCACAGCTTGACTCAAAAAGTACCAGAAACCTTCCAGATAGATGTGCGGCCGCACAGGTGGTTTTGGGCGTCCGCACACCATGTCGGGACTGGTTTCCAAATTTGATTTGGAAAAGAATTTTGGACAGGTTTAGACACAAGTTTCCTATTTGGAATAGGTCTAACTTGTATATATGTTGGGTTTCGATAGCGCGGAATTTAGCATTTTAAATTTTTAAGAAACCCAAAGCCATGGATCCGTTCATATAATTAAATCAAATACAACATAGGAATAAAGGAGTAAACTAACCCTTGATGGCTATCAAATTCTCTTGGTCTTTGGTGGAGGTTTGAAGACTTGATCACGATCACAAAGCTTGAACACGAACTTTGAAGATGATGATTTTCACCCTCTAGCGGTATCCACACTTCGAACGAATATCAAAGGAGCTTCTTTGATCTTGGTTGCTAGACCAAATTGTGAAACACGTTTTCACAATCAAAAGAACTATATGGAATTTATTTTGTGTATTATTTTGTTCTTCAACCAAGAATGTCTTAGAACAAAATAAACCCTCTCTCAAACTCTTTGAGACTCACAAAATCATTGGCCTAGAGTGCTGGCCGAATTTGGTCTTTTATACACAAGTATGACCTATTCCAAATAGGAAACTTGTGTCAAAATCCTTCCAAAATTCGTTTCCAAATCAAATTAGGAATCTGCCACCCGACAGCACTGTGCGGCCGCCCAAAATCATCTGTGCGGTCGCACAACTATCTGAAGCAAAACTGGTACAAAACTGTCCTAAGTGTGCGGCTGCCCAGTCAATACTGTGTGGTCGCCCACTCTTCAGAATGCCCAGAATTTCCAAAATTCCAATATAGTCCCTTTTAAAGATTCGTTCTATTGTGTGTGACCCTCTAGGATTATACTAAGTTGGCAATGAGCTCAAACATGATCCCATAAGATATGATTAGGTTCTAGCAAACCGTCATACCTACCCAAATAGTATAACTAGATACAAGTTCGCATTCCTTTTAGAATATGTCACAATCCCTTTGTCCACGATGTCTTTGAACACAAGTCATGGTCAAACGGTCAACTTGTTTTGTTCAATACTTTCTCGATTCCGAATATGTTGATAATTCAAATGCTATTGATCCAATCAATCCATTTGAGTCCGGCCGAACATTTCATCAACATCATTCCTTCGAGGGGCCCAAGCTTGACATCTCTCGGTGGAGGGACAAATCCATTTAGCTTATTATTCTTCCCTACGGGAATCCGATTATGCCAATCATACCCTTTATAACTACCGTGTTAAGGTAGCGTTTGAATATGTCAAACACAATGTTCATCAAGTGGAAGACTATAATAACTTCATGTCTAAGGATTCAAATAACATAACTAATATAAGATATATATACGACATAGACCATGACATAAATCTCATACAGTGGGTCATGTCCAGTACCTTGTTCCAAACAAGTACCCATAAATCTAACATGATCATCCCATGATCATTTAGCCTTTATACTAGTGCTTAACAAGTACTAGGGACGGAGATTATTATAAGTAAACATGAACAACAATAATAATCAAAACATCTCTTTATTGATATGAAATAAATGATAACAATTACAACGTTTATTAAACGTGCCTAGGGCACCACTACCAACAATCTCCCACTTGCCCTAGGCCCAATCTCCCATGTATCTAATACCCATGGACCTAATATGACCATCATGTTTAGCTTGTGGAAGTCCCTTTGTTAGCGGGTCCGCAACATTGTCATCAGTAGGTACTCTGCATATATTTACGTCTCCCCTATCAACGATTTCTCGAATGATATGAAAACGCCTAAGTATGTGTTTGGATTTCTGATGTGCTCTTGGTTCCTTTGCTTGAGCAATAGCACCATTATTATCGCAATAAAGGTCTATTGGATTAGCAATGCTAGGAACCACTTCAAGTTCAGTTATGAACTTCTCAATCCAAACAGCTTCCTTTGCAGCATCCGATGCATCAATATACTCAGCTTCTGTTGTAGAATCAGCGGTTGTACTTTGCTTGGAACTCTTCCAGCTTACAGCTCCACCATTTAACATAAACACAAAACCCGATTGCGATCGGCTATCATCTTTGTCGGTTTGGAAGCTTGCATCCGTGTAAGCATTTACAACGAGATCATATTCCATTCCTCCATAGACCAAAAACGAGTCTTTAGTTCTTCTCAAGTACTTAAGAATCGCTTTTACAGCTATCCAGTGATTTTCGCCAGGGTCGGATTGGTATCTACTTGTCATGCTCAAAGCATAAGACACATCCGGCCTAGTACAAATCATGGCATACATGATGGACCCAATTGCCAAAGCATATGGAACATCATTCATTTTCTCACGCTCATCTTTTGTCTTAGGACATTGAGTCTTGCTTAGAGAAACTCCATGTAACACGGGCAAGGTGCCTCTCTTAGAATTTTCCATACGGAATCTTCTAATGACCTTGTCAATGTATGTACTTTGGCTTAAACCAAGTAGCCTCCTTGATCTATCTCTATAGATCTTAATGCCAAGTATATATGCGGCTTCACCCATATCTTTCATTGCGAAGCACTTTCCTAACCAAGTCTTCACAGACTGAAGTGTAGGAATGTCGTTTCCAATGAGCAATATGTCATCCACGTATAAAATAAGGAATAGCACTATGCTCCCACTAATCTTCTTGTATACACAAGGCTCATCTTCGTTCTTGATGAAACCAAACTCTTTGACCGATTCATCAAAACGGAGATTTCAACTCCTTGAAGCTTGCTTCAATCCATAGATGGATCTTTGCAATTTGCATACCTTAGAATCTTGTTCAAAACCTTCTGGTTGTGTCATATACACATCCTCTTGGAGTTTTTCATTCAGGAAAGCGGTTTTGACGTCCATCTGCCATATTTCATAGTCATGATATGCGGCAATGGCAAGCAAAATTCTTATAGACTTGATCATTGCTACGGGTGAAAAGGTCTCATCATAGTCAATACCATGAACTTGCCTATAACCCTTCGCTACAAGCCTAGCTTTGTAAGTATGCACCTTCCCATCCATGTCAGTCTTTTTCTTGAAGACCCATTTGCATCCTATGGTTTTTACACCTTCGGGCGCATCAATCAAATTCCAAACTTGATTGTCTTGCATGGATTGCAATTCGGATTCCATGGCTCCAAGCCACTTGTCAGAATCAGGAGAAGACATCGCCTCTTGGTAGGTTGACGGTTCATCATTCTCAATGATTTCTACCTCATTACTATCCGTTACGAGAAATCCATATCTCTCGGGTTCGGATCGTACCCTACTAGATCTGCGAGTTACTTGTGTATCTTGAACAGGTTCCACAACTCCTTGTGGTTCTTGTTCCCGTTCCACTATTGGTTCAATGTTATTTTCTGGGTCTCGAATTTCTTCAAGATTTATTTTACTCCCACTGATTTCTTTGGAGAGAAACTGTTCCTCTAAAAAGACACCAGTTCGGGCAACAAACACTTTGTTGTCCTTTCGGTTGTAAAAGTAATATCCTTTAGTTTCTTAGGATATCCCACAAAAATACATTTATCAGATTTGTGTGCCAGTTTGTCAGAGATAAGTCTCTTGACATAAACTTCGCAACCCCAAATCCTCATGAAAGATAAACTAGGTTTCTTTCCACTCCACATCTCATATGGAGTCTTTGGAACCGATTTAGTTGGAACTTGATTTAGTGTGAAAGCAGCGGTTTCTAGAGCATAACCCCAAAAGGATATTGGAAGATCAACTTGACTCATCATTGATCGAACCATGTCTAACAAAGTCCGATTCCTCCTCTCAGATACACCATTCCATTGTGGTGTTCCGGGTGGAGTCAATTGTGAAACTATTCCACAATTCTTTAGATGATCATCAAATTCTTGGCTTAAGTATTCTCCACCACGATCTGATCGAAGTGCCTTAATACTTTTGCCAAGTTGTTTTTCTACTTCATTTTGAAATATTCTAAATATCTCAAATGCTTCACTCTTATATTTCATTAGGTAAACATACCCAAATCTACTATAATCATCAGTGAAGGTTATGAAGTATTGAAATCCTCCCCTAGCATTGCTACTTAATGGTCCGCATACATCGGAATGTATCAACCCCAATAAGTCGCTTGCCCTTTCACCCAACTTGGTAAAAGGTGTCTTAGTCATTTTTCCAAGAAGACACGACTCACAAGTATCATATGACTCTAAGTCACATGAACCCAAAAGTCCGTCCCCATGGAGTTTTGAGATACGCTTCTCATTAATATGACCAAGACGGCAATGCCACAAATAAGTATGATTTACATCATTAGGTTTAGATTTCTTATTTACATGATAGACATTATTTTCATTCTTGACATCCAAGATATAAAGGCCATTAAATGAATTAGCAATACCATAAAGCACATCATTTAAATAAATAGAAAATTTTTTATTCTCAATAAGAAACTTAAAACCTTCATTATCCAAACAAGAAATTGAAATAATATTTCTGCTTAAATCCGGAACATAATAACAATTGTTCAAAACAAGAATTAATCCGGAAGGTAAAGTGACTTCATAAGTCCCTACGGCTAATGCAGCAACTCTTGCTCCATTCCCCACGCGTAGATCTACTTCACCTTCTTTAAGCAGTCTCCTATTCTTTAGTCCCTGCACATTTAGACAAATGTGAGAACCACATCTGGTATCCAATACCCAAGAATCAGTGGTAGAAAGGAGAATATCTATCATATAGATACCTGAAGTCGACGCAGCCTTGCTGCTCTTCTTCTTCTTTTGCTCTTCCAAGAAAGCCTTGCAATTACGTTTCCAATGACCAATTTCTTGACAATGGAAACAAATTGCATCCTTTTGTGTATCGGGTTTTGCCTCAGAAGCCTTGGCAACCTTTGCCTTGCTTATCTTGGGTTTGACAACTTTTGCCTTACCCTTGCCTTTGGCACCAGGCTTCTTCCCATCATGAACCAAGAGCACGGGAGAACCTTTCTCCACAATTTTCATCTCTGCAGTTTTGAGCATCCCATGCAACTCAGAGAGATTCTTATCCATTCCATGCATGTTATAATTCATTACAAACTGATTATAACTTTTAGGCAATGAATTAAGAATGAGATCCATGGCTAGCTCCAATGGGATTGGATAGCCAAGTTTCTCAAGGTGCTCTACATAACCTTTCATTTTAAGAAAGTGAGGACTCAGTTGTTGCCCTTCATTCATTTTACTAGTAGTGAATGCAACAATGGTCTTGTACCTCTCTTGCCTAGCTTGCTCTTGAAACATAGTTCTCAACTCCACGCCTATCTCATAGGCTTCCAAATGTTCCAAACTTTGTTGGAGTTTTGAACACATAGCAGCAAGCATGAGACAACTTACATCTCTAGAATCATTACGATGTTTCTTGTAATTGTCTCTTTCTGCCCTAAGGGCAGTAGGCGGTGGTTCAGCAGGGAGAGGCCCATCGAGAATGTACAACTTATCTTCTTGCCTAAGAACGATTCTTATGCTACGGATCCAATCCATAAAGTTAGTACCATTCTCTTCGAGCTTATCCTTCTCAAGGATCGATCGCAACGACATCGATTGAGTGTTATTAGTCATTATCTACAAATATGCAAAATTTCCAAAATTTAATAAGTACCAATTTTTCATTAAAGAAATAAACAATGTATTTTTTATTTTTTTTCAAAAATACTCCCACTAAATTACATAACCTTCTTATACATCCAATGTATAATATAATTTAAATGTGTTAAGATCCAACTTTAATTTAATTTCAAGTCCGCTAAGGCGGATTACACAAAATCAAATTAATTAGGTAGACAACTCTTGTCAATCATATCTCATATGACTCTTAGTTCCTTTTATGAGATTCTTTAAGAAATCCAATTTCAAAAAGCATGTTAAACCTCATCTTTGCCTAGGCCCAAAACTGTTTTGACGCCCAATTAAGTCTAACCATTTTAAACGCATAGTTAATGTGTCCCGCTAGGGCGTGCCCACATTATCTATCTTGCTCATACATAAATAAATTTAATGCACCTTGCTAGGGCGAATCTACATTAAAATCACTCATGTACTAACAAGTGTTTTAATCATGGCATGGCAATAAAAGACTTAAAACTTTCTTTGAAGGTTCATCACATATAGCATATAACACATTTATGAGCACATAATATAAACATGTTACACATCAAGTTTAGCCACTAAATTAATCTCCATTAATTTAAGCATGGTATTTATGTGTCATTAGTTTCTCTATAATTATGAGGATGAGACTATTTCAACTTTGGTCATTATCTCCAAATCAAGACAACAAGAAGTGCGGTCGAACTAAGCCATTAGGCAACCACAATCCCGCACTAATTCAAGAAACCAAGAAAGTAGTCCATGTGCCCGAAACTAAGCAATAGATGGTCTCGATGAACGTAGGCCAATTGCATTCACAATTCCACATGGATCTCCAATCATTGAATCAAGAACTTTGTTTCTCAATTTTAGCAATTATGAACTCTTCATAATTCTAACTTCATTTTATCTTTGAAACTTTGATTGCGATCAAGTTTGGGAAACACAATCTCGATGAACGCAGATTAGCCATCCAAACCTTGAACCAATCTTAGAATCACAAGACTAAAACAAATAGGAAAATCAAACCCCAAGATCCTCACATAAACCAACTACCCAAAACCCATTCCAGATCAGCAAGTCTGGACTGGTTCTGTTACTGGTTTTGTTGGATCTCTCGAAAATTCCAAATTCTGATTTCAACCAAAAATCAGACAATCTGATCCTCATGTGCGGCCGCCCAAAACTCACTGTACGGTCGCCCAAACATGTGCGGCCGCCTAAGTGATTTTGTGCGGTCGCCCAAACTGATCAGAATGTACAGAATTTTGAAGTTCGAAAATTTTGTCTCAAAATCGTTTTTCCCCGATTATTAAAACTTTGATCCAATCAAAAATTAATAATCAACAATTCTGAATCCACCATAATTTATTTATTGCGATTGAATCGTGCGATTAAAGTTGCAAAACAATAAACCACATAAAATCACATAACACATAAATAACATATATTCCATTATTCAAATCATGCAAGGCACATAAACAATTTATATACACATAACATGATTCAAGTATTGAATTAATCAACATGAACGGGGCTCTGATACCACTGTTGGGTTTCGATGTAACATGCGCAGCGGAATTTAGCATTTTAAATTTTTAAGAAACCCAAAGCCATGGATCCGTTCATATGATTAAATCAAATACAACATAGGAATAAAGGAGTAAACTAACCCTTGATGGCTATCAAATTCTATTGGTCTTTGATGGAGGTTTGAAGACTTGATCACGATCACAAAGCTTGAACACGAACTTTGAAGATGATGATTTTCACCCTCTAGCGGTATCCACACTTCGAACGAATATCAAAGGAGCTTTTTTGATCTTGGTTGCTAGACCAAATTGTGAAACACGTTTTCACAATCAAAAGAACTATATGGAATTTATTTTGTGTATTATTTTGTTCTTCAACCAAGAATGTCTTAGAACAAAATAAACCCTCTCTTAAACTCTTTGAGACTCACAAAATCATTGGCCTAGAGTGCTGGCCGAATTTGGTCTTTTATACACAAGTATGACCTATTCCAAATAGGAAACTTGTGTCAAAATCCTTCCAAAATTCGTTTCCAAATCAAATTAGGAATCTGCCACCCGACAGCACTGTGCGGCCGCCCAAAATCATCTGTGCGGTCGTACAACTATCTGAAGCAAAACTGGTACAAAACTGTCCTAAGTGTGCGGCCGCCCAGTCAATACTGTGCGGTCGCCCACTCTTCAGAATGCCCAGAATTTCCAAAATTCCAATATAGTCCCTTTTAAAGATTCGTTCTATTGTGTGTGATCCTCTAGGATTATACTAAGTTGGCAATGAGCTCAAACATGATCCCAAAAGATATGATTAGGTTCTAGCAAACCGTCATACCTACCCAAATAGTATAACTAGATACAAGTTCGCATTCCTTTTAGAATATGTCACAATCCCTTTGTCCACGATGTCTTTGAACACAAGTCATGGTCAAACGGTCAACTTGTTTTGTTCAATACTTTCTCGATTCCGAATATGTTGATAATTCAAATGCTATTGATCCAATCAATCCATTTGAGTCCGGCCGAACATTTCATCAACATCATTCCTTCGAGGGGCCCAAGATTGACATCTCTCGGTGGAGGGACAAATCCATTTAGCTTATTATTCTTCCCTACGGGAATCCGATTATGCCAATCATACCCTTTATAACTACCGTGTTAAGGTAGCGTTTGAATATGTCAAACACAATGTTCATCAAGTGGAAGACTATAATAACTTCATGTCTAAGGATTCAAATGACATAACTAATATAAGATATATGTATGACATAGACCATGACATAAATCTCATACAGCGGGTCATGTCCAGTACCTTGTTCCAAACAAGTACCCATAAATCTAACATGATCATCCCATGATCATTTAGCCTTTATACTAGTGCTTAACAAGTACTAGGGACGGAGATTATTATAAGTAAACATGAACAACAATAATAATCAAAACATCTCTTTATTGATATGAAATAAATGATAACAATTACAACGTTTATTAAACGTGCCTAGGGCACCACTACCAACAATATAAACAGCAAAATTTGACCAAAATCAATTCTAATGCTTTTGTGCAAGTCTCAAAGAGTTTGAGAGAGGTGTTATTTTTTTCTAAGACATCTTAGATTGAAGAACAAAATAATACACAAATAAAATTCCATATAGTTCATATTGATTGTGAAAACGTGTTTCACAATTTTGGTCTAGCAACCAAGATCAAGTGTTCTTGATATTCGTTCAAGGTGTGGATACCGCTAGAGGGTGAAGCTCATCATCTTCAAAGTTCGTGTTCTTACTTGTTCGTGATTAAAGCTTCAATTTTTCCACCAAGATCAAAGACCAAATTCAAAGTCATCAATGGTTAGTTTTTCTAGTATTCATATTGCAAGTATTTGATTTAATCATATGAATGGATCTATGGGCTTTGGGTTTCATAAAATTTTAAATGCTATTTTCCGCTGCGCATGTTACTTGGAAACCCAACAGTGGTATCAGAGCCCCGTTCATGTTGATTATTTCAATACCTAGATCATATTGTGTGTATATAAATTGTTTATGTGCCTAACATGATATGAATATTGGATATATGATGTTTATGTGTTATATGATTTTCTGTGGTTTATTGTTTTACAACTCTAATCGCACTATTGAATCGCACTAAAAATTATGTTGGATTCTGAATTGTTTGATTATTAATTTTTGATTGGATCAAAGTTTTAATAATCGGGGAAAACAATTTTGAGACAAATTTTCGAACTTTAAAAATTATGTCTGATGCTACTGTGCGACAACACAGAAAATATTGAGCGGCCGCAAATGTTTGGGCGGCCGCACATGTTTGGGCGACCGCACAGATATTCTTCGGCGGCCGCACAGTTGGTCAGAATAAAAATCAGATTCTGGAATTTTGATGGGGTCCAACCGAATCAGTGACAATACTGGCCAGCCCTGCTGATCTGGAGCGGGTTTTGGGCAGTTGGTTTTGGTGTGGATCTTGGGGTTTGATTTTCCTATTTGTTTTGATCTTGTGATTCTAAGATTGGTTCAAGGTTTGGATGGCTAATCTACGTTCATCGAGATTGTGTTTCCCAAACTTGATCGCAATCAAAGTTTCAAAGATAAAACGAAGTTAGAATTATGAAGAGTTCATAATTGCTAAAATTTAGAAACAAAGTTCTTGATTCAATGATTGGAGATTCATGTGGAATTGTGGATGCAATTGGCCTACGTTTCTCGAGACCATCTATTGCTTAGTTTCGGCCACATGGACTACTTTCTTGGTTTCTAGAATTAGTGCGGAATTGTGGATGCCTTATGGCTTAGTTTCGGCCGCACTTCTTGTTGTCTTGATTTGGAAGAAGATAACCAAAGTTCCAAGAGTCTCATCCTCATAATTATAGAGAAACTAATGACACATAAATATTATGCTTAAATTAATGGAGATTAATTTAGTGGCTAAACTTGATGCGTAACATGTTTATATTATGTGCTCATAAATGTGTTGTATGCTATATGTGATGAACCTTCAAAGAAAGTTTTAAGTTCTTTTTGCCATGCCATGATTAAAACACTTGTTTATACATGGGTGATTTTGATGTGGGTTCGCCTCCGCGAGGTTCATTAATTTTATTCATGTATGAGCAAGATGAGGTTCATTAATTCATTGTGGGCTTGCCTCCGCAAGGTGCATTAAATTGAATGGTTCCTATACGTTTAAAATGGTTGGACTTAATTAGGCGTCAAAACAGTTTTGGGCCTAGGCAAAAGAAGAGATTAAACATGCTTTTTGAAATTGGATTTCTCAAAGAATCTCATAAAAGAATCTAAGAATCATATGGGATATGATTGACATGATTGTCTACCTAATTAATTTAGTTTTGAGCGGTCCGCCTCCTTGGACTCAAAAGTTAAATTAAAGTTGGATCTTAGCCCAATTAAAATTATATTATACATTGGATGTATATGAAGGTTATATAATTTAGTGGGAGTATTTTTTTTTGAAAAATACATTATTTATTTCTTTAATGAAACCGTTACTTATTAAATTTTGGAAATTTTGCATATTTGTAGACAATGACTGCTAACACTCAATCAATTCCGTTGAGATCGATCCTTGAGAAGGATAAGCTCCAAGAGAATGGTACGAACTTTATGGATTGGATCCGTAGCCTAAGAATTGTTCTTAGGCAAGAAGATAAGTTGTACATTCTCGATGGGCCTCTTCCTGCTGAACCAGAACCTACTGCCCCTAGGGCAGAAAGAGACAGTTACAAGAAACATCGTAATGATTCTAGAGATGTAAGCTGTCTCATGCTTGCTACCATGTGCTCAAAACTCCAACAAAGTTTGGAACATTTGGAAGCCTATGAGATAGGCGTGTAGTTAAGAGCTATGTTTCAAGAGCAAGCTAGGAAAGAGAGGTACAAGACCATTGTTGCATTTACTTCTTGCAAAATGAATGAAGGGCAACAAGTGAGTCCTCACATGCTAAAAATGAAAGGTTATGTAGAGCACCTTGAGAAACTTGGCTATCCAATCCCATTGGAGTTAGCCACGGATCTCATTCTTAATTCATTGCCTAAAAGTTATAATCATTTTGTGATGAATTATAACATGCATGGAATGGATAAGAATCTCTCCGAGTTGCATGGGATGCTTAAAACTACGGAGATGAATATTGTGGAGAAAGGTTCTCCCGTGCTCTTGGTTCATGATGGGAAGAAGGCTAGTGCCAAAGGAAAGGGTAAAAAAGTTGTCAAACCCAAGATAAGCAAGGCAAAGGTTGCCAAGGCTTCTGAGGAAAAACCCGATTCACAAAAGGATGCAATCTGTTTCCATTGTCAAGAAATTGGTCATTGGAAACGTAATTGCAAGGCTTTCTTGGAAGAGCAAAAGAAGAAGAAGGGCAGCAAGGCTGCGTCGACTTCAGGTATCTATATGATAGATATTTTCCTTTCTACCACTGATTCTTGGGTATTGGATACCGGATGTGGTTCTCACATTTGTTTAAATGTGCAGGGACTAAAGAATAGGAGACTACTTAAAGAGGGTGAAGTAGACCTACGCGTGGGGAATGGAGCAAGAGTTGCTGCTTTAGCCGTAGGGACTTATGAAGTCACTTTACCTTCCGGATTAATTCTTGTTTTGAACAATTGTTATTATGTTCCGGATTTAAGTAAAAATATTATTTCAATTTCTTGTTTGGATAATGAAGGTTTTAAGTTTCTTATTGAGAATAAGAAATTTTCTATTTATTTAAATGATGTGCTTTATGGTATTGCTAATTCATTTAATGGCCTTTATGTCTTGAATGTCAAGAATGAAAATAATGATAATATCTATCATATAAATAAGAAATCTAAACCTAATGATGTAAATCATACTTATTTGTGGCATTGCCGTCTTGGTCATATTAATGAGAAGCGTATCTC
Organism: Campanula takesimana; assembly: GCA_026119855.1. NCBI lineage: Eukaryota > Viridiplantae > Streptophyta > Magnoliopsida > Asterales > Campanulaceae > Campanula > Campanula takesimana. The sequence goes on from JAOWBW010000085.1 coordinate 2,651,385, forward strand.
AAAACTCCATGGGGACGGACTTTTGGGTTCATGTGACTTTGAGTCATATGATACTTGTGAGTCGTGTCTTCTTGGAAAAATGACTAAGACACCTTTTACCAAGTTAGGTGAAAGGGCAAGCGACTTATTGGGGTTGATACATTCCGATTTATGCGGACCATTAAGTAGCAATGCTAGGGCAGGATTTAAATACTTCATAACCTTCACTGATGATTATAGTAGATTTGGGTATGTTTACCTAATGAAACATAAAAGTGAAGCATTTGAGATATTTATAATATTTCAAAATGAAGTAGAAAAACAATTTGGCAAAAGTATTAAGGCACTTCGATCAGATCGAGGTGGAGAATACTTGAGTCATGAATTTGATGATCATCTAAAGAATTGTGGAATAGTTTCACAATTGACTCCACCCGGAACACCACAATGGAATGGTGTGTCCGAAAGGAGAAATCGGACTTTGTTAGACATGGTTCGATCAATGATGAGTCAAGTTGATCTTCCAATATCCTTTTGGGGTTACGCTCTAGAAACCGCTGCATTCACACTAAATCGTGTTCCAACTAAATCGGTTCAAAAGACTCCATATGAGATGTGGAGCGGAAAAAAAAATTGTTTATCTTTCATGAAGATTTGGGGTTGCGAAGATTTTGTCAAAAGACTTGTCTCTGACAAACTTGCACACAAATCCGACAAATGTATTTTCGTGGGATATCCAAAGGAAACTAGAGGATATTACTTTTACAACCGTGAGGACAACAAAGTTTTTGTTGCCCGAACTAGTGTCTTTCTAGAGAAAGAGTTTCTCTCCAAAGAAATCAATGGGAGTAAAATAAATCTTGAAGAGATTCGAGACCCAGAAAATGACATTGAACCAATAGTGTAACAAGAACAAGAACCATAAGGAGTTATGGTACCTGTTCAAAATACACAAGCAACTCGCAGATCTAGTAGGTTACGATCCGAGCCCGAGAGATATGGATTTCTCGTAACGGATAGTAATGAGGTGGAAATCATTGAGAATGATGAACCAACAACCTAACAAGAGGCAATGTCTTCTCCTGATTCGGACAAGTGGCTTGGAGCCATGGAATCCGAATTGCAATCCATGCAAAACAAACAAGTTTGGAATTTGATTGATGCACCCGAAGGTGTAAAAACCATAGGATGCAAATGGGTCTTTAAGAAAAAGACTGACATGGATGGGAAGGTGCATACTTACAAAGCTAGACTTGTAGCGAAGGGTTATAGGCAAGTTCATGGTATTGACTATGATGAAACCTTTTCACCCGTAGCAATGATCAAGTCTATAAGAATTTTGCTTGCCATTGCCGCATATCATGACTATGAAATATGGAAAATGGACGTCAAAATCGCTTTCCTAAATGGAAAAATACAAGAGGATGTGTATATGACACAACCGGAAGGTTTTGAACAGAATTCTAAGGTATGCAAATTGCAGAGATCTATCTATGGATTGAAGCAAGATTCAAGGAGTTGAAATCTCCGTTTTTATGAATCGGTCAAAGAGTTTGGTTTCATCAAGAACGAAGATGAACCTTGTGTATACAAGAAGATTAGTGGGAGCATAGTGCTATTCCTTATTTTATACGTGTATGACATATTACTCATTGGAAATGATATTCCTACACTTCAGTCCGTGAAGACTTGGTTAGGAAAATGCTTCGCAATGAAAGATATGGGTGAAGCCGCATATATACTTGGCATTAAGATCTATAGAGATAGATCAAGGAGACTACTTGGTTTAAGCCAAAGTACATACATTGACAAGGTCATTAGAAGATTCCGTATGGAAAATTCTAAAAGAGGAACCTTACCAGTGTTACATGGAGTTTCTCTAAGCAAGACTCAATGTCCTAAGACAAAAGATGAGTGTGAGAAAATGAATGATGTTCCATATGCTTCGGCAATTGGGTCCATCATGTATGCCATGATTTGTACTAGGCCGGATGTATCTTATGCTTTAAAAAATCACTGGATGGCTGTAAAAGCGATTCTTAAGTACTTGAGAAGAACTAAAGATTCGTTTTTGGTCTATGGAAGAATGGAAGATGATCTCGTGGTAAATGCTTACACGGATGCAAGCTTCCAAACCGACAAAGATGATAGTCGATCGCAATCGGGTTTTGTGTTTATGTTAAATGGTGGAGCTGTAAGCTGGAAGAGTTCCAAGCAAAGTACAACCGCTGATTCTACAACGGAAGCTGAGTATATTGCTGCATCAGATGCTGCAAAGGAAGCTGTTTGGATTAAGAAGTTCATCACAGAACTTGAAGTGGTTCCTAGCATTGCTAATCCAATAGACCTTTATTGCGATAATAATGGTGCTATTGCTAAAGCAAAGGAACCAAGAGCGCATCAGAAATCCAAACCCATACTTAGGCGTTTTCATATCATTCGAGAGATCGTTGATAGGGGAGACGTAAATATATGCAGAGTACCTACTGATGAGAATGTTGCGGACCCGCTAACAAAGGGACTTCCACAAGCTAAACATGAAGGTCATGTTAGGTCCATGGGTATTAGATACATGGGAGATTGGGCCTAGGGCAAGTGGGAGATTGTTGGTAGTGGTGCCCTAGGCACGTTTAATAAACGTTGTAATTGTTATCATTTATTTCATATCAATAAAGAGATGTTTTGATTATTATTGTTGTTCATGTTTACTTATAATAATCTCCATCCCTAGTACTTGTTAAGTTAAGCACTAGTATAAAGGCTAAATGATCATGACATGATCATGTTAGATTTATGGGTACTTGTTTGGAACAAGGTACTGGACATGACCCGCTGTATGAGATTTATGTCATGGTCTATGTCATACATATATATCATATTAGTTATGTCATACGAATCCTTAGATATGAAGTTATTATAGTCTTCCACTTGATAAACATTATGTTTGATATATTCAAACGCTACCTTTAACCGGGTAGTTATAAAGGGTATGATTGGCATAATCGGATTCACGTAGGGAAGAGTAATAAGCTAAATGGATTTGTCCCTCTTTGGAGAGATGTCAAGCTTAGGCCTCTCGTAGGAATGATGTTGATGAAAATGTTTGGCCGGACTCAAATGAATTGATTAGATTAATGTCATTTGGATTATCAACATATTCGGAATCGAGAAAGTATTGAACAAAACAAGTTGACTTGTTGACCATGACTTGTGTTCAATGACATCGTGGACAAAGGGATTGTGACATGTTCTAAAGAATGCGAACTTGTATCTAGTTATACTATTTGGGTAGGTATGACGGTTTGCTAGAACTGTTGGTAGTGGTGCCCTAGGCACGTTTAATAAACGTTGTAATTGTTATCATTTATTTTATATCAATAAAGAGATGTTTTGATTATTATTGTTGTTGATGTTTACTTATAATAATCTCTGTCCCTAGTACTTGTTAAGCACTAGTATAAAGGCTAAATGATCATGGGATGATCATGTTAGATTTATGGGTACTTGTTTGGAACAAGGTACTGGACATGACCCGCTGTATGAGATTTATGTCATGGTCTATGTCGTACATATATCTCATATTAGTTATGTCATTCGAATCCTTAGACATGAAGTTATTATAGTCTTCCACTTGATGAACATTATGTTTGACATATTCAAACGCTACCTTTAACCGGGTAGTTATAAAGGGTATGATTGGCATAATCGGATTCACGTAGGGAAGAGTAATAAGCCAAATGGATTTGTCCCTCTCTGGAGAGATGTCAAGCTTAGGCCTCTCGTAGGAATGATGTTGATGAAAATGTTCGGCCGGACTCAAATGAATTGATTAGATCAATGTCATTTGTATTATCAACATATTCGGAATCGAGAAAGTATTGAACAAAACAAGTTGACTCGTTGACCATGACTTGTGTTCAATGACATCGTGGACAAAGGGATTGTGACATGTTCTAAAGGAATGCGAACTTGTATCTAGTTATACTATTTGGGTAGGTATGACGGTTTGCTAGAACCTAATCATATCTTATGGTTTCATGTTTGAACCCATTGCCAACTTAGTATAATCCTAGAGGGTCACACACAATAGAACGAATCTTAAATAAGGACTATATTGGAATTTTGGAAACTTTGGGAATCTGGACAAGTGGGCGACCGCACAGTATGTCTTGGGCGGCCGCACAGTTTGGTTCAAATAGTACCAGAACCTTCCAGATAACCGCACAAGGGTTTTGGGCGGCCGCACACCATGTCGGGACTGGTTTCCTTATTTGATTTGGAAAAGAATTTTGGACGGGTTTAGACACAAGTTTCCTATTTAGAATAGGTCTAACTTGTATATAAACAGCCAAATTCGGCCAGAATCATATCATAGCTTTTGTGCAAGTCTCCAAAGACTTTGAGAGAGTTTTTTTGGTTCTAAGACATCCTAGATTGAGGAACAAAATAATATACAAACAAAATTCCATATAGTTCATATTGATTGTGAAAACGTGTTTCACAATTTTGGTCTAGCAACCAAGATCAAGTGTTCTTGATATTCGTTCGTGGTGTGGATACTGCTAGAGGGTGAAGCTTATCATCTTCTAAGTTCGTGTTCTTACTTTTGTGATTAAAGCTTCAAGTTCTCCACCAAGATCAAAGACCAAATTCAAAGTCATCAAGGGTTAGTTTTCTAGTATTCATATTGTTGTATTTGATCTAATCATATGAATGGATCTATGGGCTTTGGGTTTCATAAAATTTTAAATGCTATATTCCGCTGCGCATGTGACTACGAAACCCAACAGTGGTATCAGAGCCCCGTTCATGTTGATTATTTCAATACCTAGATCATGTTGTATGTATATAAATTGTTTATGTGCCTAACATGATATGAATATTGGATTATATGATGTTTACGTGTTATGTGATTTTATGTGGTTTATTGTTTTGCAACTTTAATCGCACGATTCAATCGCAATTAATATTATGATGGATTCTGAATTGTTTGATTATTAATTCTGATTGGATCATAGTTTTAATAATCGGGGAAAAACAATTTTGGGACAAATTTTCGAACTTTAAAATTGCCTTCTGATCCTCCTGTGCGATCGCATAAAATAACGTGGGCGGCCACACGATGCAATCAGAATGCTGATTCTTTTTGCCTTTTGATCAGATTTGGAATTTTCAAAAGGTCCAACCAAACCAGTAACAGAACCAGGCCAGACCTGCTGATCTGGAATGGGTTTTGGGTAGTTGTTTTGGGTGTGGATCTTGGGGGTTTGACTCTCCTATTTGTTTTAGTCTTGTGACTCTAAGATTGGTTCAAGGTTTGGATGGCTAATCTGCGTTCATCGAGATTGTGTTTCCCGAACTTGATCATAATCAAAGTTTCAAAGATAAAACGAAGTTAGAATTATGAAGAGTTCATAATTGCTAAAATTGAGAAACAAAGTTCTTGATTCAATGATTGGAGATCCATGTGGAATTGTGGATGCAATTGGCCTACGTTCATCGAGACCATCTATTGCTTAGTTTCGGCCACATGGACTACTTTCTTGGTTTCTTGGATTAGTGCGGAATTGTGGATGCCTTATGGCTTAGTTTCGGCCGCACTTCTTGTTGTCTTGATTTGGAGATAATAACCAAAGTTGAAATAGTCTCATCCTCATAATTATAGAGAAACTAATGACACATAAATATTATGCTTAAATTAATGGAGATTAATTTAGTGGCTAAACCTGATGCGTAACATGTTTATATTATGTGCTCATAAATGTGCTGTATGCTATATGTGATGAACCTTCAAAGAAAGTTTTAAAGTCCTTTATTGACATGCCATGATTAAAACACTTGTTAATACAGAGTGCGCAGATGGGGCGCTGCGCATGGGAGTCATGCGCATCCCAATCAGTCAATTGCACTTGAGACCTTAAATCCAAAGCTTTAGCCCTAAACACAAAGCCTAGTCTATAAAGAGGACTTAGTTAAAAATTGAAGCTATAAAACTTCTTACATAGGGTCCTAAAGTCCTTAAAATAAACTTAGGTGATGATATCAATCAATTCTAACATAAGTAGGAGGGTTAAGTAATAAGCATACCCAACACTGTTCACCAACGACATATTAACTCCCACGTTCTCTCTCTCCCTAAATGTAACCGTTATTCTCTCCCACTAAACCTCTATTCACTTCTCAACCATTTATTAATATTTTCAACAGTGACTCCATTTCGATTTGTTCAATTTTGATTCCTCTGCCTCAAACCCTAACCCCTGTTGTTGCCCTATTTCTCAAAATCAATGGCTCCTCCTGAAGAATCACACGGTTAATATCTAGAAAATGATTTCTTCCTTGATGAAACAGGAACCTACATTCAAGGCATTCTTAAAGCCAATAGTCTCATCCAAATGCTAACAGCTAAGCCCCCCATCCTTGAAAATGCTTGCAGAGAAATTTATAGAAACAGCTACAGGAACACTGAAAACACTATCCTCACCACCCTAAACATTGTACATTTCTCAATCACCCAAGAGGATGTAAAAACCACTTATGGAATTCCAAACAATCCCACAGAGACACAGGATATTTGGAACTCATCAATGGATGATGAGTTTGAACCCCTGTATAGAACCATCACAAACCAACCCAATTGCAACTATTCATCCCTCAATAAACAACCAATTTTTAACAGAAACCTGTCCAGGACAACTCAGCCTTGAGTGATGTGGTAATCAAAGGTCTGTGAGGAAAACAATCATCCCTTGATCAGCTAAGTGCAGCTGAGTGGAAGCAAGCCCTTAGTCTCATCAGAGGCAATGTAAATTGGTGTGCAATTATGCTCAACAATTTCAACCTGGAGAGAGCCCCATCCTTGACAAAGCCTAATGCAAGATCCATAAAGCCTAACCTGTTCAGGTTCATGAGTGGAATTCTGCTCAAGAAGTTCACTACAATTGAACAACCCCTCAACACAAAGTGGTCCCTCTCCATTCCATTAAGTACAACCAAGAAATTTGACAAGAAAACCCTTCCTCTCAAGGGTCCTAAAGAAGGAACAGCCAAGCAAGCCAAAGCCAAGTCCCCAACAGTCAAGTCACCAAAACCCAGGCAACCAACAGCTAAGCCATCCATAGTAAAAAAAGGAAGCTAAGAAGCAAACAACCAAGGCTCCTCCCAAAAGAAGAATAACTACGGCAGTCAAAGGCAAAGGAAAGAAGAAAATGGATGTACATCCATCATCATCCTCATCAACTTCCAGTGATTCCTCAAAAGCTACCTCAAATGACTCCTCACTAGCTCCCAAAACCCATGAACAAACACCAACTGAGTTTTGAGGTGATCAAGCCCATCCAAAAGGACCATAGCAAAATCTATGTTGATGATGAGACCCCTCTGAGTGAAGGGGAACTTGAAGTCCAAAACCAAGTGATTCTAGTGATCTATAGGAAATATATGTAGAAGAGTTTGCTGTTTAACAAGCTCTTGCAGAACAATTTGACCAATTTCAAGTAGCTGAGCATGATTCTGATGTACCAATGGAAGAAGACCCAAGAGCTGAGCAGGATAATCCAACAGTTGAGATAGAAAACATGGATATTGAGTCAATAGCTGAGCCCCCTCTCAATGACAAAGATAAGGTAAAATCTTTATCCTCCTTTGATGGTGGATTTATTATTAAAAGAAGACTTTCAAGATCTCCCTCTCCCTCACACAAAAAATTCAAACATACATATCCATCCTCTCCCAAAATCACCTCAAGCTCTGAACACTTATCAGCAGCTGAAGCCATCCTCAATCTACAATCACCACCATCTCCAACTTCTCAAATCCATTCACCTGTTGAAACTCAAAGGGGAAACTCACCTACATCAGAAAGCCTTCACATGTCAAGGGGGAACTCATCTATCCCTAAACCCTCCCAACATCTAAGACCACTTATGCCCTAACTCCACCTGTCTCATCTCAAGCATATGTTACACTACCTTCAGATATCCCTCCTTATCTTGTTGTCCTCCCAAAAATACATCCATACCTCATTGAGTTTCTTGAAGGGAAGTCAGTCTCCTCATTATCCCAAGAGTCTAGCATAGCTTTCTTTAAACAGATATCCAGAAAGTTCTCTTTGGATGAAGCTGTCAAAGCCTTTAACTACATGACAATAAAGGAGGCTAGACTATCCCTAGGTCAAGGTGGATCATCAGTTCCCAAATCCTCAACAGCTATCCCATCATCTCCAATTGAGACCTTTCCTTAATTTGAATCAGATGTTCCCCTTCCCAATCCCAGCTTTTTGGGTGATAGACTGTGAAATTGATGTCTCACTCCCCTCAGTCATAGAAGCCCACAGAATGTTTGGATCCATTTCTCCCCTTCCTCCACTGCTCAACCCTCACAACATATCCAACCCTTGGGAAATCTCTAAAACCCATATCAACATCTATACCAGAAACATTGGTGGTATGCTCTTCTATGCTTATGAAGAGTGGATGAAATTTAGGGCCTCCCTTACAAACTCATTCTTCTTTGCTGCACTATCTTTCCTTGAGCCCCTCTCCCTAAACAGACTTGGAGAATGAGAGTTTGTCTTTTCAAAACACATTTCAAGCAATCTCTAAGAATGCATATACATGCCCTCTACACTTGTGTATGTTCTATGTGTTCAGTTTGCCCAGTCTGTGTTTTGGACTTTGCTGTCCAAGAAAGGCTGTGTCATTGGAGTCATTCTAAAAAACCTCCATCCAATCTCTACTGTTTATCCGCCTGGAATACCTCCTCCTCCTCCATACCATTAAAAAGCTCAGATCAAAGATTGTTGATCTCCCTCCCAACTTTGATCCATTCAAGTTCACACCACCATACCATGTCACCTACCATGACTTCAATGCCTTCTCTGCCTCTCTCATCAAGCAAATCAAGTCTTCTATTCTTAAGAAGCTTGATAATGTTCAAGAATTCATCATCTACAGAGGTGACAATCCTACTCCTGACTTTCCTGAATAGCCAATCCACTCAAACATTCCCATTCCTCCAACCAGTAGTCAATATAACCTCTAAGAGCCAGACAAACATCCATATTCTCCTACTTGGGTTCCAGATCGACTAAAAAGGGTCATCATTCCCTCTATAAAGAGTATGACATGGGATCAACCAATAATGAAGATAATATGACCCCCAAATAGCTACAAATATTGATTGGTCCTAGATTGAAGAAAGATCAGACTGCCTTGACCAAATCTCAGCTGCTGGCTAGATAGGATGCAAATTTCACCTATGACTACATCATGGGTCTTGACTGGAACAATGAGATGTATAGGAGAGGAAATTATCCCAAGATAAAATCAAGGCTACTTCAAGAAAGGGCTCAGACATTACAAACCAGGCAAGCTAAGGCAGGACTGGATCCTGTTTAACCCAACCCTAGGTAGTTTGTTCTAATTTGAAGTATTTTGATGTTGAACCATTTCCTTTTTTAGTAGTTTGAATTATTTCCTTTTGAATACCTTTTAGTCTGTTGTTTTCTATTAAATCTGTTGAATGCAAGTGAATCAATCAAGAAGAACTTTTTCTTCATTGGTATTTTGTCATTAGCATATTTTGTGCAGGTACTCTTACAAACCATTATCTATTTACCAAAAAGGGAGAAATTGTTAGTACCCTACTATGCTTAATCACAATTAACCATAGTAAAATATGTTTTGATAAATAAATAATCAAACTTAATTAATTACATGATGCATACAAAGACCTGAGCACATGCAGCCCATTACAAGACTCAACAGCTAAGCTCCCCTGCATCCATATATCTCAATAGTCAAAATGTTGCATGATCCATTCAACCTATGCACATCAAACAAACTGAAGAAACATTATCCCTAGACCTTAAAACAACCATTTGAATTATCAAAGACCAAACTAAACACTATCTTCAACAGAAAGTGCCTTAAAGGTCCAACAGCTAAGACTACTCTGTCTCATCAGCTAAGACTGTTTATAATCAATAGCCAAGACTTCCACCTCAGATCTTTGAATAATAATTATTCCAAAGATTAAATCATTCTCCCAATCATTGGAATAACTCATACTGAAGCTTGATAAAGTCTACATAGCCACCACTCACCTGACAACAAGCATCCAATGGAAACTGACATTGTGTCAGTCAAACCTTGAATAACTCCAGTCAAGATGAACTTTAACTACACTGCAACCATGTTCCCTAATGGATATAAGACTTCCCTATATAAAGGAGCATACTGGCATGTTGTCAAGAACCCCTTTACACACCTTTTGCAAACCTTAACAAACCTCTGTAGTCTTGACCAATTTTCACCAACTTTACAACCTTGTGCCATCTAGCACCCAGTTACATGTTGGGTTTTGAGGGTCCTTGCACAGCGAAAACATCAATAGAAAAATCAACAAAACCCTAATGCCCAGAGATCCGTTCATGATGATTAAATTAAATACAAGATGAATTAAGAATACTAACCGTAGTTGTGCGTTTAAAATTTTCGGATCCTCAAATCTTCAAGTCTTCAAGCTTTAGATTTGATCTCCTCATTCTTTGCATTCTTCGGATCACGATCACAGGAACACGAACTTGTGATGCTAATCAAGCATCCCCTATGTGTATCCAAACGCGAATGAATATCTAGAATGATTCTAGATCTGGACTGCTAGATCATAGAAACTCTTTCTATCAAAAGGCTATATGAATATTATGCGTTCTTGATCTTTGATTCTCAATCTTAAATCAAGAATTATGTCTCTCAAACATATTGGGTTGCATTAGTTTAATGGCTGGTGAAAAGATGTTTTTTATAATCCTTAGTCATTAACCCTTAATGACCTAGAAGACCTAAATCCCATCACCCAATTAAACTGCACGAAATCAGCTCAGGCACCTTTAGCACGGTCGTGTCAATTGGTGCGTACGGACATTCCCCACCTGATTATTATTGGCACGGTCGTGCTCTTTATCTAGAACGGTCGTGCCAGACAAAAAATCAGTCTTTTTGTCTTTTTAACAATGCATTCTATTGTGTGTGACTCCATAGGATTATATCAAGTTAGTAATGAGTCTAAACACATTTGTTCTCATTAATCATGAGCGGACCCTAGCAGGCCATCATGATTACCCAATTGATATAACTTAATGAAGTTCGTTTATCCTCATAGAATATATCATAATCCTTTTGTCACGCGATATCATATTAAACATAAGCCACTGTCTAAGTCAACTTAAGTGTCCAATGCTTTCTCGATCCCGAGTAGATTGATATGAGCAAATGACATTGAACACATCAATTCATTTGGGTATGGCCATACACTATCATCAATCTCACTCTCAAGTGGCCAAGAAGATATCTCTCTTTAAGATAAAGAGGGACAACATCCCATCTTGACTTATCAATCTTCCTTACAAGAATCCGGTTGTGCCAGTCGTAGCTTTAACAACTACCTGGTTAAGGGTAGCGTTTGAATACGTCAAACACAACATTTATCATATGGAAGACGATGATAATCTCAGGTCTAAGGATTCCAATGATATAACTATAAGAGATTTAATTATGACATTTTACCATGACATAAATCTCATAGTGGGTCATGTCTAGTACTTGTTCATCAACAAGTACCCATAATTTTAATTTGTATCACATACACATGATCATCAATTAAACTTATACTAGTTCTTCATAAGTATTAGGGACGGGGATTATTATAGGAAACATGCAAAACATATAATAATCCAAGTTGTTATCTCTATATCAAAAGAGAACATGATATAACGTAAGGCCTTTCTCAAGGGCCTAGGGCATAATCTCCAACAATCTCTCACTTGCACTAGGCTTAATCAACACGTATCCAATACCATTGAGCTTAGCTTATGACCATCATAACAGCATGTGGAAGAACATATGTATGTAGATTATCCTTGTTATCATCATAAAGTATTTTTCATATTTTGACATCTTCCAATGATTTTTCATAGAGATGGAAACGTCTGAGTGTGTGTTTGGATTATAGATGAGTCCTTGGCACTTTAGCTTTTTCAATTACCATCATTTCACAATAAAGTTCTATAGGATTAGTTGTACTAGAAACTATTTCTAGTTTTACTAATAACATCTTGTTGGATATTATGCCCTAGGCCCTTGAGAAAGGCCTATGCGTTATATTATAGCTTTATTGTTATAGAGATAACATACACGATTATTATATCTTTTGCATGTTAATTATAATAATCATTGTCCCTAGAACTTTTGAAGGGGTAGCATGAGTTTAATGGATAATCATATGATGGTTATAGCGCATAGGATGCGGATTAAACTTGTGGGTACATGTTGGAGAACAAGTACTGGATAGACCCGTTATGAGATTTATGTCATGGTCAAATGTCATAATTAAATATCATAATAGTTATATCATTCATCCTTAGACCTGAGATTATCATTGTCTTCGACATGATGAACATTATGTTTGACGTACTCAAACGCTACCCCTAACCGGGTGGTTATAAAGGCTACAATTGGCATAATCGGATTCATGTAGGGAAGAATGATAAGTCAAGGTGGGATTTGTCCCTCTCTTAAGAGAGATATCTGCTTGGCCACTCGATGAGTGAGATTGATAATAGTGTACGTCCATACCCAAATGAATTGAAGCGTTCAATGTTATTTGCTCATGTCAATCTACTCGAGATCGAGAAAGCATTGGACAACATAAGTTGATGTGGACCATGACTTATGTCCAATATGATATCGTGTGACAAAGGGATTGTGATATGTTCTATAAGGTTACTTTGGGCTTTCAAAGTTATACTAATTGGGTAGTCATAATGGCTTGCTAGAGTCCGCTGATGACTTACGGGTTCTGACTCGTTCGGACTCGTTGCCAACTTAGTATAATCCTATTGGGTCACACACAATAAAACAGATTGAATAAGGCACAGAAAACGGGAAAAACTGGATCCTGCTGGAAGGATCCGTACGGATGGCTTGGGAACCACCCAACCAATCCGTACGGATGGTTTGTCCAGACGGAAAACAGTTTGTTCAGATCTCTTGTTTGACAAGGAATTCTGATCCCAAAAGGAATTAGGTTTATACCCTATTATATATGTATTCAGTCGGGTTTGAGAAACCTAATGGTTGATTTTAGAAATCATAACATGTTGTTTGAGAAACAATTACACACATATAGAGGGGATTATTAGTTTTGAGATTTAGAATCATCATAACTAAATAATCAATGAAGCAAAATAATTCTTATGACGAAATCGTTTCTTCATCAAGCTTTGGGTCTAGCAATCCAGATCAAGAAGGTGTTCTTGATATCCGTTCGACGTGTGTATACCGATAGAGGGTGTTTGCTTTATCACCTCAAAGTCCGTGTTCATATATTCGATCTTCAAGGGTATGTTTCTTTCATCTTGTATTTAATTTAATCAACATGCACGGATCCGGGCTCTTGGGTGTTTGATTTTATCTGTTTATTCCGCTGCGCATGATGCATCAAAACCCAACAGTGGTATCAGAGCCCCGTTCGTTGCTGATTATTTTAGTATATCATGTTAAAATTGTTTAATTCGACTATATGATATCTACATGATAATAAGATGATTGCGTGATTTGAGTTTTATATAAGAGATATAAAGGTTTATGAGCATGAACATGGGGATTATGTGATTATTATATTGATTTGATCTATATGAATAATTGCATGTTGGGATTATCAATAAATAATTGGATTATGTGTATTAATAATTTAGATCTAATTTATATATATAATAAATTGTTTATTCATGATATTGACTAGATCTAATTAAATTCGTAATCTGTAAATTCATGTTTCTGTAATCTGATTATGTACAAACATGATATTGGATTTGGTCGAATTTCTGAAATTCTGAAAAAACCTGGAAATCTGGGATCCTACCAATGGATTCGTACGGATGGTTTGGATGATGCCAAACTGATCCGTATGGTTAGTTTGGAAATTCTCAGATTTGATTTTGTTTTCTGGTGTTCAGATTATTCTGTAAATTGTTTACAAAATTCGAATCTGGAAACTGCTTTCAGACGGCTGGTTTTCGAAACCGTGTTTCCTGAAACAGTTTTCGGCGGAAGAATTCAAAAAGAATTGTAGAAATCAGAGTTCTAAAGAGTTTAGAACTGCTGTAATTTGTGAGATTAAGAGACAATGAAAGATCTTGAAACAAGTATCAAATCTATACTGGAATGTGGATGCCTTTTGGCTTAGTTTCGACCGTATAGAGAAGTTTCTTGGTTTCTTGATCTTAGCACGGAAATGTGGATGCCTTTTGGCTTAGTTTCGGCCATGCGGTTTGTGCTTTCAATTTCAAGATGCTCTACGGATACAGTTTCAGAATTCTAAAGAGTTTAGAGTTTATGTGACCTGTATGAAAGAGCTGTACGGATAAATCTGGATGATTCCAGAAACATCCGTACGGATGGTTTGGACATTACTGATTCTAATCTGTTTCATAAAGTCCAGACAGTTACTGAGATCATAATCTTAAAGGAGTTTAAGGTTAGTGTAATCTCAAAGTTTCAGAATTTATCCCTATACAAAGTGCAAATAGTTTGCAGAGAAGGAAACTATATTTGGATTAATTCATTCTATGGACCAATGGCAGGCTTACGCCTTGTTTCTGGGAATGCGAATGAAATATCCAATCTGTAAATCGTTTACAGATAATTTAGATTCCGTCCCCACAATGTTGATTCATAATTGAATCACAAGATTTTGCTTCTGTTAATTAATTTGATTAGTTAACCTTGATTATGCAAAGACTATATTATATTATGACATAATTAAATATATGATGCATATCTTTAAGCAAATAAACCTTCTTAAAACTTAAGTCAAGTGCCAATCCATGATTAAAACACTTGTGAGTACATGGGTAGTTTTATGTGGGTTACGCTCTAGCGTAGGTGCATTAATTCTATTCATCTATGAGCAAGATGAGTGAATCAGAGTTTCCTATACGTTTAAAATGGTTTGACTTAATTGGGCTATCAAAACAGTTTAGGGCCTAAGGCACAGATGAGATTAAAACATGTTTGACATAAGATATCTAACAATCTTATAAAAGATCTAAGAGTCACATATGATGTGATTGATAAAGAGTTATCTACCTAAATAACTTGATTTTGAGCAGTCGTGCCCTAGCCGACTCAAAGTTGGGTGAAATACGGATCTTAGCCTACTTAAATTATATTATACAATTGTTGTATTTGAAGGTGTATAATTTAGAGGGAGTATTATGAAATACATTAAATGTCTCTAAATGATAATGGTATGAAATATATGTGTATATTTATTTGCATATTTCGTAGAATGTCTTAAACTATAATCATGTATAATTACTGCGATTGACCCCATTTTAAGAAGAATAAGATTAACTTCCATGACCTAGTCATGAGCTTAAGAATTGTTCTAAAGCAAGATCGGAAGTTATGAATTCTTAATAAATCATATTCCTAAGAAACCTAATGCCTTAAGGGTAGACAAATACATTGATTAGAAACATGTGGATGATTCTATAGATGTCAACTGTTCTACGACTTGCTATCATATGATCGGAACTTTAGAAGTATCTGAAACATATTAATGCTTATGCGATAAGCAATTATGTAGAAAGCGTTCCTACAAGCAAGAAAGGCAAATAAAGTTTGAGATTGATTAAGAGCCTAACATTCATGTGATGAATGAAAGATATATTAATAAGTTCTCATGTTTTGAACATGGAGAGACATATTAATTACCTTAGTTGGCTTGGTTATCAAGTTAGTTTGGAAAACATTCTTAAACTCTAAAGGTTAATAAGGACAAGGATTTAAGATAAAGTCAAGACAAAAGTTGTCAAGCCTAAAAGGAAATATTTGTGGCAAAACCTAAAATCCAAAGAATGTAATTTGTACCTTGGCAATAGGATTGACCGTTGGTGAAATTATAATTTGAATTAAAAGATCAAAAGGAAGGGTAGTTGGACTACCACGTCAAGTATTTATGTTAAAATTTCTACTTGTAAGGGTAAAGATTAACCTATGTGGCAATAATGATGCAATGGTTGCAACATTAATCATAGGAACTTGTGAAGTGTCTTTACCTAATAAGTTCATATTTGTTTTGAACAAATGGTGCTATGTTCTTATTTTAAGTAGAAATATTATTTTGGTTTCTTCATTAGAAGATTAGAGTTAAACACCTATTTGGTCCTTAACCTATTGAGTTGTTTTCCTTTTGGTCCTTAACCTATTTTGGTTTTCCTTTTGGTCCTTGATGTACCTAGTTGCAGGATAAAGTGGTCCTGAACCTATTTTAGTTTTCCTTTTGGTCCTTGATGTACCTATTTGACGGACAAAGTGGTCCTTAAAATCGTCGACATGGCTTGTTGACCGAAAGGAAAACCAAAATAGGTCAAGGACCACTTTGTCCTGCAAATAGGTACATCAAGGACCAAAAGGAAAACTAAAATAGGTTAAGGACCATTTTATCCTGCAACTAGGTACATCAAGGACCAAAAGGAAAACCAAAATAGGTTAAGGACCAAAAGGAAAACAACTCAATAGGTTAAGGACCAAATAGGTGCTTAACTCTTAGAAGATTATGGATATTTCTTATTTCGAATAAGAAAGTGTTCCATTAAATATGATTTGTCTTATTGTATTGCTAATCATATAATGAGACTTAATATCCTTATCTTGGAAGAACAAAATAATGAGCATAACGTAAATAATGGAAATCTGAATATAAGGATGTAATCGTTACATTCTTAAAAAAACATTAAAGTCTATATCAAATCATAAAAAACACATATCTAAAATTCCATGGGACGGACTTTTAAATTCATATGATTTCGAATCATGTGATAGATGTGAATCTTAGAAATTGATCAAGACATCTTTTACTAATAGTAGTTAGAGGAAGTACTGTTTTGAACTTATACATTTTGATGTATGTAGTTTATTAAAGTAACAATGATAGAAAGGATTTCAACACCTCATGGCAAAAGTATTGATGTACTCTGATTAGATCAAAGTAATGAATATTTGAGCCTTGCTCTCGATGAGAATTCTGCAGAAAGTCTGCAATTTAAGAAAAACAGAATCTGGAAACAGCAGCCGTATGGATGATGTTCCAGAAGTTTACAGATTGTCTGTAAAACACAGTTTTTCGTCTCATAATAAGTCAAACTGATCTTTAATTATCCTTCTGGATTATGTGCTGGAAACAGCTGCGATTACACTAAATTGAGATTCGTCTAAGGAGGTTCGTTATACCATATAAAATATGGAATGAAATAAAACTTGGTTTCTCTTTCATAAAGATTTGTGATATGATACTTTTGAGAAAAGTTTTGTCTTGGACAAAATCACACCTAAATCTAATAAATGTATTTTATGGGATATGTTAATGATATTAATTTTACACCCTTTAAAGTACAAATCGTTTGTCACTCTAAATAGCACTTTCTAGATAAATCGTTTATCTCTAAAGAACTAGTGGGAGTAAAATGTATCTCGAAGAGTTTGAGACCCAAAAATGACATGGAACCTAAGATGGAAGTTGAACAAATATTTACAAGGAGTTGTGGAAATTCGTTCAAGTATACACAAGAAATTTGCATAACTGATAGGATACTATTTATAACAAGAAATATTGATTTCTCGTAATAGAAAGTAATAGGGAAGATATCATTGCGAATGATTGACCTATTACCTATCAAGATGCAAAGTCTGCTCCGGATTTAGATCAATGACTTGGAGTCATAAAATCTAAAAGTGTATATTGATTAAGCAAGACTAATTGAGAAAAGTTAATTCATAATATCGATTATGATGAAACTTTATCACCTGTAGTCATGCTTAATATTATTAAAAATTTTATTGTCATGACCTCATATTTTGAATATGAAATATGACAAATGGATATCAAAATAGCATTCCTTAACAGGAACATACTTTAGGATGTGTTTGATACAACCTAAAAGTTTTGATATATAAAATTCTAATAAAATATGCAAGTTGCAGAAATTCATGAGATGGATTGAAGCAAACTACTTGGAGTGAAATTTCATTTTGATGAAGTATTCAAAGAGTTTTAAATTCATCAAGGATGAGACTTGTGATTACAATAAATTTAGTGGGAGCGTAATTTTATTCATAGTCTAATATATATATGGTTGATATATAAATCATTTTGAAAGAGTTTCTAAATGAAAGACTTGGATGAAGCCGCCTACATCCTTGGACTGATTTATGGAGATAAATCTAAAACGTTGATTGGTTAAAGTCAAAGTACTAATAAAGACAAGATGGTGAAAAGTTCACCATGCAAGACTCTTGGAGAGGTTACTTGTGAATGTCTAATGAGCAAGAGTACGTGATTAGGATTCCATATGCTTCGGCAATTGGATCTATCATGTAAGCCATGTTAATATACTAAGACCGGATGTCTCATATACTTGGAGTATGATGAGATAATACCAATCGGATCCTAGTGAAAGTCACTAGTTAAGAAACGTCCTTAAGTACTTTAGAAGAACTGAAGGATGCGTTCTTGATCTTTGATGGAATATAAGATGATCCTGTAAATAGTTACAAAGATGCATTCTTATAAACCATCAAAGATAAATATTACAGTATAAATACATGTTTACGTCTAATAATGGTGTTAGAAGAGTTCTAAATGGACCATTACTATTCTACAAAAGGTTGAGTGTCTAGTCGCATGGGATGCAACTAGAAAATTGTTTGAATAAGATAACAATTAGTAAACTAGAAATTATTTCTAGTATCACTAATTTAATGTACCTTCATTGTGTCAATAATCATTATTACACAAATTAAGGGACTATTATCTTATCTAAACATATACTCAGACATTTCTATCTTACTCAAGAAATCGTCAAAGATAGGAGATGTCAAAATAAGCAAAATACCTTATGATAATAACAAGGATAATTATCCTGGATAAGATCGTTTGCAATTATGATGGAGATCATAACTTAGCTCAATGGGTATTGGATACACGTTGATTGGGCCTAGTGCAAGTGGGAGATTGTTGGATATTATGCCCTAAGCCCTTGAGAAAGGCCTATGCGTTATATCATAGCTTCATTGTTATACAGATAACAAACCCGATTATTATATCTTTTGCATGTTAATTATAATAATCATTGTCCCTAGCACTTTTGAAGGGCTAGCATGAGTTTAATGGATAATCATATGATGGTTATAGCGCATAGGATGCGGATTAAACTTGTGGGTACATGTTGGAGAACAAGTACTAGATAGACCCGTTATGAGATATATGTCATGGTCAAATGTCATAATTAAATATCATAATAGTTATATCATTCATCTTTAGACCTGAGATTATCATAGTCTTCCACATGATGAACATTATGTTTGACGTACTCAAACGCTACCCCTAACGAGGTGGTTATAAAGGCTACGATTGGCATAATCGGATTCTTATAGGGAAGAATGATAAGTCAAGATGGGATTTGTCCCTTTTTCAAGAGAGATATCTTCTTGGCCACTCGATGAGTGAGATTGATAATAGTGTACGGCCGTACCCAAATGAATTGAAGCGTTCAATGTTATTTGCTCATGTCAATCTGCTCGAGATCGAGAAAGCATTGGACAACATAAGTTGACGTGGACCATGACTTATGTCAAATATGATATCGTGTGACAAAGGGATTGTGATATGTTCTATAAGGTTACTTTGGGCTTTCAAAGTTATACTAATTGGGTAGTCATAATGGCTTGCTAGAGTCCGCTTATGACTTACGGGTTCTGACTCATTCGGACTCGTTACCAACTTAGTATAATCCTATTGGGTCACACACAATAGAACGGATTGAATAAGGCACAGAAAACAGGAAAAAATGGATCCTGCTGGAAGGATCCGTACGGATGGTTTGGGAGCCACCCAACCAATCTGTACGGATGGTTTGTCCAGACGGAAAACAGTTTGTTCAGATCTCTTGTTTGACAAGGAATTCTGATCCCAAAAGGAATTAGGTTTATACCCTATTATATATGTGTGCAGTCGGGTTTGAGAAACCTAATGGTTGATTTTAGAAATCATAACATGTTGTTTGAGAAACAATTACACACATATTGAGGGGATTATTAGTATTGAGATTTAGAATCATCATAACTAAATAATCAATGAAGCAAAATAATTCTTATGAAGAAATCGTTTCTTCATCAAGCCTTGGGTCTAGCAATCTAGATCAAGAAGGTGTTCTTGATATATGTTCGACGTGTGGATACCGATAGAGGGTGTTTGCTTTAGCACCTCAAAGTCCGTGTTCATAGATTCGATCTTTAAGGGTATGTTTATTTCATCTTGTATTTAATTTAATCAATATGCACGGATCCGGGCTCTTGGGTGTTTGATTTTATCTTTTATTGCGCTACGCATGATGCATCAAAACCTAACACATCTATATTCAAACAATTCCCTTAGTTATAACTCTTGTAACTATATACTCAATTTTATTCGTAGAATTATTAACAGTGTATTTGTTTGGAACAATTCCAACTAATAGCACTTACTTTAAACATATGTCCATACTGCGATCTTTAATTATCCTTGTCGATGTGGAACCATGCATCTATGTAACCATTTACTAGATCATATTCCATTCCAACAAGCATCAAGAATGCATCCTTAGTTCTTCTCAAGTACATAAGGATATTCTTGACAAATATCTAGTGACTTTCACAAGGATATGATTAGCATGTTCTCATCATACTCCAAGTATACGAGTTATTCTGTCTAAGTACATAGTATGACATACATGATAGATCCAATTGCCGAAGCATATGGAATCCTAATCATGTGTTCTTGCTCATTAGTCTTCCAATAAGACTAAGTCTTGTCAAGAACATTGTCATTAGACAACTTTGCAAGTTCTTCTCCAAGAGTCTTGCATACTGATCAATTTAGTACTTTGTCTCTATAAGTACTTTGACACAAATCGATCAACTTCCTAGATCTATGTCAATAGACATTAATTTCAAGGTTGTAATCGGCTTCTTCCTAAGTCTTTTCATTAAGAAACTATTTCAAATGAACTATTTGTTAACCACATATATAAGACTAGGAATAAGACTATGCTCCCACTAATTTTCTAGCAAACACAAGTCTCATCTTTGATGAATTTCAAACGATTTGAATGCATCATCAAAATGAATATTTCAACTCCAAGAATCTTACTTCAATCAATCATATGGATTTCCGCAACTTACATACTTTATTAGAATTTGTAGCTTATCAAAACCTTTAGGTTATATCCAATACATCCTTAAGTTAGTTCCCGTTAAGGAACGCTGTTTTGATATCCATTTGCTTTATTTCATATTCAATATATGAAGTAATGTCAATGAGAATTCTAATAGCCTAAAGCATAACAACGAGTGAGAATGTTTCATCATAGTCGAAATATGAGTCAACCTTTTCACATTTTGTCTTGTTTAATTATTATATTCCTTGCCACCCATGTTAGTTTTCTCTAAGAAAACTCAATTCCATCATTTGGTTTTTACGCCTTAGGTTAGAATGATCATGTTCCAAACTTGATTATTATTCATGGATTGCAATTTAGATTTTATGACTCCAAGCCATTAATCTAAATCCGGAGCGGACATCGCATTTTGATAGGTGGTAAATATGTCATTCTCAATGAAATTTACCTCAATACTTTCTATTACGAGAAATCCAATATTTCTTGTTATAGATTGTATCCTATCATATATGCAAGTAACTTGTGTAACTTGAACGAATTTTCACAACTCCATGTGAAAGTTTGTTCAACTTCCATCAAAGGTTCTATGTTATTTTATAGGTCTCGAACCATTCAAGATAAATTTTACTCCCACTGGTTCTTTTAGAGATAAACAATTTATCTAAAAAAGAACCATCATAAGCAACAAACAATTTGTTTCTTAGAAGTAAAATAATATCCCCAAGTTTCCTTAGGATATCTCATGAAAATACATTTATTAGGTTAAGTGTGAGCTTGTCCTAGACAAGTCCTTTCAAAAAGTCTCACTTTCTTAAATTTTCATGAAAGACAAACCAAGTTTTCTTTCATTCCATATCACATATGGTACCTTTGAACCTATTTTGATGGAACTCAAATTAGTGTAATTATAGCATTTTCCAATGTATAACCCCAATGTAAATAATGGAATATCAATTTGACTTTATCATCTAATGAACCGTATCCAATAAGGTTCTATTCCTCCATTTGGACACATCATTCAAAATGGTGTTCTTGATGTAGTTAATTGTGAAACAATTTCACAACCTTAAAGATGATTGTCAAGTTCTTGGTTCAATTATTCATCATCTCGATCAAATCAGAATCTTTGAGTAGTTTTACCAAATAGTACAAAAATCCTCTTTTAGCATTGCCACTTAATGCACCATATACATCAACATGTATTAGGTCTAATAAGTTACTAGCCCTTTTACTACTCCTATTAAAGATGTCTTGGTCCAAGTAAATAAGATTTTCATATACCACATGATTCAAAATCATATGACTTTAAAACTCCATCCAATGGAATTTTAGATATGCGTTTCTCATTTATTTGATCAAAACAATAATGGCTTAAGAATTTAATTATTTATGTTATAGCCTTATATATTATTTTTTTTCTTCAAGATTTAGGATATTAGATTTATTTATATGATTTAACAATACAATAATGTAAATCATAATAAATAAAGCACATTATTATTCTTAATAAGAAATAAATATCCTTCATTATCTTATAACAGAATAATAGTTTCTACTTAATGAGTAAAGTCACTTCATAAGTGTTCTACGAGCAATGTTGCAACTCATGCATCATTACCATTCATAGATTAACTTTACTTTTCATAAGTAGTCTTTCTGTTTTTTAATTATTCCACATTTATACAAATGTGGGATCCATATCCGGTATCCAATACCCAATCATTGAAAAATAAAAAGATTAATCTTATAACCTAAATGTCAGAGGTGGTAGTCTCACTACCATTCACTTTCTTTGATCATCCAGAATTTTGATTGCAATTTTAAATGGTCAATCTAATTGCCATGTTACCAAATTGCATTATTTAGAGTTATAATTTTAAGCCAGAACTATTTTCTTTAGGTTTGACAACATTTATCTTACCTTTATCTTTTATTCCTCTTTCTTTTTAAAAATTCATGAAATCAAAAAATCAAATTTTCGACTTAGATCATCATCATTCCGTACTAATGTTCAGAAATCTTAGAGCACAAACTGTATGGCCGAAACTAAGCCAAACTTAGAGAACAGTCCATACGGCCGAAACTAAGCCAAAAGGCATCCACATTTCCGTATGGAATCTAAATTCCATGTCTCATAAATTTAACTGATTTCATCAATCAAGAACAATTCAGGATTTTGATTTCAGTTTATCTGAATTCTGAATTGACATCACTTTTTAGGAAACACGGTTTCGAAAACTAGCCATTTGAAACTAGATTCAATCCCAGATTCAATTATGAACATCACAAGAAGTAGATTTAAATTTCCAAAGTTTGCCTTAAAATTTCCAAAACACGGTGATCAAATCATCATGATCATTAAAACCAAGAATAAACAATTTATTCATGAATCTAAGATCATCAACAAGTTAATCAAATTAAATTTTGATGATCCTACGGAACATATTAATCAAATTAATATTGCAATTTAGGTTACTTAGGATTATTAAGAATGTATAATTCCCTTCTTGCTTTAGAACAATTCTTAAGCTCATGATCCAATCAAAGAAATTAATTTAATTCTCTTTTAACTTTGTCCTTTTTGAAGAACAGATCGCAGTAACAAACATAATTAAAGTTTAAAATAATATTCTACACAAATATGCAAAGAAATATACACCTATAATTCATACCAATCATTTAAGAGATAGAATTTTTATTTCCAAAATACTCCCACTAAATTATATAACCTTCATATACAACAATTGTATAATATAATTTATGTGGGCTAAGATCCATATTTCAACCAATTTTGAATCAGCTTTGGCACGACTGCTCAAAACCAAGTTATTAAAGTAGATAACTCTTATCAATCATATCATATATGACTCTTAGATCTTTTATGAGATTGTTTTAGACATCCTATGTCAAACATGTTTTAATCTCATCTTGTGCCTTAGGCCCATAACCCTTATGATAGCCTAATTAAGTCAAACCATGATAAACGCATAGAAACCACTTTTTCACTCATCTTGTTCACATAAGGATAGAATCAATGCACCTACGCTTTGGCGTAACCCACACAAAACTAGCCGTGTAATCCCAAGTGTCTATCATGGGTTGGCACGTGACTTACAATTTTCAAGAATGTTCTTTTCATATAGCAACGCACATAACAAATGTATAGTTAATCCAATTAATTAATGAACGGATACTATGTGAATATAATTATGAATTTGAGATTTTCATAGAGTCCTACTCTAGGTATAATACATATTGAATAATGAATTATTTCATAGAGTCCAACTCTATTAAGAATACATTACTTCATAAAATCCAATTACATTAAAAATATGTATTCTACAATGCATCACCAAGTCTGAAAGAACACGAATTCAGAAATTTCCACTGCACGCGAACTGCACGAATTCGTGCATTGCACGCGAACTGCACGAAAATTCTGCACAAAATTCAGGACCCCACGTGCGCTGCACGTAATCTGCACGAAAATTATGGACAAAAATTCTGCACAAAAACGTGTATTGCACGCGAACTGTATGAACACAATTTATCAAATATTGACCCTTTAAGGATTCAACTATTTATGTTAATCAAATTATCATAAACATCAAACCCTAAGAACAAACAATTTGTTCTTCAAGATCAACAATCATCAATTCAATAATCATATTAAAGAGATTGATGATACGATAAATAGATTAATCATATTAATCATGCATCTTGAAAACCTTGTTCATAATCATACTATATCATATATATAATTGTTTCACCAAACAATTCACATAAATCCCTTATTCTAAATTCACATCATGCTAGATCATATATTTAACATGATAATATTAAAATAACCATACATGGACGGGGCTCTAATACCACTGTTGGGTTTTGAGGGTCCTTGCGCAGCGGAAACGGCAATAGAAAAATCAACAAAACCCTAATGCCATGAGATCCGTTCATGATGATTAAATTAAATACAAGATGAATTTAGAATACTAACCGTAGTTGTGCGTTTAAAATTTTCGGATCGTCAAATCTTCAAGTCTTCAAGCTTTAGATTTGATCTCCTTGATCTTCCCGTTCTTCGGATCACGATCACATGAACACGAACTTGAGATGCTAAAGCAAGCTTCCTCTATGTGTATCCACACGCGAATGAATATATAGAACGATTCTAGATCTGGACTGCTAGATCCCATAGAAATTATTTCTATCAAAAGGCTATATGAATATTATGCGTTCTTGATATTTGATTCTCAATCTTAGATCAAGAATTATGTTTCTCAAACATATTGGATTGCATTAGTTTAATGGCTGGTGAAAATATGTATTTTATAGTCCTTAGTCATTAACCCTTAATGACTTAGAAAACCTAAATCCCGTCACCTAATTAAACTGAAAGAAATCGGCCCAGGCACCTTTGGCACGGTCGTGCCCTAAAACTGGCACAGTCTTGCCAATTGGTGCGCACGGACATTCCCCGGCTGATTATTATTGGCACGGTCGTGCTTTATAATTTGCATGGCCGTGCCATTTGGCACGGTCGTGCTCTTTATTTGGCACGGTCGTGCTCTATATCTGGCACGGTCGTGCCAGACCAAAAATCAGTCTTTTTAACAATTCGTTCTATTGTGTGTGACCCCAAAGGATTATATCAAGTTGGTAATGAGTCCAAACACATTTGTTCTCATTAATCATGAGTAAACCCTAGCAGGCTATCATGATTACCCAATTGATATAACTTAACAAAGTTCGTTTATCCTCATAGAATATATCACAATCCTTTTGTCACGCAATATCATATTGAACATAAGCCACAGTCTAAGTCAACTTAAGTGCCA
Organism: Campanula takesimana; assembly: GCA_026119855.1. Lineage (NCBI taxonomy): Eukaryota > Viridiplantae > Streptophyta > Magnoliopsida > Asterales > Campanulaceae > Campanula > Campanula takesimana. The sequence continues at coordinate 2,677,482 of JAOWBW010000085.1, forward strand.
ATGGTTTTTCGATCCCGGGTAGATTGATATGAGCAATGACATTGAACACATCAATTCATTTGGGTATGGCCATACACTATCATCAATCTCACTCTCGAGTGGCCAAGTAGATATCTCTCTTTGAGATAAAGAGGGACAACATCCCATCTTGACTTATCATTCTTCCCTACAAGAATCCAGTTGTGCCAATCGTAGCCTTTACAACTACCTGGATAAGGTTAGCATTTGAATACGTCAAACACAACGTTCATCATGTGAAAGACGATGATAATCTCAGGTCTAAGGATTTCAATGATATAACTAAATGAGATTTAATTATGATATTTGACCATGACATAAATCTCATAGTGGGTCATGTCCAGTACTTGGTCATCAACAAGTACCCATAAGTTTAATTTGTATCACATACACATGATCATCACATGATCATCAATTAAACTTATACTAGTTCTTCATAAGTACTAGGGACGGGGATTATTATAAGAAACATGCAAAACATATAATAATCTAAGTTGTTATTTCTATAACAAAGGAGAACATGATATAACGTAAGGCCTTTGTCAAGGGCCTAGGGCATAATCTCCAACATTACAACCCCCAACAAGCTAGCTTTCAGCCAACCTAATTTTGTAAACACTCTTGTGTATTTTCTTTTCTTTTTTTCTCTGCTTTGGAAAAAGCAACCTTAATTGAAGTGTCAATTAAGTAGAGGGGGTTCTAGGAACTTTGCTTATCAATTTTTGTAACTCTTATTGAAGAGAATATTATAGTGAATTGCTCTCACTGTTGTCATCAGTGGGGGTGGATGTAAGAGAAGGGTTTTGCTTCTGAACCACTTGAAAAATATTGTGTACACTCTTGTCCATACACTTACACACACACACTGCACATTGTTCTTTTCATTCATTACTTATTTATATTCCGCTGCATAATTTTTTTTATTCATTATTTCTCAACAGCTGACCTAAAGTGTTAGTTGTCTAAATTTTAATTAATCTGTTCAATTAGTTTAACGGGGGCCTTCAAGGCTTAAGGGGGCATTGCCACCTATTGTATTTCAAATTGTATTAATTTAGCACACAATTCATAAAACATTTCTTTTTACCTTTAAAATTATTCCCCCACCCCCTTTATCCTAATAAAAAATAATGCTATCTTAAAATTCCCCCTTCCCTCCTTTAAGCTAAATTTAGACATTAAAAAATCTATTGGCTCCGCCACTACATCCATTTAATTTTCTTAAAACGGAACTCTATCTCTTTCAAAAAAAAAAAAAAAAAAAACGGAACTCTATCAATACTTTATATTCTTAAATTCAAAAATAATATAAAGTAGTTGAATATTTGTGTTATAATATAGCAGTAATAGTTTTTTTATAGCATTATAAGCTCATCTTGAAATTAGCAAAGCTATTTCTTTTAAAATAAAATAAAATAAAATATAGTAAACTTATGCACAATCAAAGGAAAAGGAAAGTGTGGGCTAGCTGCTATTGTGGTACAATGATATGCACTGACTAATTCAACCCTAGTTGTTGCAAAATATATCTCCATCTCTAACTGAGAATCTTGTTGTACTGGAGCCAATTAGGGTCACAAAAATCTGATGTACAACTAACTTAAGTACCCCTGAATTCTTTCTGCACATATCTTTTTCTCTCTCTCTCTCTCTCTCTTCCTATAATTCTGTCACACATAACCACACATTTTCAGTTTAGTACTGTTCTTTATGCTAACTTCTTTAATTGGCATGTTTTCTTATTTTCATGCAACTAAAATATGGCGTATGGATATACTCTTTATCAACTTAAACTATTGAAGAATGGACAGGGTTAGGATCATACCCAATAAGATTCCGGGTTGAAAACATTATTTTCTTAAGCATCTAAATAAATATTTACCTAAATTTATCGGCAAAGGAAATGATATTACTATTAGCTCATTAACTTTGAATGTAATCCATTATTTCGGTATTTGTCACTTATTCTATTTTCTTATAAGTAGAGTTGCTTTGCACGTGTCACGCTTCTTAGCTACGCAATATAGTTCCTTGTATCTCTAAGAAATCAACAAACATTTTTTTTTATAAAATTGCTATCTTGTAACAAGAGTTCAAAATAAGTTTTTTATCATGATGGTCAAAGAATGTCAATGACTACTGTAGTAAAAAATGGATCGATATTAGGGAATGTTTGAAATCATTGAAGAAAGTAATGTTTGTTAAATGTACAAGAGTGGATGCAAAACAAATTAGGAACTGCATTTGCAAAACTAATGGAGTAGTTAACATGGGTCCATTACCTCGATCTCTTTAGTTTCAACCTATTCGGGTTTTATGTAGTCCGCAATCCACACTCTGAAATCTATCAGTGACGAAAACTGTTAATTTTTATTAATTTAAACATTCACCAAAATACTAAACATAAGCATAGTAATTTTTCGTTTGTTTTTTTCTTTGAAAAATCGTTTATTTTTTTTAATAATAAATTCCTTAACTGCATTTGATGGGAATTAAACATCTTATTCTTTGATATTGCATTTGATGGGAATTAAACATCTTATTTTTTTAATAATAAATTCCTTAACTGCATTTGATGGGAATTAAACATCTTATGTGTCAAATAGAAAAAGATACCGAATATCACTGCAACGAATGAGCATAGTAGTAATTAATTATTCTTTGATATTGCTACACAAAATAAAAAGAAAAAATAAAATAAATGAGAAGGGTAGGGTTGTTAAGTAGTTGCAGTGGGGCTCCTATTGAAAGGAAAGTAATGGTAGTATCCATTTTAGCCAGTAGAATGAATCCTTTTGTTATCTGAATTCCATCACTTCTTTCTATAAATAGACCCCTTTGTTACTCCCTCATAGGTCATCCCAAACCCCAACCTACTGGTTTCCTATATCACCTTCTCTTTCTCCTCTCTTAAATACACACTCACACATCCACACACACACAAATAAAGTGCACTTGCTTTATGCTTTTCAGAGATTTTTTCTTCTGTAAACTGGTAAAGAGAATATGGGGAAGTGATCATGTTGTTGACAGAAGATAGAGAGCACAGATGATGAAGTGCTCCATTTTTATCCACTTGGAATTGGGTGGAGAAAGAGAGAGAGAGAGAGAGAGAGAGAGAGAGAGAGAGAGAGTCTTCTGCAGTCTGCACCTCCCTCCTTTGTGCTCTCTATGCTTCTGTCATCAATCACCTTCATCCCTTCACTCTCTTTCACTTCCAACATTAATCTTATTTACTTTTAACTTTTCCATTTCCTGATTCATATAATTATGGACAATGCTAGGGGCAGAAAAGAAGTTTACAAAATGATGGATACAAAATAGGGTGACGATATTTTATTGGTTGCATCGATTGTGGACCCAGCACACTCTATTTAAAAGCACCAATAAAAATCATGACACATCATTTTGTAAGCCACATTTTGTGAATTTTTTTGTGACTTTATATTTACCCATACTTAATTAATAGTACTGTACCAGTTATTTTTTCTGTTCTGGTTACCTTTTTCTTTTTGAATAGCCTTGTGATTTAATCTATAAAATGTTACAAGAACTTCAGTCATTCTATCTTCAAGATGTCTATCGCATACTGCACAAACATTTTTTCCTTTCATTTTAGATCTCTTTTGATTGCGTCAAACAAACGGATCTTTTATTTGTCTTAAACCAGACATAAATTATGTTAATCAATTTTGTAACTTTTTCTATATTTTGCTCTCTCGTTTGTGATTAAAATAATCCAACTTTGTTTATTACTACCTCTGTCCCTAAATGAGTGTCCAAATTTCATTTTAAGGGACATTGAAAATCTCAACTTTGTGTACAATTTGGTAGCAAAGATTCATATATAATCTTGTAATCTCCTTTCCAAACATTTAGTTTTGCACGTATAAAGAAACCGGAGAAAAATTTTTCGAAAAAAAACATGTAGGGACAAAGTTATGTTAAAAAAAGACACTCATTTTGGGACAAAGATTTCTTGAAAATGGACACTCATTTAGGGACAAAGGGAGTATTAGTTAAGGTGATCTGAATTTCAACCTTAGTATATTTTCATGACTTATATATGTATGTTATGTTGATATAGTTTATAAGCACAAATATTTTCCTATTCTCTTCAAAATACTCCTCATAAAAACATATAAAACGGGTGAATATTCCCTGTTTAAATACAGGAAATTAATAAGGATTCCATTCATTATTATAAAATATATATTCATATTGTACCATTTTGTCTTTTCATTTGTTGTGGAAGTATACCAAAAATAATGAAAATTCTTTGCAGGTGATCAGTTACATGAGCTACTGATCAACTAAGAAGATTCAAGACTACTGCAACATAATTCAGACTTCAGATATACCTGAATTGTAGTTAAGTATAATTCTGAATCATGACACGAAGATTTCAGTTTCAATATATGTCAGATATGGCTTATTAAATTGTGTATGGTCAAATTCATAGGATAGCTCTAATTAATTATGTGAGTTTAGTTAAATACTGTATGTCAGCAAAATTAGTTATAACTCGCTCAGAGAAGTTTATAGGCCCAGTAGCTAAAGATTATCACAAAGCTACAAATATTTTGGAACTATTTGTATTAATATATTTATCTTATATTTTTGACTTATTTGTTGATACGTTAATCTTTTCTCGGCGCTTGCAGTCTGCAGATACATACTTCACCAGTTTTCAGCAATTGTAGTAGCATATGCCATTTGTACTTAACTTCCTTTCTCTTATTGTTTTTGATTCAATTTTTCTGGGCAACCCTAACTCTTCAAGTGGGATAGAGGGAGTAGCATTTAAATTGCAATTGAAATGACACATTTGTTAAATGGGAAAATCACTGAAATATGCAACGTAGTGAGTCTTAAATATCAATTAATGCAACGTACTTCTGATTTCTGGAAATAGACAATGTACTTACTTATTGTGTATCAAATAATGCAATGTACGAACAATTTAATGGATGGCGTTAAATTTGGCTAACAGAATGCTGACGTGGACGAGTTCAATGATAATATAACTATAACTCGTTAAATAATTAACGAATTCAGCTATATTTAACGATCATAAACCCACCACTATCCCCTTCCTTATTTCCCCTTCCCCTCACTCCTCCATACATTCTGACCCCAATTCCCCACCCCATCCCCACCACCCCCACCCAAACCAATTACCCACCACCCAACTTCCCCGCTCTCCCCTACCCCCATCAAACTCTCGTCTTCTTCTCTCTCTCCCCAGCCCATTCTTCTATTTCTGAAAATCGATGAAGATGAACTTGGCCGGAATCGATGAAGATGGCCGGAATCGATGAAGATGAAGATGGCCGGAATCGATGAAGATGAACTTGGCCGGAATCGATGAAACCCAGGTCTAAGATCTCAAACTTATGGTTCAAAATTGCAGATTGTTTTTCGAAATTGCAGATTTATGGTTCGAAATTATAGATTTAAGTGGGTTTGTTTTTGGTGGAAGGGTTTCTCCATGAGTGGAGATAAAACAGAGATCAGATTTATGGTTCAATCTCTGTTTGGTGGAAGGGTTTGCAGATTCGTTTAATCCATTGACGAATTGCAGATTGTGGAAAAGCTTGTTAGTTTTCTTGGAGGAGTAAACAAATTTCGTTAATTTCTTAACGAAATTTTACACTTTTACCCCCCCAAAATATCTGACTTTGTTAAATGTAGCTTATTACATACATACTCATTTAAAATATTATTACTATTATTATTATTATTATTATTATTATTATTATTATTATCATTATTAAAGTTACACTTTCTTTTAGGACTTAATTAAGCCCACTTAGAGTTATGATGAGCAATGATCTCAAACTAAACCACTCTAACAAAAATCGTAAAAAAAAAATAAAAAAAACAGCAAACGATAAGAACATTGTTCAAAGAAAGCTTCATCGACAAAACAAACACACGGCTCTTGCTACATCAACTGCAACATCATCAAGTTAAAGAGACCAGTAAAAGATGAATGCAGACATATCAATATAGACTTGAAGCACTTGCAAGTATTATCTTAGTTAATCCTTCCCAAACCAATTCCCAAACAAGATATCTTTATCAGTCTCCATTCACTTCCTAAGAAATTCTTTCAAAGAGACTACTTTGTAATATATAGTGTTATACTCCCTCTGACCCAGAAAAATAGTTCCATTTTTACTTTTATGGTCAATAAAAATGAACTTTGACCAACCTTTGGCGACGATCTAATCATTCTAGTGAAATTCCAAAATTTGTAATTGATAAATCATTAAGTGATTTATCAATAACTATTTTTAGAACTTCATTGTGATCATTAAATTAACACTAATGTTTGGTCAAAGTTTATTTTTGTTTAACATAAAAAGTCAAAATGAGACTATCTTTCTAGGACAGAGGGAGTATTAGTTTGCTTACCTTGTACTTTGCAATAACCATCCTTCATTGGATAGCCATGTTGGGTTTTGATGCACCATGCGCAGCGGAATAATAACATGAAATCAAACACTCATGACCTCGGATCCGTCCATGTAGATTAAATTAAATACAAGATGAAAGAATACTAACACTTGAAGATCGCATCCATGAACACGGACTTTAAGGTATTAAAGCAAACACTCTCTATCGGTATCCACACGTCGAACGGACTCAAGAACACCTTTTTTATTGATTGCTAGATCCAAGGCTTGATGATGAAGAAACACTTTCTTCGTATGAATTATTTTGCTTCATTGATTATTGTATTTTGATAATTCTAAATCTCAAAATAAATAATCCTCTCTCTCTCTATGTTTTATTGTTTCTTAAACAATTGTTATTGATTTCTAAAATCAACCATAGAGGCTGTCAATCCCGACTGCATATATTTATATGAGGGTTTAACCTAATTCCAATTGGATCCGGGATTCCTTCTCCAAGACGAAATCAGCAGAATCAAGACTGGGACGGGCCAGGGAGCCGTACGGCTCCATTGGAGCCGTACTCTTCCTAGCCAGCCGTACCAAACTGGTTCTGCAGTTTCCCAGATTTTCAGTCTTTTCAATCCGTTCTTTGTGTGTGACCCAATAGGATTATACTATGTTGGCGACGATTTCGAATCATTCAGAACCCGTAAGTCATAAGCGGACTCTAGCAAGCCATTATCACCGCCTAAATAGTATAACTTTGAAAGTCCAAAGTTACCTTAATAGAACATATCACAATCCCTTTGTCACGCGATATCATATTGGACATAAATCATGGTCCACGTTAACTTATGTTGTCCAATGCTTTTTCGATCCCGAGTTGATTGATATGAGCAAATGATATTGAACACATCAATTCATTAGGGTATGGCCATACACTATCATCAATTTCACTCATCGAGTGGCCAAGCAAATATCTCTCTTGAAAGAGGGATAAATCCCATCTTGACTTATCATTCTTCCGTACAAGAATCCGACTGTACCAATCATAGCCTTTATATCTACCTGGTTAAGGGTAGCGTTTGAGTACGCCAGACACAATGTTCATCATGTGGAAGACCATGATAATCTCAGGTCTAAGGATATAAATGGTATGACTATTATGAGATTTAATTATGACATTTGACCATGACATAAATCTCATAACGGGTCAATCCAGTACCTTGTTCTCCAACAAGTACCTACAAGTTTAATCCACATCCTATGCACCATAATCATCACATGATTATCCATTACACTCATGCTAGCTCTTCGTAAGTGCTAGGGAAAATAATTACTATAATAAACATGCAAAAGATATAATAATCTCTCTTGTTATATCTATAACAAATAAAGACAAGATGTAACACATAGGCCTTTCTCAAAGGCCTAGGCATAATATCTAACAATCTCCCACTTTTTTTTTTCTTTTTTTTATTCGGAGAACCAATTAACGTGTATCTGTAGACACCCCGCCTTGGACCGCTCACCCCGATTGCACATTTGATTTTGTGTTTCTCCCTATTTTAAGTGTTTTTTGTTAGTTTCTGTCACTTCCGTTAAGTTTCTGACTGACTCCGTTAAGTCCAGGGACTAAACTGAATAATAGGGCTGACTTTCTAGTCCATTCTGTCAAAAAGACCATTTCTGAGTCGCGCGCCTCTGACCATAGGAGCCAGACGCGCGCGCCTTCCGCCCCCGAGGTAGGAAGTGCGCGCATCTGGGCGTCAGTTACAGATTTCTGTCCAAGAGTCTCTCCGTTGCTCATTTTTACATGATTTGCCCAGGAAAGATTTCTTGGTGACTGAGTTTTGGCACCAAAAACATATGGCTTTCAACTATAAAAACCCCCCTAATCCACCATTTCAAAGGACCGAAAATTCTACTTACAAAAACTATACACAAATAATTTCCAAGGCATTTTCCAAAGTAATTCATCAAGAAGTGTTTGAAGTCACTTGAAGTTTAGAAAAACTCCATTTCTCCCCTTCTTCTCTACTTCATCTCTTTTCTTCTCTTTTATTTCATCAAACGTGCAATCACCCAAATCATTTTGGGACATGACACCAACGACTACTTCACTTCATTGAAGCTAGTCAAGGAGTTATCTCCCTACATTCCAAAACACCTTTTAAAACCCCCTTTTATCATCAAGAATAGGAAGAACATTTTATTATATGTAGACTTTGATCAAGCAAGACCGACATTAGTCGGGCGAGATGGGTGTTTAAGTACTTCCCATCTTGTAACCTAACCCCCGAACCTCATAACAAGAATCTCTGTTTTCGTAATCAAACTTAGGCTAAATATTAGGTTTTCTTATGTTCCTCTAAAACATAGGTGCCGACTCTACAAATTAAAACAAGTTAGACATCTTAGGATCCTTCCACCGCTCTAGGATCCTTCCACCGCTCTAGCCAAGTAGTGGGCCTTTCCCGGGGTATCTACAGTATCTAATACCCATTGAGCTAGTTATGATTTCCATCATTATTGCGAGCTTATGTAACATGATTATCCTTGTTATCATCATTTGGTACTTTGCATATTTTCGACATCTCGCATCTTGATGATTTCTGGAATAAGATAGAAATGTCTGAGTATCTGTTTAAATAAGACACTAAACCCTTGGATTGTGTAATAACAATTATTGACACAATGAAGGTCCATAAAATTAGTGACACTTAGAAAAAATTTCTAGTTTACTAATTAGTCTCTGTTGGTCCCAAAGGGCAACAAGGGTATAGAACCGCTAGAGGGGGGGGGGGGTGAATAGCGGTTTAAAATCTTTTTCGAAATACCCTTGAAAATCAACCAAGTACTTATCAGTTTGGTCTATTGCGGTTTAAAGCACTAGAACTGCTCAGATAAAATGCACAGCGGAGTTTTGCGGTTTTGGCCAAACTGAATTATAAAGAGTAGGGCGGTTTAAGTGGTTGAAAAAGGAATGATGCAACTGACAAGTCACAACTGAAGTATCACAAAAGTATGCAAATCATTTATCAAGTCATTTCACATAAAAGTAAATAGAGCTCATAAACAGAAATGTAAATGACAAGACAGAAATTAAAGATCAAAGACACACAATTTGAAGAGGTTCATTCTTGAAAGAACTACGTCCTCTACCTAGGTGGTTAGCCTAGGATTTTCTAATAGCTACTAGACTTGTATTGATTTAAAGGAGTTTTTATAAGATTACAAACGAATCCAAACTCTAAATAAACAATCTAACCTAACAATGCTATTATAACAACCCGTGTTTTCGAGGTATATAATCTATAAGAAAATATACTCCGGGTGTGTAGTGTGGAAAGAAATCAAGAGCTCAAAATATCTAAGTGATGGTGAGCAAATGATTACTTTTTGTGCAAGGCTGAGTTGTGATGATTTTAAGGCTTGAAGCTTTGATGAAGAACTCTGGGTTTGCTAAGGAGATGATGAAGATATGAGTATCTGAATTTTCAATCTTCAAAGCAAACTTGAATACTTGGGATATTCTCTTTGAAGCTCAGCAACCTTCATTGTTGAGAAATGAAGGCTATTTATAGTGAAGGCATTAGTGACCGTTGGACAATGAGGTGAGTCATTGTATGGCGGTTTTATGCGTTGTCACAATCCCATTGGTTGACCTGTCACTGTCGTCCTTTGCTTTTGCTTTGTGGCAGGAAGTTGTTGAATCACTACCTGACATTGTCCTTTTAGATGTTGGAAAAGTACAACGGTAACTTTTCAAAAAGCGAGACAAACCGACATTCCAAGAATAACTGAAACATGACTTGAAGTTTAAGGACAAGTCACCAGTCATTCATTTACGGTTGAAAAGAGAATGTTTGTCTTCAAGGAGTAAATGACAGCAATAACTTCTTCAATATCTTGGTCGGCGGTTCCACTAGATGTATGTGCGGTTTCATGAATGAACTTGAAATGCGGTTTCATCAAAGACACAAACTGCGGTTTGATGAAGGTCTTAAGGCACCATGCTGGCGGTTTGAAGACGGCGGCTTGAGGGACACTAAACCGCTATGAATAAACCGATCATAACTCAGCCTAACTACTAAACATCTAGAAATGGACTTGTCTAAAAATTGAAGTAAAACTTCATTACATGTAAACCTAAAGTCCATAAAAAGACACGTGGAATGGGTCAATCAAATCAGGTGGGTGTACTAACAATGAATCCTAACAATCTCCCCCTATTTGATTGATGCCATTACCACACTATGATATAGCAAACATTGTACTTGGTAAGAACATGCTCAAATGAGTATGTATTGAAACTGCATATCCCAAGTCAAATTCACACACAATGCTAGACCATAGATTTCTAATCTATCAACAAACAAAGGAAATGAAGGACAGATAGAAAAGAAATACATTCAGATGCATATAAGGAGATGTGATTATGAAAATCAGATATGCATGTTTAAACTGAATGTTTAAAACACATACACTTAAAAAATGTTTTCATGATGAATTAAAGTGCATGAATTTTGAAAATGCATTGTTCCACAAACAAGTAGTTTGAATAAACAAGGTTTTTGGAATAAGATGCAATGCATTCATTTTCATTATAACCCTTTAAGGTTTTGGAAGTTACAAAATTACAAGGAAATAATGAAAGGAAAAAACTTATTACAAAAGGATAGAAAGAATTCTAATCAGTTCTATCAGGAACCCTGGCGGCGGCTTGGACTACGGTTTGAGCAGCATCAGAAGGCTCAACTAGGCTGGCGGTTTCAAACACATATTCAGTTGACTTAAGACGAAGATGGGTCGGTTCATTTACCTTCTGTAAGATTTTTTCAGAAAGTTTCTTCAGGTCGTTGGCATACTGAACTAAGTAGTCAGTTGATGAAACCGTTAGATCAGCTAGTTGGTCTAACTTCTTCTCTAGAGCCTTATTCATTTTTTGGGCCGCTTCAAGTCTGAGAGAAGTCATCTCATTCAGAGTTTCAAGCTTATGTTCTAATTTGAGCTGGTTCTGCAAAAGGGTTTCAATCTTGAATTCCATTCTTCCAATCCGAGGGTCAATAGCATTCTCCCTCTTAATGGCATCAACAAGGAAGGGTAGAGAGGAAAGAAATGCAGATTGGGTAAAAAATGAATCCAAAACAAACTGAATCTTTACTGGATCAGTTTCAAAAAGGGAGGAAGGGAAAGGAATGATAGAAAATGAAGTGTAGGGAAGAGAAGGGGAAATGGAAAGAAGTTGGGTATTAGAGAGAGGAATGGAAGTATAAGGAGAGAACTGCCATCTATAAAGATAAGGAAATACAGTGCAGTTTATCCTAAAGAAAAATTGAGAGCAGAGAGAAAAGATGAACTCAACTGCCAGATCTTCAATAATTTGATCAAGAGTTGAAGCAATGAGTTGATTTGAAGCAGCCTGAGACTCATCGGCTGGAAAAATTGCAAAAGGATTTGGACGACCAGACTTGAGCCGTTGCTCTTCATGCTTGTTGGCGGCTCTGATGATGGCTCCAATGCGGTTGGCTTTGGAAGTAGTAGCTCTAAACCTCTTTAGGTAAGCCGCGATATCCTGTGCACATTTCCTTTTCAAACCACGCGGTTTGGGAGTCCTAACTGCAACTTTGAACTCATGCAAAACCGAAGGGGCAGAGATATTGATCAGTTGCGGTTGAGATGACGGTGGAACTGCTGGAGCAAAAGGCAGTGTAGGGGATCCAGAAGGTGAAGGAGTATGCTCTGGTGAGTCAAACTCTAGCTTTCGTTTTAATGAAGGAGGAGCGGTTTCAACCAACATGGGGTCAATTCCGGCCTTTCTCAGTTCAGCTCTTTCTTTCAATTCCTTTGCAAATGGGCCTTCAATAGGTGAGTGATCCTTCTTGTCATGAGCTTCAGTGAAGTCCACTGCACCAGGTGGCCTTGATTGCCAGTGCTCCACAAAATCATATTTCTTGATTAATCTTCTCTTCTTCTTCAGCGGTTGAACCTCAAGATTGTCATCATCTTGCTCAGGTTCATCTTGAACTGCCTCAGACACATCAGTCTACTCAGGCAGTACTGCAGCCTCAAACTCATCGGTTTGCTCAGGCTGAACCGCACTTGTAGATACCTCGGTTTGTTCAACTGGAACCGCATCCTCAGACACTTCGGTCTGCTCAGGCTCGGTTTGAGGGGACGGTTTAAGGTTGGGAAGGGTAGAAAAGATAAGCTGTAACTGTTCTTCAGTGAATTGAACAGTTGGCAGTTTGAGAGGGGATTTTGGAGGTGAGATAGGTTTGGATTCAGAGGTGGTGGCTTTCAGTTTTCTCAAGAGATTCACATCTTGTGCAAAATTCATGGATTTTTTAACATTTGGCTTGATTGGGGAAAGGGGTTTTATCTGGGGTTTGGAAGAGGTAGAAGGAGTTGATTTAGTGAAAGGAATTGGTTTAGATGAAGGTGGAAGCGGTTCAGAAGAGGGATTGGATAGAATAAGGAAGGATTTTGGTAAGGACGGTTTTGGAGGAAGAATGGATGAGGGTTTTGAAGTGTCAGTAATTTTGGCTTTCTTCTTTCTTGGAGCCGCGGTTTCCCTAGGTTGAGCCGCAGGGATTGCAGGCTCCCCCTCAACCGCAGACTCCCTCTCAACTGGAGCCTTAGTTCCATCCAGGCTAACTCCTAGCCTATTCAAGGTGGCAGTTTGAGCTGCTTCTATAGCTCTAGTAGCTGCGGTTTGATCTTCTATGGCACCAGCATAAGGTTTGCCTGACTTATTTAGCCGAGCCTCAGGATAGGGTCCTCTCTGTTCTTCAGTCAATGGATCAGCATTCCATACCGCTTGTGCAAACTGCCATCCAAACCCGGTTCTGAAAGCATCAAGCTTTGAAGCACCAAACAAGGTCTTCTCATTCGGTTGCACCCACTCAGCTTCATTTGCCACAGAAGCCTTAAAGATCACAGAATCCTGATGAAGGAATTTTGTTAAGAGTCTACAGTGAGTTCTGATCTTTGTTTTACCAGCGGCTTTGGCAGAAGTATGGCGGCTGAGGGCATTGATCATTTCTTGCATGATGATCCTTGGCCAGTGCAGGTTCTTCCCTTTGTAGATAGCCACACAGTAGTTGTACTGCTCAGAAGTGAAGTTGTTGTGATTGCCATTCTTGCACATCACTCCAGTATCTGCTAAATCACACAACATCGCCATAATTTCTCCAAACTCCTTCTTGGGGGTGGACTTAGTGTTGAAGACAGAGACCCCTAAGAGCTCCTCAGTGGTTCGGCTGACTAACTCTGGTTTGATGGAAAGAATTCCGGAGTTTTCTAAACCAGCCAGAATAGCCACTTTTGAAGCAGATAGAACTACATCCTTTGTCCTGACAGTGGACTTGATGGCATTTTCAGTCTTCACTTCTCCAGACTCTAAATCTCTGATTTCTTCACCTTTACCATTCAACAGGGGTACCACACATACAATCCCATTGTCAAAGAATTCTGCACAAAGCCTTTTGTCAAACTTCGGTTCATCCAACTGAAACAGAGGCAGCAATTTTGACGATTCAAGTAGGGCAAGCAGTTTTCTTCCAACTACATCAGCTTCGAATTCGGCTTTGATGATTTGAGATCCAGGTACAAAGTTGGATTCATCCTAAAAATAATCAAAGTTAGTAAGAGATTGGTGCAAGCAGATTGAATAAATCAAGCATTCAAACTGCTACAAGGAATTCTAACAATGAAATGGGCGGTTTAAGCAAAATAGGGGTAAAATGGTAAACACCCAAAACTAGACATGAAAAGAATTTGAAAAAGGATTTGAATGCATGAAGAACATGATGAACAGAGGATACACATGCAAAACAAAAACTTAACCAAAACATGAAAGAAGTATACCAAAAGACTCAAAAAGAGCAGATACTAACAAAGTTCTAAAAGAACAAGTTCAAATAACAAACCCAGAACATAGTATCAAAAAGAAATACGAAAGAACACCGGAAAAACCCAAAAATCAAAATTGTTCAAAAATTGAACAAAAGACAAGAAATAAACATCAAACCCAGCATATATGAACATATGTAAGCATAATCAACCAAAAATTTAAAGAAAAAGCAAGTAAAAATATTAGAAGACGAACAAGCTTTTTCGAACAACAATGGCAGAAAAATATGAAATGCTAGAGTGAAGAAATCATACCATATCGACTTTGGATGTTTTAGATGTAGATGGAGCAGAAGGTTCGGATGATTTCTTAGGTGCCATTTGAATTTTGAAAAGAGTATGAGAAATTTTGGAGGTAGAAAATGGAGGTTTGCAGAAGAGAGAGATAAATGATGAAGAAGGTAAAAAGGTAAAAAGAAATAAACTTTGTCTTTTATACTCAAATAACTATTCCTCGGGTAATGGAACGACGAGAACGGTGCACGATTATCTCCAGATGGCGTCCCACGTCACATAGAATTTAATGCGGCAGAGAAAATTGTAAAAAGGTCCTTATAATTGATATGACATAAAGTAGGGACTGAAATGCAATTTCATAGCTGAGCAGTTTGATTGAGCAAACCGACTTACCTTACATCTTCAGCGGTTTTCATGAAACTGATGTCTCTCTAATCTGATGGCGGTTTTTATGTTTAAACCGAATGACTTTGCTTTCTTGTCGGTTTTGAAATAACCAATTTCATTCATTTTGACTCGTCAGTTTGATGGAGTATCTTGTACCGAACCATTTATTGATGCGGTTTCAATGATGACAGAACCGCACACTAGATGACTTTTCTAAGCATAGCCAAAACACTTAAACAAAAGATATTAGAAATAATATATATAGATATGATATCTTAAGTTAGTTCTAACATACCCATTTCTCCTCGTAAGTGATACAACCTGGAATTTTCAAGCGGTTTGGTGAGGATATCAGCAATTTGATCATCTGTTCCCACCTTTGCTACAAAAATGTTTTTCTTTTCAACATGGTCTTTGAGGAAATGATATCTTATGTCGATGTGCTTGGTTTTTGAGTGCTGAACTGGATTGTTGGAGATGGATATTGCAGCAGTGCTATCACAGTAGATGGGGCAGTTTTGTTCAAATATCCCGTAGTCCTCCAACTGTTGTTACATCCAGAGAATTTGAGAGCAACAGCTTCCAGCCGCTATATATTCAGCTTCAGCGGTTGAGACTGAAACTGACGCTTGTTTCTTGCTGGACCATGACACAAGCCGCGTTCCAAGGAACTGACAAGTACCACTTGTGCTCTTTCTGCTTATCTTACATGCTGCAAAGTCAGCATCTGAATAACCTAATAGATCAAATGAAGATTCTTTGGAGTACCAAAGTCCAATGTTAACAGATCCACATAAATATCTAATAATACGTTTAACATCAATAAGATGAGATTCTCTAGGGTCAGCTTGAAATCTAGCACAAACACAAACACTAAACATGATATCTGGCCTACTAGCAGTTAAGTAAAGTAGAAAGCCAATCATACCTCGGAAGAGAGTTTGATCAACTTTCTTACCATGTTCATCTCGATCCAAACTACAGGCCTTAGTTATTGGGGTATCAACTGGTTTAGCGGTTTGAAGCCCGAACTTCTTTATCAAATCTTTAGTGTATTTGGCTTGGTTGATAAAGATCCCATCATGGCATTGCTTGACTTGGAGTCCAAGAAAGAATGTCAATTCTCCCATCATACTCATTTCAAATTTACTCTTCATTAGCTTCTCAAACTTAACACACATAGTTTCATTAGTAGAACCGAAAATAATATCATCAACATATATTTGAACTAACAATGAATGACTTTTGTGTTTAGCTATAAATAGAGTTGTATCAATTTTACCTCGAGAGAAGCCTTGTTCAATAAGAAATTTAGATAGAGTGTCATACCATGCTCTTGGAGCTTGTTTGAGCCCACACAATGCTTTCTTGAGTTTGAAGATATGATTTAGAAGTTTGTTATCTTCAAATCCTGGCGGTTGGGCTACATAAACTTCTTCTTGTAGTTCACCATTCAGAAATGCACTCTTCACATCCATTTGATATAACTTGAATTTCTTGAAGGATGCATAGGCCAGGAACAATCTTATGGCTTCAAGTCTGGCTACAGGGGCAAAGGTTTCATCATAGTCAATCCCTTCTTCTTGCCTATAACCTTGAGCAGCCAACCTAGCTTTGTTTCTAGTTATAGCACCACTTTCATCCATCTTGTTTCTATATACCCATTTTGTTCCAATTACAGTGTGATATCTGGGCCTTGGAACTAGATTCCAAACTTTGCATCTTTCAAACTGATTAAGCTCTTCTTGCATTGCAATTACCCAACTTGGATCACTTAGAGCTTCATCTACCTTCTTCGGTTCCATCTGAGATAACAGAGCAGTTGAGAACAAACTGTGATCATCTCTGTGAGTCAAACTCCCTCTGGTTTGGACACCAGTACTGATAGGACCAATAACGTTGGCAGTTGGATGGTCTCTATGCTCATTAATTTCAGGAGGGAGGTTGTCTTGAACCACTATTTCTTGATGATTTTCCAGAGGAGGATCATCTTTATAATCATTGAAATCTTCATTGAAGGTTAGATTTGGAACTGGTTCAACAGTTTGAATGGGATCAGAGGACAGCGGTTCAACAGTTACACCATCAGCGGTTTGAGTAGATGCGGCTGAAGAACTGGATGTAGCGGTTTGAGTAGGATGGTTGTCAGTTGCTCTATGTCTAGTGCCTGTCTCAAAATCACTAAAATCATTAGCAACATTTGGAGCCATATGTGGCTCAAGGAGAGCATGTTCATCAAATGTAACATGGACTGACTCTACAATTTTTAAAGATGTCTTATTGAAACAACGAAAAGCTTTGGAGTGTTTAGAATAACCAACAAAAATACCTTCATCGGCTTTAGCATCAAATTTACCTCGATGCTCTTTGCCATTGTACAAGATGTAACACTTGCATCCAAATGTTTTGAAGAAGGCAATGTTGGGTGATCTGCCTCTCCACAATTCATAAGGAGTCTTGTTGTGAGCTTTGATGATGAGGGAGCTGTTCTGGGTGAAACATGCGGTATTGACAGCTTCGCTCCAGAAGTACTTGGGAGGCTTGGCTTCTGCAATCATAGTCTTTCCTGCTTCAATCAAAGTTCTGTTCTTTCTTTCCACTACTCCATTCTGTTGTGGGACTCCAGCGGCAGAGAAATTATGATCAATTCCATGATCATCACAATATTGGGCAACACCATTGTTTGTAAATTCGGTTCCATTATCTGAACGCACAGCAACAATGTCATCCAATTTCTGAGTTTGGAGCTGTCTAAAGAGAGCGGTTATGATGCCATAAGTATCATCTTTAGAGGCCATCATTTCCACCCATGTATATCTTGAATAATCATCAACCACCACAAGTGTATAGCGGTTTCCTCCAATACTGGCAGTTGGGACAGGTCCAAATAAATCCATGTGCAGCAGTTGCAAACAGCGGTTCGTTGAAGGCGCGGTTTTACTAGGAAATGACTGTTTGGGCTGCTTACCAAGCTGGCATGCTTTACACTTTTCATCATGATGGTCAGCCACTTTGGGTAGTCCTTTTACTAGACCATCCCTGTGCAGTTTTGCTAGATACTTGAAGTTCAAGTGGCTGAGCCGCTTATACCATTACCAGCTGCTTTCACTTATATTTTTGGCTACAAAACAGAGGTCAGCAATAGAAACAATATTGCTTAAATCTATTATATGAACATCACCTGTTCTGTTGTCAGTCAGTAGAGTGACTCCAGAGGAAGCATCTTTGATATAACAACTAGTTGATGTGAAGATTCATTTCATTCCTTTGTCACAAAACTGAGATATGGAGAGAAGGTTGTGCTTGAGTCCTTCTACTAATGACACATTTTCAATAGTCACATTTCCTCGTTTGATTGCTCCATATCCTACTGTTTCTCCTTTCTTGTTGTTACCAAACACTACTGGGGGACCTTTCATTTGGATGAAACTGCAGAGTAGTTTGGAATCTCCAGTCATGTGTCGTGAGCATCCACTATCCAAATACCAGAGATCCTTCTTCTTCTTAGCGGTTCCAGCCATAAAACATGAAATCTGAAAAATAAACATGAAAGGTTTTGGTCCCCCTTATTCCTTGGGTCCTAGGGTTAGCAGCTTTTTGGGACCCACACCTGTTTGACCATAGGATTTTTACGTCCCTTAGCATTGGGTGTGAATCTTAAAAGATAATGACCAGCACTATGACCAAAGTCGGCACAAATAGAACAATAAATTAAGCCAGGTTGTGGTTGCGGTTTTACAAACCCATTACTGACCTTCGGATTCTCATGTTTTACTGGGTCAGCGGTTTTGGCTTTAACAAAGTTAACCTTCTTGAGTTCAACCTTTCTCTTAGGTGCGGCTTTAGGAAATATAACAGGATATTCCTTAAACCGACTAGGAGCGGTTTCATTACTCAATACTTCCTTGGTTGCCTCAGCCGCTGTGGATTTCTCTTTCCACTTTGGATCTCTCCCAGTCTGGTTTTTAGGATACTCATAGAAATAATTTTGCTTTTTAATTTCTTGTGTTGAGCCCTTTTTACCAGCATGATTCACCTTAGGAATTTCTTTGGTTTGTTCAGTTGGTTTCACACCACCTTCAGCACAGAGACAAGGACACTTACACCCATCATCAGTTTTAAATCCTAATCCACTTTTCTCCTTAGAGAGAATTTGTGAATTAACGATTTGTTCCATGGTGACACCAGACTTAGTCCACACATCGGTCACTTTTTGAAGTTCATCCCTTTGTGCAGTAAGATCATGGATTCGGGTGTTAAGTACCTCGGTTCTGTCCTTAAGGTAGCGGTTTTCTTTCACAATAGAAGCTATCCCAACAATTTGGAGCTTGAGTTTTTCAATCTCCTCCTTATGGGACTTGCACTCTTTTTGGGAATATTCAAGTTCCGCAGCCATTAATTTATATGCCTTTTTAAGTACAGTGTGTTGTTGACAAATAACATTAGCACGTTCAAGTACCTGGTCATCATGGCTTTGTTCGGTTTGATCCTCAGGAGAGTAGTTTGGTGAAGTAGGAGTTTTGCCTTGTTTAGCTTCAGGAGTTCTTGGTGAAACTGACTTCATTTAATGGAGTGGCAGTGGAAGGCTTTCGTCAATTTCAACTTTTTCTTCAAATCCCATTAGGCAAAGATTTGCAACTCCTTCATCTTCATCACTATCATCTGTATCAGAACCCATCCATGTTAATGGTTGTTCTCCTTGTTCAACAACCATTCCTCTTCTCTTGAAAATTTTTTTGTTGAACGTTTTCTTGGCAGGAGCGGCTTCATAGCGCGGTTTGGGACAACTGGAGGCAAAATGACCTGGTTGTCTGCAGTTGTAACAAACAAGATCATCCCTTTTCTTAGCATCAGTTGCTTTGTTGAATCTGGTTGGAGGGACAAACTTTGCAGGGCCGCCTGACTGAAATTGAGCTCTGTTCTTTCTGAACTTGGTGTAGTTTTTCACATAGAGAGCAAACTCGTCATCATCCATGTCATCAAAGTCAACTTGAGTAGAACTGGATGCTACACTTTGAGAATTTTGAGATGGAGTGTAGGATTGATGAGATTGCTGAGGTTGAGAATAGGGTTGATGATGTTGAGGGTAAGGTTGATGAGGCGGTTGGTAATACTCTGGAGGTACGGTTTGAGAAATATGTCTTGGAATATTTGGATCAAAAGAAGCGGTTTGTAAATGGGTATTATATGTGGTTTGATGGTGATCTGGATTGTAAACTGGAGATGTGGCATTGTTGAAAGCGGCAAGAGAAAGAGACTTGAATCTATTTTCGGTTTCATGAGCTTCCTCAAGCTTGAATTCAAATACCCTTAGCATGGCATAAAGATGACGAAGATCAAGAGCTTCCAGATCTTTGTTGTCTTCAATGTTGGTAGTTTTGATCAGCCATTTGCTACCAAGAGATTGCATGAATCTCATGTTCAGGTCAGTATTGGAATACTTGTGCCCTAGAGAGACACATACATTGACAATTTCCACGAACCGCTCATAGCATTGGCGAAGAGATTCCTTTGGGTCTTTGACAAAGTAATCAAAGAGCCTTCTCTGTTGGTACAGGCGGTTCTTCTTGGTGTCGGCATCTCCTTCCAGAAAGTCAATGATGCCATCCCATGTTTCCGTTGCGGTATTGCAATCTAGAACCTTTGAGTGAGTTCTTAGATCAATAGCTGATACAAGCATGGACATAGCTCTACCATCAAAGTCCACATTCCGTTGATCAGTTTCGGTCCATTCAGCTTCCGGCTTCTTGATTTCCGCGGTTTGTCCAGCAGTACCTGCATCAGGGTTAGCCTTCATCGGGACATAGGGTCCATTAACAATTGCAGTCCATAATCTGCGATCCTCAGATATCATGTGCTTCTTCATCCTATCTTTCCAGAAGATGAAACTATCTTCATTGAGAATACGTAAGTGATTAGAGTTGGATGTCTGCATCATATGGGAGTTTATGTTTGACATTGGATCAGCACCCAAGCGGTTAAGCTTGTAAAATAATTTTTGGTGGATATGCTCTGATACCACTTGTTGGTTCCAAAGGGCAATAAGGGTATAGAACCGCTAGAGGGGGGGGGTGAATAGCGGTTTAAAATCTTTTTCGAAATACCCTTGAAAATCAACCAAGTACTTATCAGTTTGGTCTATTGCGGTTTAAAGCACTAGAACCGCTCAGATAAAATGCACAACGGAGTTTTGCGGTTTTGGCCACTCTGAATTATAAAGAGTAGGGCGGTTTAAGTGGTTGAAAAAGGAATGATGCAACTGACAAGGCACAACTGAAGTATCACAAAAGTATGCAAATCATTTATCAAGTCATTTCACATAAAAGTAAATAGAGCTCATAAACAGAAATGTAAATGACAAGACAGAAATTAAAGATCAAAGACACACAATTTGAAGAGGTTCGTTCTTGAAAGAAATATGTCCTCTACCTAGGTGGTTAGCCTAGGATTTTCTAATAGCTACTAGACTTGTATTGATTTAGAGGAGTTTTTACAAGATTACAAACGAATCCAAACTCTAAATAAACAATCTAACCTAACAATGCTATTATAACAACCTGTGTTTTCGAGGTATATAATCTATAAGAAAATATACTCCGGGTGTGTAGTGTGGAAAGAAATCAAGAGCTCAAAATATCTAAGTGATGGTGAGCAAATGATTACTTTCTGTGCAAGGCTGAGTTGTGATGATTTGAAGGCTTGAAGCTTTGATGAAGAACTCTGGGTTTGCTAAGGAGATGATGAAGATATGAGTATCTGATTTTTCAATATTCAAAGCAAACTTGAATACTTAGGATATTCTCTTTGAAGCTCAGCAACCTTCATTGTTGAGAAATGAAGGCTATTTATAGTGTAGGCATTAGTGACCATTGGACAATGAGGTGAGTCATTGTATGGCGGTTTTATGCGTTGTCACAATCCCATTGGTTGACCTGTCACTATCGTCCTTTGCTTTTGCTTTGTGGCAGGAAGTTGTTGAATCACTACCTGACATTGTCCTTTTAGATGTTGGAAAAGTACAACGGTAACTTTTCAAAAAGCGAGACAAACCGACATTCCAAGAATAACTGAAACATGACTTGAAGTTTAAGGACAAGTCACCAGTATTCATTTATGGTTGAAAAGCAAATGTTTGTCTTCAAGGAGTAAATGACAGCAATAACTTCTTCAATATCTTGGTCGGCGGTTCCACCAGATGCATGTACGGTTTCATGAATGAACTTGAAATGCGGTTTCATCAAAGACACAAACTGCGGTTTGATGAAGGTCTTAAGGCACCATGCTGGCGGTTTGAAGACGGCGGCTTGAGGGACACTAAACCGCTATGAATAAACCGATCATAACTCAGCCTAACTACTAAACATCTAGAAATGGACTTGTCTAAAAATTGAAGTAAAACTTCATTACATGTAAACCTAAAGTCCATAAAAAGACACGTGGAATGGGTCAATCAAATCAGGTGGGTGTTCTAACAATGAATCCTAACAGTCTCCTTATCCAAACAACTTTCTAGTCGCATCTCATGCTATTAGATACTCAACCTTTTGTAGAATAGTAATGGTGTATTTAGAACTCTTCTAATACCATTATTAAACATAAACATGTATTCATACTGCGATATTTCTCTTTGTTGGTTTGTAAGAATGCATCTATGTAACCATTACAAGATCATCTTTCATTCCATCAAAGATCAAGAATGCATCCTTTAGTTGTTTTCAAGTACATAAGAATGTTTCTTATTTAATGACTTTCACTAGGATCTGATTAGTATCATCTCATCATACTCCAAGTCTATGAGGAATCCGGACTTAGTACATTAACATGGCTTGCCAAAGCGTATGGAATCCTCATCATGTACTCTTTCTCATTAGTCTTTCAATAAGACTAAATCTTGCCAAGATTAATGCCATTAGACTTTTGCAAGTAACCTCTCCAAGAGTCTTGCATAGTGAACTTTTCACTATCTTTTCTATGTTTAGTACTTTGACTTCAACCAATCATCCTTTTAGATTTATCTCCATAAATCTAAGTTCCAAGGATATAAACGGCTTTGACCAAGTCTTTCATTAAGAAACTCTTTCAAAATGAATTATATGTCAACCGCATATATTACACTAGGAATTATGTTACGCTCCCACTAAATTTATTGTAATCACAAGTTTCATCTTTGATGAATTCAAACTCTTTCAATGCTACATCAGAATGAAAATTTCACTCCAAGTATATTGCTTCAATCCATCTCATGGATTTCTGCAACTTGCATATTTTATTAGAATTTTATGGATTAACAAAACTTTTAGGTTGTATCAAACACGTCCTACATTATGTTCATGTTAAGGAATACTGTTTTGACATCCATTTGTCATATTTTATATTCGCAATATGAGGTCATGACCATTAGAATTCTAATATCCTTAAGCATGACTGTAGGTGACAAAGTTTCATCATAATCAATATTATGAATTAACTTTACTCAATTAGCCGTGCTTAATAGATATGCACTTTGCGATCCATGTCTGTTTTCTCCAAGAAAACTTAATTTCCACCTTATGGTTTTTAATCATTCAGGTAGAACAATCAAGTTTCAAACTTGATTATCATACATGGATTGCCCTTTTAGATTTCATGACTCCAAGTCATTTATCTAAATCCGGAGTGGACAATGCATCTTGATAGGTAGTAGGTCAATCATTCTCAATGATATCTTCCTTATTTTTTCTATTACGAGAAATCAATATTTATTTTTATAGATAGTATCCTATTATATATGCAAATAACTTGTGTATACTTGAACGAGTTTCCACAACTCATTGTGAAACTTTGTTAAACTTCCATCTTAGGTTCAATGTCATTTTCTGGGTCTCGAACTCTTCGAGATACATTTTACTCCCACTAGTCTTTTAGAGATAAAGATTTATCTAGAAAGTACTACTTCAAATAACAAACGATTTGTACTCTTGAAGGGATGTAAAATTAATATCGTTAAAATAACAAATTAAAATGCATTGACTAGATTTATGTGTGATTTGTCCAAGACAATACTTTTCGCAAAAGTATCACATCACAAATCATTATGAAAGACAAACCAAGTTTTCTTTCATTTCATATCTTATATGGTATTATTCGAACATCTTTAGATGAAACTCAAATTAGTGTAAGCGTAGCTGTTTCCATCATATAATCGAAAAGGTTAATTGAAGATGAATTTTACTTTTCATGAGATGAAAAACATCATTCTGCAGACAATATGCAAATCTCTAGAACTATATCAGTACGACTGATTAGCAGGCGTCACCTCCAAGCAATCCGTACGGTGATCGTTTTCAGATCCAGTTTTTCTTATTCTATAGACTTTCCACAGAATTCTCATCAAGTCCATGGCTCAAATATTTATTACCTTGATCAGATCAGATTACATCAATACTTTTGCCATGAGCAATCGAAATCCTTTCTAGCATTGTTACTTTAATGAACTATATACATCAATATGTATTAATCCAAAAGATTATTTCTTTTCACTACTATTAGTAAAATGTGTCTTGATCAATTTCCAAGATTCACATGTATCACATGATTCAAATCATGTGAATTTAAAAGTCTGTCACACGGAATTTTAGATGTGTTTTTTTATCATTTGATATAGACATCAATGCTTTAAGAATGCAACGATTACATTCTTATATTTGGATTTCTCATTATTTATGTTATACTTATTATTTTGTCCTTCCAAGATAAGGATATAAAGTCTCATTATATGATTAGAAATACAATAAAGCAAATCATATTAAATGGAGCACCTTCTCATTTGAAATAAGAAATATCAATAATCTTCTAATGAAGAAACTAAAATAATATTTCTAATTATAGTAGGAACATCACAACATTTGCTCAAAACAAATATGAAGCCACTAGGTAAAGACACATCACAAGTTCCTATGATTAATGTTGCAACCTTTGCATCATTATTACCACATAGGTTAATCTTTACCTTTTTTAAGTAGTCTTTCTATTTCTCAAGTCTTACACATTTATACAAATGTGGGATCCATATCTGGTATCCAATACCCAAGAACTTAGAAGTAGAAAGTTTAACATAAATACTTGAAGTGGTAGTCTTAATACCTTTCCTTTTGATCTTTTAATTCAAATTGTAATTTCTCCAATGGTCAATCTTATTACCATGGTAGCAATTATATCCTTTGTGTTTTAGGTTTGGCCACAAATATTTCCTTTAGGTTTGACAACTCTTGTCTTTATCTTAAATCCTTTATTTATAATTTGATAAGGTCTCCATCTTGATATTAAGTCTAGCATTTTTAAAAATCCAATGTCGCTTATGAATTAATATCAAATCTGTTGTTAGTTCCAAACTAACTTGTTACCTATCTCAAATACTTCTTGCCTTTGTTTGTTTGTTGATTATGATGGTACTTTTCTAGATAAATTGTTTATCTCTAAAAGAACCAGTGGGAGTAAAATATATCTCGAATGGTTTGAGACCTAGAAAATAACATAGAACCTTAGATGGAAGTTTAACAAACTTTCGCAAGGAGTTGTGAAAATTTATTCAAGTTACACAAATTACTTGTGTCGCGACCCCGACCCCGCGGGCCAAGAGCACGCGAATTGGACGTCGACTTAACACACAATTACCAAAATACTGAAGATAAAAATTCCACTTTTATACCCAAAAGGGTTTAAAACAAAGTTTTAGATATCCAAGTTTAACAACAACAAAATACTACTAGTATAAGCTCCACAAGCTTACACCAAAAATACAAAAGATTTCAAATCTTAATGACGTCGTTGGTAAAACTATCCCCAAAAGGTTATACATTTAAATAATGCAAACCGATCAATAACAACCTGCCCAAAATCTCAATCCTCTCGACGTCCTCCTCGATTCGCAATTCCTAATCCTTTCCTCCTTGGGGGGGGGGGGTTAAGGAAAAACAAAGATAAAAGAAAAGGGGGTGAGATAAATCTCAATAAGTTACTAATGCAACTACATGACATGCTATGATGCAATAAACCATAATAATATCTCACATAGCACATAGCAAATATCATTTAACAGATAGCAGCGGAAATAAACACGTAACAAAGGATACTGAGCCAAGGTTTCCCCAACAAAGGATATAACAATATGATCAATGATGATAGGGCCGCATCGCAGAGCAGCATCAATAAGCAGCATCAAAGAGCCGATAAACCAATCAACGATAGCAGCATAATAGCTGAAGAGAAAACCCGGTACCGGAACCAATAACCAAACGATAACTGAGTATACGACACAAAGTCGCAACCCCTTATAATAGCTAGACTATTCCCAAGAAAGGATCTAGATCATCTCACATCCAAGGCCAATCTGGAGGAGGGAAATAATGGGGCAAAACAATGGTCAACATTATAATGGACTCGGCTCGTTGCCATTATAATCTTTTCCATCGCCCGACACAACCACAAATACCAGCTGGACTTTCAAATAAATGCTAAGTAATAAATACTAGCTTAAATAAACAACTCATGATTCCAAAGTAGGGAACCATACCAATTAATCACCAAGAAGATGAAATAAAACCAACCACACATAATAAAGTCATTCCAATATTCCCAAATAATAATTGATCAAATTCCACATCACAATCGTTCACAAAGGAACCAATTCCGAACAATAAGGTGTTCCACAATGTTAATTTAAGTCCACTAGAATAGTACCCAAACTTTGGCTAAGGAAGCAACCTAGTTTTAAACAATCAAAAGGAAGATTTCCAGAAATAGGGGGCGGGCGGGCGCCTAAACAGAGGCGGGCGGGCGCCCTCAGGCGGCAGAGACTTTTGGTCATAGAAATGACGAGTAAGCGGGCGCTTGGGACCTCACGGGCGGTCGCCCGGAACACCACAGGCGGGCGCCTGGAAGGAAATCTGGGCCGAAAACTGTTGGGTTCTTCAATGTTCTTACCAAAACAAACCCAATTCTTACCATTTCTCAAATCAACCAAAATCAAACTTTCTAACTTGCATAACAATGAACCAAAACAACATATAAACTTATAAGGGACCTAAATAACAACATCTATCAACCCAAACTTAGATTTCAATCCCCACATTTGATTTATCACAAAAATCACCCAAAATAACAATAAATTCCAAATAAATTCTAAACCTTCACAAATCATCAAATAACCACTTCAAAGCTTCATATACCATCATACAAAATGGAGATGAACAATTTTAGCATATAAATGGGGGAAAGCAACTTACCCGGATTTTATGAAAGCTGACGGAATTCGAATTTTCTTTGTTCTCTACGATCCTATCGACGATCTAAACATTTTTCGTTTAATGAGAAATGAGAAACAAAGACTAGAAGATGGTCAATAAGAAGAGAGAGAGGGAAGTTTTCTTACCTTCACAAATGGCTATGGAGAGAGAGAGAAATGACAGGGAAAGATGGTGAGGTGAAAAGTGAGGGAGGTGAGGGGAAAAGAGGGAGTAAGTAGGATGACTTAAAGAATTTACACATAGACCCCCTCCCCTACACGCTAACACAATAATCTTATACTCCCCACTAACATTTAAGACCCAACACTCTACACTAGCACAATTAACCAATTAAATGCTAGGCACGAATACATCATGAAACACAAAATGCACACTTAAATATTTAAATAAATAAATAATTTAAATAAATAAATAAGCCATAAATAAATAATTAAATATTTATTACTAAGAAAATAGAGGCGGGTTTTCGGGTCGTGACATTCACTCCACCTTAAAAGAAAATTCGTCCCGAATTTTTAAATTATTTACCCGAAAGATTAAATAGCCACGGATGCGATAGTTCCGCCATTTCCCAAATTCCTCAATCGTCCATTGTAAACCACCGCATGGTAACCTTAAATAATGTTCACAACATATCAACCTCTCGTACTTAACTTCCATCAATCATTACCTTCACTACTAATTAGAATCCGTATTCAAAATCGAAGAATCCAAATTGCTCTTAAACATAACTCCCGAGATACTACAAACTTATCTCAATTCATAAACTTAATTACACTGCAAGGATACTTCCATTTGTAAACCGCATACTTAGTATTACTCCCCAGAGATTCAAAACATTAAACCATCTCGAGCTAAAACAGCTTCTTAAAATATGGAAAGCTAAAGAAATTTTCCGTCCCCACAATATTCACCAAGGTGGCTATACCTCTAAGGATTTCCATTATAGTGCTTTCACCTTAGATGGCACCTTAAACTAGAGATACAATGTAAGCCCAAAATTCTAATACAAAATGTTTACTTAAATACACGCTATAATTTCATCATCTCATTACTCCAAGTCTTCGAAAGCCTAAAACAATTACAAACACTCAATAGCCCGTAAAACAATCCAACTTTAACTCCAAGGGATTTCCTCTAGCTCCCTTTTAAATTGATAATCCGTGCTTACACACCCCAAGGAAATTTAGAAATTCCTTAATCTTCAATGGCCAACACACCTTAGTCTTTCACTTATACATTTATAATCTCAATGATACTTAGGCCCAATCGTATTACCATCATAATAAACCAATTGACTAGCCACATTCCAACTGACCCACCACCAAATCATGGTACTCTTTAATAAGGCCAAGTATTGATACCCAACTTTCTTCACATACCCTTAATCCAAATCGAGAAACGCCACCAAGAAAAGATTTAGAACCATAAAACAACCATTTAACTAAAACTAAATGCCTTTAATACAATTCTAGAAATTCTTTCCCTCTCAAAATGTGCTTAGTCCTTTCAAACTTAACGCGCTTACCACCCTTAATGATCATAACTTCCACAATATACTAATCACTCATAGCAAATCATGCATTTCTTCATACTAACAAATTCCGATGCACTCACGTAGATGTACTAAAAGTAAACAAAATCTCTTATCATGAAATCTTCAATTGAATCCTCAGCTCTTATAACCCAACCGATACAATATGGATATCGATCTAATTATTAGCACTACCACCTTGTACCGTAACAACTCAATTTAACCCAAGTTCCTCCCCAAACACTAGGTACTATTCAGAAGAAAATGGAAATCTTACAAATGATAAATACACCCACAATTTGGTATAGACATCCCATTGTCACCTACCTAAGTTATATATTCAATTTCCATATAAGAACAGATGTGTATAACTATACCCAAAGGAACGGTCTCGAAACGATTTTAGGAAATCAGGAATAGAGAATGTAACAATCCTCCTACAACAATCGACTAAAGCATGACATTTCTCTTCTCAAAATAACATCAAAACCTTATAATAGTAATATGATTAATTTAGCAGGTAAGGTATGTCTACTCTTAAGCACAACACAAGCACATAAGACTTCATCAGATATCCCACACTCTCCATAGGAGTAGATACTGGCAACACATAAGTCAAAGACTCAGGAGAAATAAATGAAACTAAATGCACAGAAACATATGAATGCGATGATCCTAAAAATGCACGCGCTCGCTCTCTAGACACAAAATTAATACCTCCTGAAACTGATGAGTTACCCGTTGAGTGCTGATTGATCGCAAATACCCTACCCTGAACCTTTAGGGTTTCCCGAAGTATCTCTCTTCTGACCCTGTGCAGTACCAGCGTCACTCCCGGATGGTTGATATCTGCCCCTAAGACAATCTCTCACAAAATGCCCAAACTGTCCACAATTCACACATTTTCCTTGTTTCTTCCAACACTTGTCTTCTGAGTGTCCTTCCCTCTGACAATAGTTGCAGATCTTCCCATTTCGTGTCCCCTTGTTAGTACCTTGATTCCTCACTATTGGTTGTCCCTGAGGTTGCTCTCCGAATCGTGTTTGCATTCCAGAATTACCTTTGTTATCCGAATGTTGCTGTTGTGACTTGCTCTGCCCTCCTTGCTTACTCAGGTTAACCATCTCAGTCTTCCTCTTATGTTCCCCAATGTCTTGCTCTATCAAATAGGCACGGTCCACCGCATCCTGAAAAAGTTGAATTCTCTGGGCTATTAACTGTGTCCTAATAGCTGTCTTCAAACCCCTGATAAACCTCATTGCTTTCTGCTCCTCGGTCCGCACAAGGTAGTCACAATACTTGGCTAATTCTGTGAACTTAGCCGAGTACTGTGCTACTGTCAACACGCCTTGCTCCAAGTTGAGGAAATCGATCTCTTTCCGGTTCTGATCCACTAGAGGGATGAAGTGTTCCTTGAATTTTCTCACAAATAACTCCCAAGCATAAGGGACAAGAGTAGCATCCCAACTGGCCTTCAGTGCCTTCCACCAATGTTACGCAGCCCCAACTAACTTATAAGCTGCAAACCGAACCCTATCCTCATCAGTGCAACCAAAGACATCGTAGATTTTCTCCATTGATTCTATCCATAGCTCGGCCTTCTTCACATCAGGCTCACCGTTGTACTCACTCGGCTTTAACTTCAAAAACTGCTCCAACCCATAACGTGGAGGTGATACATGTTCCTCTCTCGGCCCTTGATCATGAATTGCCTTCATGGCCGCTTCAAACATCCCTTCAAACATTGCACGGTTCTCTTCCCGTAGATCATTCTGATTCGGAGTCCCACTAGAACCTTCACCAGCTCTTCTTCTAGCCATTTAGAACAAATACCTTCATAACATCAACTGGTACTCGCTCCGAACACAACTACCCTCCTAGGTAATTCTAGTCTACCTATACTTATACTTAGAGCTAAACCATAGCTTTGATACCAACTGTCGCGACCCCGACCCCGCGGGCCAAGAGCACGCGAATTGGACGTCGACTTGACACACAATTACCAAAATACTGAAGATAAAAATTCCACTTTTATACCCAAAAGGGTTTAAAACAAAGTTTTAGAAATCCAAGTTTAACAACAACAAAATACTACTAGTATAAGCTCCACAAGCTTACACCAAAAATACAAAAGATTTCAAATCTTAATGACGTCATTGGTAAAACTATCCCCAAAAGGTTATACATTTAAATAATGCAAACCGATCAATAACAACCTGCCCAAAATCTCAATCCTCTCGACGTCCTCCTCGATTCGCAATTCCTAATCCTTTCGTCCTGGGGGGGGGTTAAGGAAAAACAAAGATAAAAGAAAAGGGGGTGAGATAAATCTCAATAAGTTACTAATGCAACTACATGACATGCTATGATGCAATAAACCATAACAATATCTCACATAGCACGTAGCAAATATCATTTAACAGATAGCAGTGGAAATAAACACGTAACAAAGGATACTGAGCCAAGGTTTCCCCAAAAAAGGATATAACAATCTGATCAATGACGATAGGGCCGCATCGCAGAGCAGCATCAATAAGCAGCATCAAAGAGCCGATAAACCAATCAACGATAGCAGCATAATAGCTGAAGAGAAAACCTGGTACCGGAACCAATAACCAAACGATAACTGAGTATACGACACAAAGTCGCAACCCCTTATAATAGCTAGACTATTCCCAAGAAAGGATCTAGATCATCTCACATCCAAGGCCAATCTGGAGGAGGGAAATAATGGGGCAAAACAATGGTCAACATTATAATGGACTCGGCTCGTTGCCATTATAATCTTTTCCATCGCCCGACACAACCACAAATACCAGCTGGACTTTCAAATAAATGCTAAGTAATAAATACTAGCTTAAATAAACAACTCATGATTCCAAAGTAGGGAACCATACCAATTATTCACCAAGAAGATGAAATAAAACCAACCACACATAATAAAGTCGTTCCAATATTCCCAAATAATAATTGATCAAATTCCACATCACAATCGTTCACAAAGGAACAAATTCCGAACAATAAGGTGTTCCACAATGTTAATTTAAGTCCACTAGAATAGTACCCAAACTTTGGCTAAGGAAGCAACCTAGTTTTAAACAATCAAAAGGAAGATTTCCAGAAATAGGGGGCGGGCGGGCGCCTAAACAGAGGCGGGCGGGCGCCCTCAGGCGGCAGAGACTTTTGGTCATAGAAATGACGAGTAAGCGGGCGCTTGGGACCTCACGGGCGGTCGCCCGGAACACCACAGGCGGGCGCCTGGAAGGAAATCTGGGCCGAAAACTGCTGGGTTCTTCAATGTTCTTACCACAACAAACCCAATTCTTACCATTTCTCAAATCAACCAAAATCAAACTTTCTAACTTGCATAACAATGAACCAAAACAACATATAAACTTATAAGGGACCTAAATAACAACATCTATCAACCCAAACTTAGATTTCAATCCCCACATTTGATTTATCACAAAAATCACCCAAAATAACAATAAATTCCAAATAAATTCTAAACCTTCACAAATCATCAAATAACCACTTCAAAGCTTCATATACCATCATACAAAATGGAGATGAACAATTTTAGCATATAAATGGGGGAAAGCAACTTACCCGGATTTTATGAAAGTTGACGGAATTCGAATTTTCTTTGTTCTCTACGATCCTATCGACGATCTAAACATTTTTCGTTTAATGAGAAATGAGAAACAAAGACTAGAAGATGGTCAATAAGAAGAGAGAGAGGGAAGTTTTCTTACCTTCACAAATGGCTATGGAGAGAGAGAGAAATGACAGGGAAAGATGGTGAGGTGAAAAGTGAGGGAGGTGAGGGGAAAAGAGGGAGTAAGTAGGATGACTTAAAGAATTTACACATAGACCCCCTCCCCTACACACTAACACAATAATCTTATACTCCCCACTAACATTTAAGACCCAACACTCTACACTAGCACAATTAACCAATTAAATGCTAGGCACGAATACATCATGAAACACAAAATGCACACTTAAATATTTAAATAAATAAATAATTTAAATAAATAAATAAGCCATAAATAAATAATTAAATATTTATTACTAAGAAAATAGAGGCGGGTTTTCGGGTCGTGACATTCACTCCACCTTAAAAGAAAATTCGTCCCGAATTTTTAAATTATTTACCCGAAAGATTAAATAGCCACGGATGCGATAGTTCCGCCATTTCCCAAATTCCTCAATCGTCCATTGTAAACCACCGCATGGTAACCTTAAATAATGTTCACAACATATCAACCTCTCGTACTTAACTTCCCTCAATCATTACCTTCACTACTAATTAGAATCCGTATTCAAAATCGAAGAATCCAAATTACTCTTAAACATAACTCCCGAGATACTACAAACTTATCTCAATTCATAAACTTAATTACACTGCAAAGATACTTCCATTTGTAAACCGCATACTTAGTATTACTCCCCAGAGATTCAAAACATTAAACCATCTCGAGCTAAATCAGCTTCTTAAAATATGGAAAGCTAAAGAAATTTTCCGTCCCCACAATATTCACCAAGGTGGCTATACCTCCAAGGATTTCCATTATAGTGCTTTCACCTTAGATGGCACCTTAAACTAGAGATACAATGTAAGCCCAAAATTCTAATACAAAATGTTTACTTAAATCCACGCTATAATTTCATCATCTCATTACTCCAAGTCTTCGAAAGCCTAAAACAATTACAAACACTCAATAGCCCGTAAAACAATCCAACTTTAACTCCAAGGGATTTCCTCTAGCTCCCTTTTAAATTGATAATCCGTGCTTACACACCCCAAGGAAATTTAGAAATTCCTTAATCTTCAATGGCCAACCCACCTTAGTCTTTCACGTATACATTTATAATCTCAATGATACTTAGGCCCAATCGTATTACCATCATAATAAACCAATTGACTAGCCACATTCCAACTGACCCACCACCAAATCATGGTACTCTTTAATATGCCCAAGTATTGATACCCAACTTTCTTCACATACCCTTAATCCAAATCGAGAAACGCCACCAAGAAAAGATTTAGAACCATAAAACAACCATTTTTAATACAATTCTAGAAATTCTTTCCCTCTCAAAATGTGCTTAGTCCTTTCAAACATAACGTGCTTACCACCCTTAATGATCATAACTTCCATAATATACTAATCACTCATAGCAAATCATGTATTTCTTCATACTAACAAATTCCGATGCACTCAAGTAGATGTACTAAAAGTAAACAAAATCTCTTATCATGAAATCTTCAAATGAATCCTCAGCTCTTATAACCCAACCGATACAATATGGATATCGATCTAATTATTAGCACTACCACCTTGTACCGTAACAACTCAATTTAACCCAAGTTCCTCCCCAAACACTAGGTACTATTCAGAAGAAAATGGAAATCTTACAAATGATAAATACACCCACAATTTGGTATAGACATCCCATTGTCACCTACCTAAGTTATATATTCAATTTCCATATAAGAACAGATGTGTATAACTATACCCAAATGAACGGTCTCAAAACGATTTTAGGAAATCAGGAATAGAGAATGTAACAATCCTCCTACAACAATCGACTAAAGCATGACATTTCTCTTCTCAAAATAACATAAAAACCTTATAATAGTAATATGATTAATTTAGCAGGTAAGGTATGTCTACTGTTAAGCACAACACAAGCACATAAGACTTCATCAGATATCCCACACTCTCCATAGGAGTAGATACTGGCAACACATAAGTCAAAGACTCAGGAGAAATAAATGCAACTAAATGCACAGAAACATATGAATGCGATGATCCTAAAAATGCACGCGCTCGCTCTCTAGACACAAAATTAATACCTCCTAAAACTGATGAGTTACCCGTTGAGTGCTGATTGATCGCAAATACCCTACCCTGAACCTTTAGGGTTTCCCGAAGTATCTCTCTTCTCTACGATCCTATCGACGATCTAAACATTTTTCGTATAATGAGAAATGAGAAACAAAGACTAGAAGATGGTCAATAAGAAGAGAGAGAGAGGGAAGTTTTCTTACCTTCACAAATGGCTATGGAGAGAGAGAGAAATGACAGGGAAAGATGGTGAGGTGAAAAGTGAGGGAGGTGAGGGGAAAAGAAGGAGTAAGTAGGATGATTTAAAGAATTTACACATAGACCCCCTTCCCTACACACTAACACAATAATCTTATACTCCCCACTAACATTTAAGACCCAACACTCTACACTAGCACAATTAACCAATTAAATGCTAGGCACGAATACATCATGAAACACAAAATGCACACTTAAATATTTAAATAAATAAATAATTTAAATAAATAAATAAGCTATAAATAAATAATTAAATATTTATTACTAAGAAAATAGAGGCGGGTTTTCGGGTCGTGACAACTTGCATATATGATACGATACAATCTATAACAAGAAATATTGGATTTCTCGTAATAGAAAGTATTGAGGTAAAGTTCATTGAGAATAACATATTTACCACTTATCAAAATGCAATGTCCGCTCCATATTTAGATTGATGACTTGGAGTCATAAAATCTAAAATGCAATCCTTGTATAATAATCAAGTTTGGAACTTGATAATTCTAACCTAAGGTGTAAAAACCAAAGGATGGAATTGAGTTTTCTTGGAAAGGACTAACATGGGTAGCAAAATACATACTAATTAAGCAAGACTAAATGTGAAAGGTTGACTCAGTTAAAATTGTTCTTAATTGCTGAAATCAGTTAAAATTGATGAGACAGAATTTAGAAATAAGACTACAGACCCATACGGAAATGTGGTTGCCTTTTGGCTTAGTTTCGGCCGTATGGACTGTTCTGTAAGTTTTTGAATGATATACGGAAATGTGGATACCATTTGGCTTAGTTTCGGCCGTACAATTTGTTCTCTAGATTTCTGAACATTAGTACGGAAAGATGATGAACTAGTTGGAAATTTGATTTTTGACTTCATGAATTTCTAAAAGGAAAGAGGATTAAAGATAAAGGCAAGACAAATGTTGTCAAGCCTAAAGGCAATAATTGTGGCTAAAATTTTTAAATCTAAATGATACAATTTGATAAGTATGGCAATTGGATTGACCATTTAAAATTGTTATCAAAATTCTGGATGATCAAAGAAAGTGAATGGTAGTAAGACTACCACTTCGGATATTTTATGTTATAAAATTAATCTTTCTACCTCTAATTATTAGGTATTGGATATTGGATACCGGATGTGGATCCCACATTTGTATAAATGTGCAACAATTAGTAAATAGAATGACTACTTAAGAAAAGTAAAGTTAATCTACGAATGGCAATGATGCAACCACTAGTACGAACATAAGCTTACATAGCGCTTATTGTAAGCCTTCCCATAGCGCATAATAAGCTCTATGTAAGCTACCGCTATGGAAGTTTACATAGCGCTTATTATGCGCTATGTATGAAAAGTTGCTTCTATATCGTTTATTTTAAGCGCTATCCTACATAGTATTTTTAGTTTTCATAATCGACTTACGAAGCGCTTTCTATGCGCTATGGTAGCTTTACATTTGTTTAAAATGTAACAATTAGATAGCACTTTTTTATGCTATAATAGCTCAATATAAGTTTGTCATGTACCGCTTTTTTATGCGCTGTGTAAGTAAGATTAATATTTTATGTGTATAACTTCGTAAGCGCATAAAAAGCGCTATCTAAGGCAATTTTTGATTTTTTTTTTTTTTAAAAATCAATTATTTTCCATACTAAACAGGCTTCAAAGTGAAAATCTAGTAAAAAACGTGTTTTACCCTAATCTTAGGGTAAAACGTGTTTTTTAAATGAGGCGGTGACATTTTTGAAAATACTGGGAAGTTGCCTTTAAAACAGGCGGTGGCATTTTTGTTAATATTGAGAAGTATCGTAAGTGCCAGTGTTAGTGTTAGGAAGTGCCAGACATGTTACACTGACACTTATTAACACTACCACTGACACTTTTTATAACTGCCAGTGGCAATTTTTATAAGTGACAGTATACATGGCTGGCAATTATTAGTACTAACACTGGAACTTGTAAAAGTGCCAGTGAAGTGTATATAAAATGCCAGTCAAGTGACTGGCACTTTGCGATACTAACACTAGCAGCGCTTCAAAAAACACGTTTTTCCTTAGCTTAAGGAAAAATGCGTTTTTCATAAGACCAACTCGGCTTCAAATTATATAAATTATGACCAAGAAATCAAATAAATAAAAATTAATATGATACAAACATTTCATTCAACAATTATAATCAACATTTCATTACACCAACAATAATTATTACAAGTAATCATCCACAAAAGTTATAAACTAACAAGAGTTAAAAAGGTTTGTTCTTTGTAATACCTATTTTCTATTACTTCCTTGCCATCTTCTCCTTAATAAATCGATTATACAAGTATCCTACCCAATTATCCTGAAAAATTTGCATTTTGCGAGGAGGATAACACTTGATTCGGTTTGCATGGACAAACTGTACCAAAAAAATTATAAGACATTTGTTAGAAACAATATATGGAATAATCACAATCGCATAAACACACACACACACACACACACACACACACACACACACACATATATATATATATATATATATATATATATATATATATATATATATATCCATATACTACTGAATAACACTTAATTTAAGAAAACAATATTCTGATTTACAGATTTATTTACAAAAATTTCAATAGAGTTTCCCCAGAATAATTAACTACCCCAAATTTTACAACACTTGTTAAATTTACAATTTCGGAACCCAAAATACCACAACTCAACGAGCACACGCTCAGAGTACTACACACAACACAAAAACCACAACTCGACGAGCACACGCTCGGAGTACTACACACAACACAACAATCACAACTTGACGAGCACACGCTCGATGTACCGCCCATAATTCACATAATACAAAAATTACTCCAGGATACACCTTTACATCTAATCCCAAAAATAAATACAAAGCAAACTCAGGATACACTTTTACACCTAATACAACACAATAAATAGAAAGGCAAATAGAACAGATCGATATCAAGAATTGAGAGATGAAACTGAGCGATTTACTTACAGAAACAGGGATACTTGTTTCCCCACTAAGCAATATACTCTTTATGAAGCATCCAACATAGTGGCCACAGTGAATTCCATCAGGTTTCTTCGGGCACTATTAATAACAAATTGATGTTTGTATTAAAAAAATTAAAATATGAATTATTTTCTACTCTATCGACAAGTTTGTAAAGTAAATTACTTGAATGTTATTCCATTTGAAACTGTTGAAGAGGGCCTTCTTGGTATTCCCTAGACGACAGGTCCGAAAAGCCCTCATACCACTATTAAAATATGAAATAAACATGTCAAAAATATTTAAATGTATAATTCTAGTTTTCATTAAAAGAAAATTAAAAAAGAGAACATGTTATTGTTCAACAAGTTATTTCAAGTTCTGATTTCTTGAATTTCTTCCATCTTCAGTTGGATCCATATAGTAGATGCTCTCTGTCTTGGTATTGATGGCAACCAATACCCAATGTTTCCTGTATATTTAGTTAAAACAAGGCGAAAAGATAAAAATCACCCAAGCTTTATTGATTTCTAAGTTCGAATAACTTTTACATTTACTAAGCATAAAATTGCATAATATATATAGTAAACTTACCCCACATTATGAGGCATTGAAACAAGGTGGTCTACTCCAACATAATGCAGCAGACAATCAGCCAAATAATTGGATGCAACAAAAATATCTACTAGAGGAGGAACCGTATGCGGCGAAGCGAAAGAGAACTTGGCAGCTAACTCGGGATTTTTGGAAAGATAAACATCACCCAAATACCTTTTATTAAGAGAAAATACATGAGTGTATAATAGCTAAAGAAAATATATTGTCAAATGTGAAAATCAAAATATTTTTGTAGTAGTAGTAGCAATTTTACCGTATATACAAGACAATAGAAGAGGAACTTAGCCACTGGTCATCCATAATCTCCATAATGTTCTCCCGTCCAATGTGCTCAATCCAAGATTGTCCAACAAAATATGATTTAATGGGAAATTCAATGTCGTTGACTACCTCCGTGTGAATGACAGCACGTAGAAGGACCAAGAAGACATCACCGTGACTAGAATCACCAGGAAGGGGATAACCTAGTGGTCTCTGTGGTGCTCCACCTGTGGACTCTAGTGTTCTCTCCTTTTTCTTTGCCAGTCCAGATTGATCTGCTTCCTTGTGAAGCTTTGTTTTCCCATTGACCATCTTCATTGGCTTCAAGATCTACAATCATTACAATATAAATAAAATACTAACTGAAAGTGAATAACAACACTTTATGCATGAATGTGGTTAAACATTATATGATATCAGATAGTAAGTATATCTTTTTCGCCCATCTTGATTCCATGTCAAATATTTAGCATCATTTGGGCTGCTATATAACCGCCTAAGTCTTGGAATTATCGGGAAGTACCACATTACCTTGGCAGGGGATTTAGTTTTTTTAATAACGTTCTGTACCGCACTTAGGACATTCAATGATATCTGTGTACTCTTTTCGATACAGAATACATTCTTTTGGACAAGCATGAATCTTCTCATGTGTTAAGCCAATCAGTTTGAGCATCTATTTAGCATCATATGCTCGACGAGGAAGCACATTATCATCAGGTAACAAATCGCTCACGGGTTGTAGTAATTCTGTAAAGAACACGTCAGAAACTTGGTGACCAGCTTTTAAGTTATACAAAGTCAAAATAGGAGACAGTTTTGTTGCTTTTGTACACCCAGGCCATAATGGTAACTGTAACATCCTGAAATTAAGCACGATATTTTAGGATGGATGGAAAGAAAATAATAGAAAAGAAAATAGAAAATTATTTCGTAACTGGGATGGATTTTGGACTAGGGGAAGCTATCATTTGAAATTGTGGGACCCATTATAATAGTAATAGGTTGACAGCAATATGGTTTTCACGTGGCCTTCCATAGGATTAGTAGGAGCTGTATTAGTATGTAGCTTTTCTTGGTGATTCATCATAGTTGTTCAATATATTCATAGTTATATAGTGTCCACCAATTTCTTCTACGTTGCAAATAATACTCAGAGCAAATCCAACTATCTTTAGCAACATGACCATGTGGATGAAAAGTTTAGCGATTGATCATGAAAATATTTGGTGATCCGTTTTAAGCATTTTGAGGTAAGGGAGATTACGCAGTATTGATTCTGTGTCATTTTCTTTTATACTCGTCTTATCATAGTACTGCATTTTATTGATACGTATATCATTTGTTCGTTGCGATTTGATTATTGATTTGGTATTGATATTGTCTCGTAAATGTTACGGTGATTATGAAAGCATGCTATATGTGTTATTGTGCTCAAATATGAGATTTGTTACATGGAACAGTTTCGATGTAGCTAATTATGTGACAGTTGCAGTGGACTCGGTTATTGTATTTGTGTTGGGTCCGGCTCCATGAGGGCGGCCAACAATTCGGTTATTATTGTTATCCCACTGGGCCTGATCATAATTAGTACATCAAACTGTAAAGTATGATTGATCAGTTATTCAATTTATGAAAGCAGAATCTTATTGGCATGTCCAGTTTGACCTTTTATAGTTCACAGTTGACCGGAGTTCGGGACAACGAGGATTTGATTAGAGCATTTTGAAAATATGAGTGATATTTGTATAGTATTTTAGAGCTGTAAATTGTGAAATTTTGATATTTATGAAATTAGATTTTTTGGGGTGTTACATTAACCCAGCATTAGCCCTCAACCTTTCATATATATCAGGATGGTCCTATAGTTCTTCGTTAACAACATACGAAGTATCCGTTACAGGACTAGATGCTCCATCATGATCAACCGGCATTATATTGGTATCCATCTTATCTGAAGAGCAGAAGTCCAAACTTGAACGGTTTGAGCTACATTGACCTTTCCCCTCACCATGATATGTCCAGAAAGTGTATGTTTTATCGATACCATGACAAATTAAATGTTCATACAACACTTGCTGACCATTGACTATTTTAACATTCATACATTTTTGAC
Organism: Campanula takesimana; assembly: GCA_026119855.1. NCBI lineage: Eukaryota > Viridiplantae > Streptophyta > Magnoliopsida > Asterales > Campanulaceae > Campanula > Campanula takesimana. The sequence continues at coordinate 2,718,375 of JAOWBW010000085.1, forward strand.
ATGGACATGTGATGAACCGAGGATTACTAGCATGTTAGGCTGCATGACTACATAACTCTTTGACTCCATTCTTGTACTCTTTTGATAATCGGACCGCAACAATCTACTTACGATCCATACCTAACTAAATTACAAATCAATTTCACCATAAATTCTTTTGAATAGTTGCAAGTAAACTAATATTTCAAATAAACAAAATTAGAATACAATCCAAAAATATTTATTTTTAATAATTGCAAGTAAACTCTTTGGGCCCTTAACATCATCACAATTAAAGAGGCCATGTGCTAAAACGTGAATACTGGGCCCTTAATATTTGATTGTTTACACACAAAAAAATAAAATATAAGTTACTAATAAGACTATCTAAGAATCAAAGCAATTTTTTTAATCAATCCACTATATACCACCATTTAACACTGTCAAATTGCAAAGCTATAAAAATTTATTCAATCAACTACTTGCATATAAATAGAGTTTCCTCGATGAAAGTTTTCAACTCTAAGCTAATCAAATTCACTACAGCATGTATGTTAAAAAATTAAGTATCACCAACAGCACAGAACAAAACTACACAACGGTTGGATAGAATAACATGATTAACGATTAAAGAAAAATTTTCAAACTCTTTATATTTAGATGAAGATTAGCTGGGTTCTGTGTTCTAATTATTTTAGTTCTTTTGACCGTGTGAAATTCCCAACCAAGTGCTTCAAGAACGGTGGTTTAATTGCCTCAAATTTTCATCCAAACTCCACCTCTCCCCAAATTCAAATTAAGATTTCAATTAGAGCTTTCAGATTCATATTAGAAATTTGAAATAGGGCTTCAAGATTGAATTTCTAATCTGAAATTGAAGCCCTAAATTTAATCTCTAAATATGAATTTTAATTTTTTTGGGTGAAATTGAAATTACGAAAAGTCAAGAGATTGAGGCTTATACTTACCTTCACGACCTTGCAAGGAGCTGGAGGCATGGTGTTTTTTCTGACGATGGCGAGGGGGCGACTCTGCGAGAACAAGTACGAGAAAGGAACCGAGAATGATACCGTGTTGTTTTGACGGTTTCTTTTGTCGAAGGAGTGAATGAAGAGAAGGCGGAGGTATGGTTGCACGAGTCAATCGCCCGGCCTGACATCGATGTGTGGTGGCAATATTTGTTCTCTGTCATCGGTGAGCAGTGGTGGTAACAGTCACGACGGATGGTATGTTCTTCCCCTTGCCGTAAGTCTGGTTTATGTTGTAACAAGGGAACTGATCGAATTGAAGGGCAGGGTGTTTTTGTAGATACCCCGGGGAGCCACGGCTTGGCTAGAGCGCGTGAATTACCTAGGATGTCTAATTGTGTTTTATAGTCGCCACCCACGTTTTTGAGGAACGTAAGAAAACCTAATGTTTATGAGCCTAAGTTTGATTTACGAAAACAGAGATTCTTTGGGATGAGGGGTTCGGGGGTTAGGTTACGAAATGGGAAATACTTAAACACCCATTTCGCCCGAGCAAAGTCGGTCTTGTTTGTTCATAATTCACTTTTAAAGATAAATGCGTTCTTCCTATTAAGATGGTGATAAAAAGGGGTATTGAAGTTTGAAATGTAGGGAGATGACTCTTAGGCCAATTCAATGTAATGAAAGGACCGTTGGTGTCATGTCCCAAATGGTTTTGGGTGATTGTACATTTAATTGAAGAAGAAGAAGAAGAAGAAGAAGAAGAAGAGGAGAAATGCTTAAGACATTTACCTATAGTATCCTTCAAAGAGAACCTCTTGTAAAGTCTTGAAGAAGAGGTTGAATGCTTAGTTGAAGAAATCCCAAGAAAAAGTCTAGGAAAGAAGTGAGTAAAAGGTCTAAAAGTAATGAATGTCCAAGGGCCCCTCCAATGATGGATTGGAGGGGTTTTTATAGTTGAAAAAGGACTGTTTTTGGAGCCAAACGGAGTCTTCAAGAAATCTTTCCCGGGCAAAATCATGTATAATGAGCAAGGGAGAGATTCTTGGGCAGAATCTGTAACTGACACACCCCAGAAGAGCGCTCATCCCACCTAGGCAGCGGAAGGCGCGCGCGTCTGGCCTCAAGGGGCGGAGGCGCGTGACTCTGAGAAGCAATTTTTGACAGAATGGACTAGAGAGTTAGAACTGTTATTCAGTTTAGTCCCGGGACTTAACGGAGTCCGTCTGGAACTTAACCAAAGTAACAGAAACTAACAGAAAACACTTAAAAGACGGAGAAACACAAAATCAAGTGTGCAATCGGGGTGAGCGGTCCAAGGCGGGGTGTCTACAGTTTCGAATAGCCCTTCAATAGCGCTTTATTTGGTCAAGACCCAATAAAAAGTCAAATCAAAAATTTTAAAAAAATACATATGAAACACTTTCTTAGATAGCATATTTTTTAAGTGCTGCGGTAGATAGCTTTTATGAAATACTTTAAGATAGCGCTTTTTTATGCGCTATCGTAGATGTTCTCAAGATAGCGTTTATTTTACATACGCTAATGTAACTATTTTTTTTTCCGGCTTGATCATTTAATTCAATGAAGTACATGCGCTATCTTAGAGGACTTCTAAGATAGCGTTTCCAAAAAGCACTATGCAAGCTGCATTTCCTAAGGCTGAATCTGTACTAGTGAAGAGTTGCAACATTGTTCATAGAACACTTATAAAGTGACTTTACTCATTAAGTAGAAAATATTATTTTGTTATAAGATATTGAAAGATATTTATTTCTTATTGAGAACAAGAATGTGCTTTATTTATTATGATTTACTTTATTGTACTGTTAAATCATATAAATAAATCTTATATCCTAATTCTTGAAGAACAAAATAATAAATAAGGCTATAAAATAAATAATTAAATTCTTAAGGCATTATTGTTTTGGTCAAATAAATGAGAAAAGCATATCTAAAATTCCATGGGACGCAGTTTTAAAGTCATACGATTTTAAATCATATGATTTATGAAAATCTTATTTAGTTGGACCAAGACATCTTTTACTAGTAGTAGTAAAAGGGCTAGTAACTTATTAGACCTAATACATGTTGATGTATATGGTGAATTAAGTGGCAATGCTAAAAGAGGATCTTTGTACTACTTGGTAAAACTATTCAAAGATTCCGATTTGATCGTGATGATGAATAGTTGAACCAAGAATTTGACAATCATCTTTAAGGTTGTGAAATTGTTTCACGATTAACTCCACAAAGAACACCATTTTGGAAAGATGTGTGTACATGGAGGAAAAGAACCTTATTGGATATGGTTCATTAGATGATAAAGTCAAATTGATCTTCCATTATTTATTTTGACGTTTTACATTGGATACCGCTATAATCACACTAATTTGAGTTCCATCAAAATAGTTTCAATGGTACCATATGGGATATGGAATGAAAGAAAACTTGGTTTGTCTTTCATGAAGATTTAAGAAAGTGAGACCTTTTGGAAATGACTTGTCTAGGACAAACTCACACTTAAATCTAATAAATATATTTTTATGGGATGTCCTAAGGACACTTACGGATATTATTTTACTTATAAGAAACAAATTGTTTGTTGCTTATGATGGTATTTTTCTAGATAAATTGTTTATCTCTAAAAGAAACATTGGGAGTAAAATATATATCGAATGGTTCGAGTCCTAGAAAATAACATAGAACCTTAGATGGAAGTTGAACAAACATTCGCAAGAAGTTGAATTCATTCAAGTTACACAATTTACTTGCATATATGATAGGATACAATATATAACAAGAAATATTGGATTTCTCGTAATAGAAAGTATTGAGGTAAAGTTCATTGAAAATAACATATTTACCACTTATAAAAATTCAATGCCCGCTCCAAATTTAGATTAATGACTTGGAGTCATAAAATCTAAAATGAAATCCATGTACAATAATCAAGTTTTGAACTTGATCATTCTAACCTAAGGTGTAAAAACCAAAGGATGGAATTGAGTTTTCTTGGAGAAAACTAACATGGGTAGCAAAGAACATACTAATTAAGCAAGACTAAATGTGAAAGGTTGACTCATATTTCGACTATGATAAAACTTTCTCACTCGTAGTCATGCTTTAATATATTAGAATTCTCATTGTCATATCTTCATATTTGGAATACGAAATTTGATAAATGGATGACAAAACAGCGTTCCTTAACAGGAACTCACTATAGAATGTATTGGATACAACCTAAAGGTTTTGTTAATCCAGGAAATTCAAATTGAAAAAGTGAGTCGATGGCTTAAGTAAAAAAGAAAGTGATATCAAAGGTGTTGTCACTACAACGATATCACTTCTGGCAACACTTAACACACACGAACAGAAAACTGTTTCTGAAAAGAGTTTGCAGTGGAAAAATCACACAAGAATTATTTTTCTCAAGATATATAAATTATATATCTTGAGGGATGCCTCAAAAGGCGAGACCTTTCACTAATAATATGAAATGAAGTACAAGGCCGAGAGTTCCCTAATGCTATTACAATGAAACCTTTGTGGAACGACTAAGACTATACACGAGACCCTATCCTAGCCAAGACACTTATAATACTCGATTACAAGAATAGAAAAGTGTTTGGGAGTTTAAAGGAACCAAGGAGGGTATATACTTTTCTTGTGAGGAGTGTGTGTTCTTGCTTCAAGTGTTGTGTCTTCAAACACATCCTCCCTTGCTATTTATAGGTTTGATAATTCTTGGGGAATAATCCAATAATGGCTTGGTGATTGATAAAAACGTGGTAGAGAGGTGGAGTGGAGTGACCGAACTTGGGGATTTTCCACATTTCCTAAAATGTAGGAACTAATTCTTTGTGTCCAAGTCCATGCATACCCGATTTGTACCTTCATGCTATGAACACCTTGTACCTTTTTGATCAACAACTCAGCCTTTGAATGGGTCAAATCCCATGTGTTTGTTGTGAATTAAATCCCCACATGTTTATTGATAAAATCCCTTTTATCCATAAAATCTTCTTTCACCTTCCTTGCTTTATTTTAGCATCTCAACCATAGTATATCTAAAAATTGGACCAACAATAAACACAAAACTTGCAACAATATTAGACATTAGCAAAGCAATTATTTATGAAGCAAATATCCAAATATAATCCCAGACAGTCCGTCGGGTATCACTGGGACAAAGTTGGCAGCACTTGTGGTATCACCACGTTCTGCACTTACAATCTCCCCCTTATTTGGATATTTCTTTCTTCACAAACACAACAATGCTGTCTACCTGCAAGAATATTTTAGCAAACAATACATAATATACATGATATCTCCCCCACAAAGATTAACTCCCCCTTAATAGAAGAGTCAACCGAAAAACAATGATTTTGGAAAAGTTTTAAAACCAAGTGAACAAACTAAGATTTAAAAACTAATCATCCAAACAAAACCAAAGTTATAAAATCCAAAAAACCATGAAGTGTTTAACACACTTCACATAAATAAACCAACCAAAAAACAAATGTAAAACAAATGTTAAGTGCAACCTAATAGTTTTAAAACAACTAACATAAAAAATTGATTTTAAAAACTACCAAGAATAGAAACACACCAACTACCAAACCTGTTTGAGTATCACTAGCCCGCACATGTGCATTAGCACTTTGCAGAACAGCACTTGTGGCAGCTTTGCAGAATAGCACTTGTGGCAGCATAGCAGCATATCTCCCCCTGTTTGTGAAGAATACTATGCAAAGAATTTCTACAAGTCTGTATGAATCTGTATTTGGCTTGAAATCCGCATTGATGGAGCTTGAGCAGTCGGTTGGCGTGAAGAAGATGACACTTTTCTCTTCTTTTTCTTTTTCTTGATGGTAGTCACTATAGGTTGGGAAGGAGCCGACGTAGGAGGAGCCTGTGCGACCGGAACAGATGGAGGTCCGGAGACAACAATGGCGAGATTTCCATGGGCTCATTTGAGGTTTTGGATGGGGAAGCCATTGAAGAAAATGAGAAGAGAAGGAAGAAATTTTGAAGAGGGATTTGGTGTGATTTTGAGAGACTGAGAGAGAGAGAGATTGGCGAGAGAAAGAGGGAGATCGGTGAGAGGTGGAGGGGGTTTAATTTGGATATTTTAGGAAGTATTCAAATGGAAGAGATAAATACAATTTATGATAAGTCTCTTCCTAAACCCTATAACTCTCAACTCCCCCTTTTTCTTAGCTAGATGGTTTAACTCAATCACATCACCCAATTTTTTAACCAAAATAACCGGCCATTATCCCCAAAATTTAGTCTTTTTTTTGTAAAGAAAATAAAATTTAAGAAAATAATAAAAAAATCTAGAATAAATCGGCATAGGTAACAAAGATTCAAAAAATTTTGAAATTCACATTCAATTATGACTCCAAAATTTTAGGAATGAATTTACCTAACTTGATTTACCAAAAATAAAATATAAAAGGATTTAATAAAAACCTTTTTGAAATAAAAAACCCCACAAATTTAAGGGACTTTCGGACTTCCCAAAATTAATTATTAATTCTGAAAATAATAAATAAAAAATAATGTGACACATACTAATGTGTTATCGGCAATGATGGTAACACTTTGGAAAACATATAAATCAAATATCCCCTTGATAAAAATTCACTTTAAGAACTTTAAGACAAAACAATCCTCATTATCAACACTTGAGGCAAATTGTTGGGCTTCTTTTAAATAAGCAATTGAGGCAAAAACAAGCTTCCCAAATTCAAACACTTCAGGCATAGCAAGCCTTAATTAAGAGTGTTTGAGGTAATATAAATCTAACAAGTTAGATAAAATAAGCTTGTTCTTCATCTTCAATCACTTTAAAATAAGCATAATTTACACTTCAATATCTACAAGATAGCATCGTAGTAACGAGCTCCGTGCTCCGAGTCCTTATAAAGTGTAAAAAATACTTTAGTGATTTGTACCTTTCAAGTAGGATACACTGTAGTAGCGAACTCCATGTTCCTAATACTTAGTACAAAATCACTGGATAGTATCTCCCTTTGGCAAGAGTGCATCGTCGCAGCGAACGCCGTGCCCCGAGTTACTTAGGAAATACTATAAGTGCTTTTTTCCTTTTGCCTTTTATTTCATCAAAAAAATTAGTGACTTTGTCACTTTTGAGTATAAAGGGGATTTGACAAACATGTTAACCAAGTATAAACCTACCAAAACAAAAAGGTCAGCATGTGCCGCCGCGAAGGCTTAAAACGAAAAACTTTTTTTTTTTTTTTAATTATTACAGTGTTACCAGAAGTGTTGACAACACTCAGGGTAACACTAAAAAAACAGCAGATTAAAAAATATAAAGACCAAGAGATCTTTTCAAACTTGAAAATCTCTCATGGTCAAGGGCCTTGGTAAAAATGTCAGCAAGTTGATACTTAGTATCAATATGCTCTATGTTTATCAAATCTTTTTCAACCAAGTCTCTTAGAAAATGGTGACGGATATCAATGTGTTTAGTACGGGAATGTTGAATCGGGTTTTTTGAAATGTTTATGGTACTTCGATTATCACAATACATGGTCAAGATATTAGAATCAAGACCATAGTCGTCTAACATGTGTTTTAACCAAATGAGTTGGGAACAACAACTACCGGCCGCGACATATTCAGACTCGGCTGTCGAAAGAGACACACAGTTTTGTTTATGACTGTACCATGAAACTAAGTTATTACCCAAAAAGAAACACCCCCACTAGTACTTTTCCTATCATCCATGTCACCCGCCAAGTCAGAATCACTAAAACCAACAAGGTTGTTATTTGTATCCTTAGAAAACAGTATTCCTAAATCACTCGTCCCCGACACATATTTGATAATCTTTTTGACAGAATTTAGGTGGGAAAGTTTAGGACTGGCTTGATATCGTGCGCATACACACACACTGAACATTAAATCAGGGCGACTCGCGGTAAGATAAAGGAGACTACCTATCATTGAGCGATATAAGGTTGGATCCACATCCTCCCCAACTTGGTCCTTTCCCAACTTCAGTGTCAAACCCATTGGTACTTTAGACTCCTTGGCATGCTCCAACCCGAACTTTGTTACTAAACTTTTCGCATACTTTCTTTGAGAAATGAAGATCCCTTCATTCGACTGTTTCACCTGCAATCCAAGGAAAAAGTTTAGTTCCCCTATCATACTCATTTCGAAAGTTGATGACATGGCATCCACAATTTTTTTCAAATAGGTTTCAGATGTGGAGCCAAAAACAATGTCATCAACATATATTTGAGCTATGACAAGGGTTTTACCATTTCTTAAAATAAACAAAGTCCTATCGGCTTCTCCTCTAACAAAGCCATATTCTAACAAAAATTTAGTTAATCTACCATACCATGCTCGAGGAGCTTGTTTCAAGCCATATAAGGCTTTTATAAGTTTATAAACATGGTGTAGTTTGAATGGATCTTCAAAACCTTTTGGTTGTTCAACATATATTTTTTTATCAATATATCCATTCAAAAACGCTCCTTTCACATCCATTTGGTGCAATGTGATTTTAAGGTAGCAAGCTATAGCCAAGAGGAGTCTTATGGACTCAATTCTAGCCACAGGTGCGAAGGTCTCATCATAATCGATACCTTCGACTTGTGTATATCCTTGAGCCACAAGACGAGCTTTATTACGAACAATGTTACCCGTTTCATCACTTTTGTTTTTGGAAATCCATTTAATCCCAATGATATTAGTATTTTCGGGACGGGGAACTAAAGTCCAAACATTGTTTCGGGTAAATTGTTCAAGCTCCTCTTGCATAGCTTGAATCCAAAAATTATCTTTTAAAGCCTCAATCACATTTTTAGGTTCAATAAAGGAAATAAAACAAGAGTGTTTTACTTGAGCATATGTGGTAGACATACACACATACCTTACCATATCTCGATAATTAATTGGCTCTTTGTTTCTTATTTGAACTCCTTCATTTACCTCCCTTATTACCTGCGTAGAAGGGTGATTCTTCCTTATTATGGCTGGGGGATCTCTCCTTATAACTTCATGAACCTCTGCACCTTCTGGACTTTCTGCTTCTGTTTCAGCAGGTGTACTGGAATTAGGTGTTACCGGAAGTGTTGCCTCAACAGTGGTATCACTTTCGTCAGCACCTACTTCGTCAACAGGATCAGAATTTTCTCTGTTATTATTCATCTCGTCCAATAGAGTCAAGGGAGATTCCTGAGGTCCTTCACCTGTAATGCTCAACAAGTCATCAAAAACAATGTTAACCGACTCTTGAATGGTTTTTAACCTTTGGTTATATACCCTATATGCTCTACTATTTTGAGCATACCCAAGAAAGATTGCATTATCACTTTTAGAGTCAAATTTAGTCAATTGATCCCGGTCATTTAAAATGTAACACATACACCCAAAAACATGAAAATAGTGAACTTTAGGTTTTTTGCCTTTCAAAATCTCATAGGGTGTCACAGTGGTACCGGGTCTTAAGAAAACTCTATTTGCGGTGTGACAAGCGATATTTAGTGCTTCGGCCCAAAATCTTTTTGAAGTTTGTTTAGAAAATAACATTACACAGGCCATTTCAAGTAAAGTCTGATTTTTTCCTTTCAGCAATCCCATTTTGTTGAGGCGTTTTGGGTGGCGAGAATTCATGGTGGATTCCCATTTTCTCACAAAAGGAAGAAAAATAAGCATTTTCAAATTCTTTACCATGATCGGATCTTATACGAGAAACAGAAGCACAAAACATGTTTTTGATTTTTGAGCGTAAGATTCTGAACTTTTCAAAGGCCTCGGATTTTTCTTTTAAGAAAAAGATCCAAGAGAATCTAGAAAAATCATCAACAACTACTAAAGAATATTTCTTACCACCCAAATTATCGACTTCAACAGGACCCATTAAATCCATATGTAAAAGTTGAAAACAATGTGTTGTTCCAGAGCACTGCTCATGGTATTGGGTAGCACTATGGCCAACACGAGTTTGTTTGCGTTTAAGACAACTTTCACAAATGATTTTATTTTTGATATCCAAATTAGGAACACCTTGAATAGCACCAAGTTTAATAATCTTTTCAATGTTTCGAAAATTGGCATGTCCCAACTTTTGGTGCCATAAGGTTGTGACATCAACTCTCACAGAGTTGCATACCTGTTTGTCTTCCACACAATAACAATTGTCGGTTGATCTACTACCTGACATCACACACTTGTTAGTACGATCAAAGACCTCACAAGTATTTTTGTTGAATTTCACCTCTAAATTGTCATCACAAAGTTGGCTTATACTAATTAAATTAGCTACAAGACCATCTACATGTAAGACATTTTTTAAAGCGGGGAAACCGGACACATTTAAAGGTCCTTTACCGATTATTTTACTCTTACTACCACCACCATAAGTAACATTACCTCCAAGAACAGATTCATAGTCTTTTAGAAAACATTTTGTTCCCGTCATGTGACGTGAACACCTACTATCAAAATACCATGAATTTTCAACATTAGTTCTTAAGGCAGTAAACACAACATCACATATTTGATTGTTTTTAGGTCTCCATTCTTTCTTTCTTTGAATTTTGTTTCTCTGACGAACAGTGATATCAGAAGTGGTGGGTAACACTTCAGATAGCACTGAGGAGCTGGACTGAGTTCTTTTCATAAAAGTATGACAACTGTTTCTTAAATGTCCAGCGGTGTGACAATAAGTACACACTTTCCCTTTGTCAGAGATTTTGGAAGAAAAATCATTAGCCTTTCCACGTTCATTTAAGAAACATGTTTGATTATCATCCAAAGATAAAGAAGAGATGATATTATCTAAAGAATCTTGGAAACCAATACCTTCCCTGAGAAGTTTACATAACATGAGGATCTCATCCAGTTTGGTAGACCCCGTGTTGAGTTTCTTAAGTGTGGTTTCGGCGAGGGACAATTTGGCCGTGACTTTTGCAAGCTCAGCATCCTTCTTTGTGAGCTCGATTTCAAGAGTAGCCACGCCAAGTCTTAGTTGCTGAGTTTCTTTGGTCAAGAATTGCACCATACTATGCTCCTTCTTCAATTCTTCAAGGATATCCTCATAAAGGTTCCTCAATCCTCTTATGAGTTCATCCTTACTCATCTCAGCATCCTCTTGAGAATTTCCTGCATCCATATTAATAGACCCCACAAAACAAACAACATTAGTAGAATTGAAATCATTGTACCTGCTGGGTGTTATCACAGGTGTTATCCCACTTGGGTTATCACTTGGGATAGCATTTTCTGTGTTCGAGTAACACACAGTGACAAACATGGTTGTCTCGTCTGGTTCTTGAGCATGGTCCACTCCTTCTTCTTCATTGTCACTGAGAGACACCCACAAGCTCTTACCCTTATTCCTCAGATTATTTGCGCATTCATTGGCATAGTGACCACATCCTGAACAAGTATGACATTGAATGGAGTCGAGGTAATTGGGATTGGAGCTCGACTGATCCGAGGATGCCCTACGGATTGGATTCGCCTTCTGGGTGGTTGGGAGTGACCTCCTTGGCATCGAATCATACACCTTGGTTTGTTGCTCTTTTGCCTTTGCCTGCATATTCTCCTTGTTGAACTTTCTTAACATAGAGTTATATTTCCTAGCAAGTAAAGCAACACTAGTATTTTCATCCATTTCATCAAAAACTTCATCTTCCTCATTGTTTACACAAACCGAAGGAAGAGTTTTTAAAGCAACATTTTTGCCTTTAATAGCATCACTTTGAACAGCGAGATTTAATTCAAAATTTTTCAAAATGCTCATCAAATGTTGATATCCATAGTTGCAAGATTGTGAGCCTCTTCAATAGATGAAACTTTAATATTGAAGCGCTCAGGAAGAGTTCTAATTGATTTTGAAACAAGTTGTTTGTTAGTAAAGGGTTCACCCAAAACTTGACATTCATTTGCAATATCAATAAGTTTTTCAAAATATGAAGAAATACTTTCATTTTCACTTATCCTCAATCTTTCAAATTTACTAGTGAGCCTCCTAAGCTTAGTTTCACGCACACTACCATCGCCTTCACAAAATCTTTGTAAAGTATCACATGCCTCCTTAGCAGTGGGAGTATTTTGAATGAGTTTAAAAATAGGCATATCAACCCACTCATAAATGGCATTAAGTGCCTTTTCATTAAAATTAGCTAGGTTGTTTTCCTCATTAGTCCACTCGGATTCAGGCTCGACTTGAACATCACCATCCTCATCCGGCGGCAATAATGGGACAGAATAACCATTCACAATAGATCGCCAAGCCCGGATATCAATTGATTTGATATACGAACGGAGGCGGATCTTCCAATAGGCGTAATTCGAACCATCAAGAACAGAAAGCCTCTTTTGATTAGGATTTGCAGGATCATAAGCCATGACACACTGGACCAAAGTACTTTGTATATCAAGTAACCAGCTCTGGTGCCAATTGAAAAAGTGAGTCGATGGCTTAAGTCAAAAAGAAAGTGATATCAAAGGTGTTGTCACTACAACGATATCACTTCTGGAAACACTTAACACACACGAATAGAAAACTGTTTCTGAAAAGAGTCTGCAGCGGAAAAATCACACAAGAATTATTTTTCTCAAGATATATAAATTATATATCTTGAGGGATGCCTCAAAAGGCGAGACCTTTCACTAATAATATGAAATGAAGTAAAAGGCCGAGAGTTCCCTAATGCTATTACAATGAAAGCTTTGTGGAATGACTAAGACTATATACGAGACCCTATCCTAGCCAAGACACTTATAATACTCGATTACAAGAATAGAAAAGTGTTTGGGAGTTTAAAGGAACCAAGGAGGGTATAGATTTTTCTTGTGAGGAGTGTGTGTTCTTGCTTCAAGTGTTGTGTCTTCAAACACATCCTCCCTTGCTATTTATAGGCTTGATAATTCTTGGGTAATACTCCAATAATGGCTTGGTGATTGATAAAAACGTGGTAGAGAGGTGGAGTGGAGTGACCGAACTTGGTGAGGTTATTTTCCACATTTCCTAAAATGTAGGAACTAATACTTGGTGCCAAGTCCATGCATACCCGATTTGTACCTTCATGCTATGAACGCCTTGTACCTTTTTAATCAACAACTCAGCCTTTGAATGGGTCAAATCCCATGTGTTTGTTGTGAATTAAATCCCCACATGTTTATGGATAAAATCCCTTTTATCCATAAAATCTTCTTTCACCTTCTTTGCTTTATTTTAGCATCTCAACCATAGTATATCTGAAAATTGGACCAACAATAAACACAAAACTTGCAACAATATTAGACATTAGCATAGCAATTATTTATGAAGCAAATATCCAAATATAATCCCAGACAGTCCGTCGGGTATCACTGGGACAGTGTTGGCAGCACTTGTGGTATCACCAAGTTATGCACTTGCACTAATAAAGTATGTAAGTTGCGGGAATCTATGGGATGGGTTGAAGCAAGCTTTTTGGAGTTGAAACAATCATTTTGATGAAGTGTTCAAATCATTTGAAATTCATCAAAGATGAGACTTGTGTTTGCTAGAAAATTAGTGGGAGCATAGTATTATTTCTAGTCTTAAATATGTGGTTGACATATAGTTCATTTGAAAGATTTTCTTAATGAAATACTTAGGATAAGCCGCTTACATTCTTGGAATTAATATCTATTGACATATATCTAGGATGTTGATTGGTTTGTGTCAAAGTACTTATAAGGACAAAGTACTAAATTGTTCAGTATGCAAGACTCTTGGAGAAAAACTTGCAAAGTTGTCTAATGACAATGTTCTTGGCAAGACTTAGTCTTACTGGAATACTAATGAGCAAGAATACATGATTAGGATTCCATATGCTTCGGCAATTGGATCTATCATATATGTCATACTATGTACTTAGACGGGATAACTCGTATACTTGGAGTATGATGAGAACATACAAATCATATCCTAGTGAAAGTCACTAGATAGTGGTCAAGAACATCCTTATGTACTTCAGAAGAACTAAGGATGCATTCTTGATGCTTGTTGGAATGGAAGATGATCTAGTAAATGGTTACATAGATTCATGCTTCCACAACAACAAGGATAATTGAAGATCGCAGTAGGGACATATGTTTAAAGTAAGTGCTATTAGTTGGAATTGTTTCAAACAAATACACCGTAAATTATTCTACGAATAAAATTGAGTATTTAGTTACATGAGTTGTAACTAAGGGAGTTGTTTGAATATTGATGCTATTAGTAAAACTAGAAATAGTTTCTAGTACTACTAATCCTATGGACCTTTATTGTGAAATAATAGTTATTGCACAAGCTAAGGTGCCAAGGACTCATCTGTGATCCAAACACACACTCAGACATTTCCATCTCTATGAGAAATCATTGACATGGGAGATGTCAAAATATACAAAATACCTTATGATGATAACAAGGATAATCTACATACATATATTCTTCCACATGCTGTTATGGTGGTCATAAGCTAAGCTCAATGGTATTGGATACGTATTGATTGGGCCTAGTGCAAGTGGGAGATTGTTGGAGATTATACCATATGCCCTTGAGAAAAGCCTCATGTTATGTCATGTTCTCATTTGTTATGGAGATAACAACCTGGATTATTATATGTGTTCGCATGTTTATTATAATAATCTCCGTCCCTAGTACTTATGAAGAACTGGTATAAGTTTAATCGATGATCATATGATAATCATGTGTATGTGATACAAATTAAACTTATGGGTACTTGTTGGTCAACAAGTACTGGACATGACCCACTATGAGATTTATGTCATGGTCAAATGTCATAATTAAATCTCAGATAGTTATATCATTTGATATCCTTAGACCAGAGATTATCATGGTCTTCCACATGATGAACATTATGTTTGACATAGTCAACCGCTACCCTTAACCAGGTAGTCATAAAAGCTATGATTGGCATTATCGGATTCCTGTAGGGAAGAATGATAAGTCAAGATGGAATTTGTCCATCCCTCAAGAGAGATATCTGCTTAGGCCACTCGAAGAGTGAGATTGATGAAATGCGTGGCCACGCTCAAATGAATTTATGTGTTCAATGTCATTTGCTCATATCAATCTACTCAAGATCGAGAAAGAATTGAACAATATAAGTTGACGTGGACTATGATTTATGTTCAATATGATATCGCGTGACAAAAGAATTATGATATATTCTATGAGGATAAACGAACTTCGTTAAGTTATATCAATTAGGTAATCATGATGGCCTGCTAGGGTCCGCTCATGATTTATGAGAACAAATTTGTTTGGACTCATTGCCAACATGATATAATCCTATGGGATCATACACAATAGAACGAATTGTTAAAAAGGCAAAAGGCTGATTTTTGGTCTGGCACAACCGTGCCAATAATCATCAGCTAGGATCGCTCGGGTGCACCAATCGGTACGACCGTGCCAGTTATAGGGCACGACCGTGCCAAAGGTTCTTGGGCTGAATTTGGGCGGTTTAATTGGGTGACGGGATTAGGTCTCAAGGGTCCTTAAGGGTTAACGATTTTAGAGTATAAATAATCATCTTTCACCAGCCATTATTCATGGGGAAAACCATATGTTTGAGAAACATATTCTTGAGCCTAGATTGAGAATCAAAAGCTCAATAACACCAAAATTCATATAGCCTTTAAAGATTAGAAAAGCGTGTTTTCTAATAATGGGATCTAGCAGTCCAGATCTAGAATCATTCTAGATATTCGTTCGGGTGTGGATACACATAGAGGATGCTTGTTTTAGCATCTCAAGTTCGTGTTCCTGTGATTGTGATTCGAAGAACGTGGAGAAGATCAAATCATAAAGCTTGAAGACTTGAAGATTTGAAGATCCAAAAATTTTAAACGCACAACAACGATTAGTATTCTAAATTTATCTTCCTATTAATTTAATCATCATGAATGGATCTTGGGGCTTAGGGTTTTGTTGATTATCATATTGCCGTTTCCGCTGCGCAAGGACCCTCAAAACCCAACAATTGTGCCCACCTCTTGGGTGTCATGTGAGGTGGGACGGAGGGAGTACATCATATAACGAATTTGACCATCCGTTAAGTTTATAGTTCTGGCAAAAGAAATTCGCATGCTTTAACCGCACTCACGGCTTAAACATCCGTCTCATTTTCACAATCTTTGTAGGATTTTTCTTAAGAAACCTCACTAAGTTCAAGGTAGTTAAGTAGAACATCTTTTGTTGCCATCACTTAAAGTCGAGGCCAACAAAATTTTCTAACTTCTCACAATGGTGACCAAAATACTTGGAACCCACATTTGGTTGGAGATTTGTCTCTACACAAGGAGTCTTCCCCAAAATATTAATTTTAATTTTTTGCAATTAAAATTCAAATTATTACTTTGTTGTTGCAAATATAATTCTCTAACTTAATTAGAGAATTTACTCCAAGAATAAATTGTTAATTCAATAGGAGAATTAACACAAATTATTTCTTGTAACAACTCATAAATACAACTTCTTAATTCCTTGATGGAATTATAATTAGAGACTAATTATTCCAAAGTTAAAGGTCTCATCTTGGAGTACCTCTAAATTAGAGAAACTTACATTCTCATTCACAAAATGCACATTTTCTTTTAAATATATTGTGTCATTTTTCATCATCAACAACAATAGGATTTAACAACTTCCTTCAAGAAGTCATCTTGTTTTTATCTTTATAAAATGAGTCACTCATCCACTATTAGGTTTTAACAACTTCTTCCGAGAAGCCCTATAGTTTTAGTCTTTGTGACATCACAACAATAGAATTCAACAACTTATTTCAAGAAGCTCTATTGTCTCATCTTTATGACTTTTGTCACTATTAACAATAATAGATTTCAACAACTTCTTTTCAAGAAGATCTATTATGTTAATATTTATGATCTTTGTCACCATTGACAATAATAGGTTTTAATAACTTCTCGCTAGAAGACCTATTATCTTTGTCAACGAAATGTTAAAAGACTTAATCTTCCAACATTCTTAGTTCCAATGAACTTTCCAATTTCTTCACTATGATTCATACGAAATGAACCATAAGACACATATCACATGATGTATTTCGACTAAAAAACACTAGTACAAAATAGAGCTTGCATAGCGCTTTTTTTGCACTTAGATAGCGCATATAAGCGCTATGTAAGCTACCGCTATGCAAGTGTAGATAGCATTTCATTAAACGCTATGTAAGACAATATACTTAGATAGCGCATAAATAAGCGCTATGTAAGATGATCTTTTAATTTCCAGAAATTACCTTATGTAATCACACTTAGATAGAACATAATAAAAAGCTATGTTAGTATCTGACACGCCCCCAGGTCCCAGGATCCCCAGATAGAATCTCGAACCTGGTGCGCGTGAATAACAAGAATCAAGAAACTAACAAGAATCTAGATGACAACTGTTTATAAAAAACTGACCTGATATATATACTCTAGAGTAAGGAGCTAAGATAGCTCACACCACGAGTTCTAGACAAGAAAATTTAAACCAAACATGATTATACACAGCGGAAACATGCCTAGCACATATGCTGGCATTACAAGATGTCTAGAGACAACAAGTACTATACAAGACTGTCTACCCCAAAATAAAGAGTTACATAACCCATAATACATCATCCTCACCAAAATATAAAAGGACCACGATCCCCAAAAGAATAACCACCTGCGTAGTAAGCTCCCAGCTATGTCGAGCCTCACTTCGCACTATAACTAGCCTTTCTTTGATCAAAGGAAAACAATTAAACAAGGAACGGGGTGAGATAAATCTCAGTAAGCTATTAGATGCAACTACATGACATGTTATCATGCAATTCAAGTAGATACTCAAGTAATCATGTATCAAGTATCATCAAGTAACAAGTATATGAGAGGCTAAGCCACTGATCAAGTAGCACATAAGGCTAACCTAGCACGTTATAAAGGATATTGCTTCCTTCCTTATCCCTCCCAAGAATACCATTGTTGTCGTAGCTTGTATTACTTTTGACAATCACGATCAATATCAAGAAACTGCTTATGCAGGGTATATAAGAAGACCCGGTAACCAGTGTCATTCCCAAGATCAAGATTCACGAGGTGTTCACGAGTTTAGCATTCACTTATATCAGGCGTATTGCTCTAATAAAGGAAGCTATGCCCTTACTATGGCCTGTTGTAAGGGGTCAAGCGCAGATACATAGATCCCTGATTATCACTTTAGACCCAGACTCATGATAAGCGTGAACCTATATACCTCCGAACAAGCAAGGACCAGCTGGACTCACACAAGAATGCACAAGTAGGTATTTACTTGAAATACGAGAGTAGAACTAATTCAAAAGTAGTGGACTAGCTCACCAAGAATCATGCTTCAAGTAATCAAGAAGTCACATTATTATCAAGTAGCTATATGCAATGATTGCACATACACATCAAGAACATGTCTCATACACGTTAGTGCTTGTTCATAGCACTTCCTAGTTCATTATCATACACATGTATTGGTGTTGTCGCGACCCCGAACCCCGCGGGCCCGAGACCGCGATCTGGATGTCGACTTAAAACCAAAACTATGAAATACCGAAGTTAAAAATTCCATTTAGAACCAAAAGATGATAACACAAGGTTTTACAAATCCAAGATTAAATCAACAATATACATCCAACATAAGCTCCACAGCTTAAACCCAAAAGAATAAAATATATAATTCTTAATGACGTCAATAATGGTAAAACTATCCCCAAAAGGTTATACATTTAAATAATGTAAACCGATCCATAACAACCTGCCCCAAAAATCTCAATCCTCTCGACGTCCTCCTCGATCCGCGAATCCTAATCCTTTTCCTCCTGGGGGGGGTTAAGGAAAAACAAAGATGGAAATAAACGGGGTGAGATAAATCTCAGTAAGTTACTAATGCAACTACATGACATGCTAATATGCAATGACCAATAGCAATTAACATAAGACAGATAGCAGCGGAATAATAAGTGACATGCAATAATCAATCATATAAATAAACACATAACAACAAATGAGAGGCTCCCTATCGCCAACCGTCCCATACCGGTTGGAAAATACGACCAGCTCAACATGCAACACATAAAGCTGAAATAAACACTCATAAGTGGATACATAGCCAAGGTTTCATCCAACTGAAAGAATCAAATAAAGGTCGCTGCGCAGCTTCAATAATCAACCATCAACATCTTCATAATAGCATGAAAGTCGAAGAGAAAACCCCCGGTCAGAAGCAACCAATCAACCCATCAATCAAACAACCCATCTTCATAGCAGCATGAAAGCTTGAAGAGAAACCCGGTACCGGAACCAATAACCAAATGAAGTGTCACAAAGGACGGGAGACATGCCACAAAGTCATGCTCCAAGTAAAGCTAAAATGCACACAAGGGAGCTAGCTCTTCTCACATCCAAGGCCAATCTGGAGGAGGGTAATAAGGGGGCAAAACAATGGTCAACAATCACAATGGACTTGGCTGTGCCATCATAATGTTTCGCATCGCCCAAACACACACAAAATACCAGCTGGAATTTCAAGTAAGGCTAAGTAATAAAATACTAGCACAATAAACAACCATTGATTCCAAAGTAGGGAATCATACCAATTAATCACCATAAAAGATGCAAACGATTACTCAAGAAGAGTTCAACAACAATAAACACAACGAGTTTCTCATAAAAGAGCACAACAACGATAACAGAGTTTCTCATAAAGAGCACAACAACAATGATTATTAGAACCCGATAATTCCATAAAGAGGAACCATACCAAATACATTCCAAAGATGATACTCACAAGTTACACATAAAGAACACAACCCAAACGGTCTCTCACAAATAGTACAATGACTATAACCCAAAATTTTCCCAAACGAATCCAAAATGTTACACTTGTTAGAACATGATCACGATCGGACTAAACCCTACACTTTGGTGTTCAATAACAACCCTCTAGGTACTATAGGACATCGCCTAAAACCCAGACCAAATCTTACTCGAAAATCAATTCGATTGGAACAACCACGAACCCATCACAAGATGCTCAAACACAAACTTGATCACAATTGATTATCACAAAGATAAGTCAAACCAACAATACCTCAATAAGATGTTCCAAAGTCCCAATTAACACTTAATTAATTTCAAACACAAACTCGATCACAAAGGACTCAATTCTGTCACTAGAGTGTACTACAATGTTCACTAAGGTCAACTAGAAGGACACCCAAGGTTTGGATCAAAACGCATTCTTCAATCACACAATAGTTAACAAATGTAAACTTTCAGGGGTTCTGTGCGGCCGCCCAAAAGGGACTGTGCGGTCGCCCAAAATCTTTCAAACCAAGCACAAAAGCCTTCAGATAGATGTGCGGTCGCCCATACATTTTTGTGCGACCGCCCAATGCTCTGAATTACTGGAAATCGGGAAGAACAACATGGGTTCTTCCATTTTTATACCCAAAACACATTTCCACCAAAATCTAACATTTCAACTAGTATACTAATGTGCCCAAACAACTTATAAGTCTAAAAAGACTCCTATAACAACATTTAATCAACCAAAATCAAGAATCAACCCAACATTCATAAATCACCATTTTTAACCCAAAATTCAAATAAATTCCAAATAAATTCTAAACTCATCCAAACTTCAAATATAACAACTCAAACATCATATAAACATGATATGAACATTTTAACAACAAAATGGGGGAAAAGTAACTTACTTGATAAATCTCAAAGTTGATGGATTTCAAATATTTTTGATTCTACGCGATACTAACGACGATCTAAACAATGTTCATCTTTTAAGAAATGAGAGATTATGAGAGGAAGAAGAAGTAAATGAAGAGAGATGAAGAGAGAAAGCTTACCCCTTTTTCTTCTTGGAGAGAGAGAAAGAAATGGCTGGGAAGAGAGATGAGGAGAGTGAGGGAGAAGATGAGTAGGGAGGGAGTAGTTAAAATGATTTTAAGAACTTACACTTAGGCCCCTTCTTCCACACTACACACAAATACTTGCACTCCCTACTAATTATTAAGACCCAACACTTCTACACTAGCACAAATGACCCAAATAAAATGCTAGGCATAATTTATTATGAAACATAAAATGTACCCATACATTTAAATAAATAATAATTTAGATAAATAAATAAGCAAATAAATAAATAATAATTATTTATTACCAATAAAATAGAGCCTAGATTTCGGGTCGTGACATTCACTCCCCCTTAAAGAAAATTCGACCCGAATTTTAACGGGACTTACCCGAAAGACCAGATAGCTACGGATACGATAGTTCCGCCAATCCTCAAATTCCTCAATTATCCATTCTAAACCATCACGTAGTAACCTTAAATAATGTTCACGATACCACGACCTCTCGCACATAACTTCCTTCAATCATAACCTTCACTACTAATTAGAATCCACAATCAAAATTGGGGAATCCCAATTGCTCCCAAACATAACTCTCGAGATATCCCAAGCTCACCTTATTCACAACCTTAATTACACTGCAAAGGTGTTTCCTTTTGTAAATCGCATACTTAGTAGTATTCCCCAGAAATTCAAAACATCACTATCCCGAGCCTAATTAGCTTTTAAAATACAAAAAGGCTAAAGAAATTTCTATTTCCACAATATTCATCGAAATGGCTATATCTCTATGGATTACCATTATAGTGTCTTCACTTTGAGTTAACACCTTAAATAAATAGTACCATACAAACCCCAAAATTTCTCGTACAAAGTGTCTACTTAAATCTAAGTTATACTCTCATCCCTTCGTTAATCTGGTCTTGAAGCCTAAACCATTCAATATACTCAATAGTCCGCAAAACGATCCAAATTTCATCTTCAAAAGATTTTCTCTAGCTCCCATTTAAGTCATAATCCGTACTCATATACCCAAAGGAAATCAACGAACTCTAAATTCAATAGCTAACCCTAGTTAGGCTCTCACGCATACATTTATTGACTTAATGATATTTAAGCTCAATGGTACCACCATCATAATAAACCAATTAGCTAGTCACCTTCCAACTGACCCAATACCAAATCATAGTATTCTTTAATATGCCCGAGTATTTATACTCAACTTTCTTCACTTATTTGCAATCCAAAATAATAAATGCCACCAAGACAAGATTTAGGACCATAGAACACCCCTTTAACTAAAACTCAAAATGCCTTTGATGTAGGTCGCAATTTTTTTTTTTTTTTTACTCTCCCGAAATGTGCTTAATCCTTTCAAACTTACGCGCTCACCACTATTAATGATCGGAACTCCTACAACAAACTCATCATCCATAACAAATCGTATACCTCTCCATACTAACCCATTCCGATGCATTCACGGAGATGTACTAAAAGTGACCAAAATTTTCCTCAAGAGATCCTCATTGAATCCTCAACTCCTATAACCCACCGATGTCATAAGGACATTGATCTAAATATTAGCACTACAACCTTGTACTATAACAACTCAATTTAACCCAAGGTTCTCCCCAATTACTAGGTACTATTCAGAAATAAAATAAAAATTTTCACAAACGATAAATACGCCCAACAATTCACCGAAACTAAATACTCGGATTTTAACTAAGGAAAGGTAGGTATAACTCTACCCAAAGGGACGGTCTCAACAGTTTTAAGAAATTAGGAATGGAGAATATAACAATCCCCCTACAACAATAGACTAAAGCAGTAGTAACATCAAAATCTTGTAATAGCAACATGGCTAATTTAGCAGGTAAGACGTAACCATACTTAAGCACATCATAAGCACATAAGGCTTCATCAGATACCCTAAACTCCTCCATAGGAGTAGACACCTACAACACATAAGTCAAAGACTCAGAAGAAATAAATGCAACTAATGCACAGAAACACATAAATGCGATGATCCTAAAATGCACGCGCTCGCTCTCACGACGCAAAATAATACCTCCTGAAATTTATCCGTTACCTGGTGAGTGCTGATTGGTCGCAATTACTCTGTCCTATACCTTAGGGTTCCCCGAAGCGTCCCTTTTCTGACCCGGTGAAGTACTGGTTCCCGTTCCTGATGATTGAACCTTAAACCTCGGACAATCCTTTATGAAGTGACCCAGTTGACCACAATTGATACATTTTCCTTGTTTCTTCCAACACTTATCTTTTGAGTGTCCTATCCTCTGACAGAAGCTGCAGACTTTCCCATTTCGTGTCCCTTTATAAGAACCTTGATTTCCTACTGTTGGTTGCCCTTGAAGTTGCCTTCTGAATCGAGTTTGCACTCCAGAATTACCTCTGCTATCCGAATGTTGCTGTTGTGACTTACTCTGCCCTCCTTGCTTACCCGGGTTAACCATCTCAGTCTTCCTTTTGTGATCCCCAATATCCTTCTCAATCAAGTAGGCTCGATCCACCGCATCCTGAAAAGGTTGAATTCTTTGGGCTAAAAGTTGAGTCCTAATAGCCATCTTCAAACCCCTGATCAATCTCATCGCTTTCTGCTCCTCGGTCCGCACTAGGTAGTCACAACACCTGGCTAATTCTGCGAACTTAGCCGAGTACTGTGCTACCGACATCATGCCTTGCTCCAAGCTGAGGAAATCGATCTCCTTCCGGTTTTGATTTACTAGAGATATAAAATGATCCTTGAATTTCCTCACGAACCACTCCCAAGGATATGGTACAAGAGTCGTATCCCAACTAGTCTTCAGTGCCTTCCACCAATGTTCCGCAGCCCCCACAAGCTTATAAGCTGCAAACAGAACCCTATCCTCATCAGTGCAACCAAAGACATCGTAGATTTTCTCCATCGATTCTATCCATAGCTCGGCTTTCTTCACATCCGGCTCACCGTCGTACTCACTTGGTTTCAACTTTAAGAACTGCTCCAACCCATATCGCGGAGGTGCTACATGTTCCTCTCTCGGCCCTTGGTCACGAATTGATTTCACGGCCTCCTCAAACCTGCCCTGAAACACTGTACGGTTTTCATCCCTTAGACCAATAAGATTCTGAGTCCCACTGATGTCTTCACTAGCTCTTCTAGACATTGAGAACAATTACCTGCATAAAACATCAACCGTTACTCACTCCGAACACAACTACCCTCCTAGGTTATACTAGTCCACCTAGACTTATACTTAGAGCCAAACCATGGCTCTGATACCAACTGTCGCGACCCCGAACCCCGCGGGCCCGAGACCGTGATCTGGACGTCGACTTAAAACCAAAACTATGAAATACCGAAGTTAAAAATTCCATTTAGAACCAAAAGATGATAACACAAGGTTTTACAAATCCAAGATTAAATCAACAATATACATCCAACATAAGCTCCACAGCTTAAACCCAAAAGAATAAAATATACAATTCTTAATGACGTCAATAATGGTAAAACTATCCCCAAAAGGTTATACATTTAAATAATGTAAACCGATCCATAACAACCTGCCCCAAAAATCTCAATCCTCTCGACGTCCTCCTCGATCCGCGAATCCTAATCCTTTTCCTCCTGGGGGGGGGTTAAGGAAAAACAAAGATGGAAATAAACGGGGTGAGATAAAATCTCAGTAAGTTACTAATGCAACTACATGACATGCTAATATGCAATGACCAATAGCAATTAACATAAGACAGATAGCAGCGGAATAATAAGTGACATGCAATAATCAATCATATAAATAAACACATAACAACAAATGAGAGGCTCCCTATCGCCAACCGTCCCATACCGGTTGGAAATAACGACCAGCTCAACATGCAACACATAAAGCTGAAATAAACACTCATAAGTGGATACATAGCCAAGGTTTCATCCAACTGAAAGAATCAAATAAAGGTCGCTGCGCAGCTTCAATAATCAACCATCAACATCTTCATAATAGCATGAAAGTCGAAGAGAAAACCCCCGGTCAGAAGCAACCAATCAACCCATCAATCAAACAACCCATCTTCATAGCAGCATGAAAGCTTGAAGAGAAACCCGGTACCGGAACCAATAACCAAATGAAGTGTCACAAAGGACGGGAGACATGCCACAAAGTCATGCTCCAAGTAAAGCTAAAATGCACACAAGGGAGCTAGCTCTTCTCACATCCAAGGCCAATCTGGAGGAGGGTAATAAGGGGGCAAAACAATGGTCAACAATCACAATGGACTTGGCTGTGCCATCATAATGTTTCGCATCGCCCAAACACACACAAAATACCAGCTGGAATTTCAAGTAAGGCTAAGTAATAAAATACTAGCACAATAAACAACCATTGATTCCAAAGTAGGGAATCATACCAATTAATCACCATAAAAGATGCAAACGATTACTCAAGAAGAGTTCAACAACAATAAACACAACGAGTTTCTCATAAAAGAGCACAACAACGATAACAGAGTTTCTCATAAAGAGCACAACAACAATGATTATTAGAACCCGATAATTCCATAAAGAGGAACCATACCAAATACATTCCAAAGATGATACTCACAAGTTACACATAAAGAACACAACCCAAACGGTCTCTCACAAATAGTACAATGACTATAACCCAAAATTTTCCCAAACGAATCCAAAATGTTACACTTGTTAGAACATGATCACGATCGGACTAAACCCTACACTTTGGTGTTCAATAACAACCCTCTAGGTACTATAGGACATCGCCTAAAACCCAGACCAAATCTTACTCGAAAATCAATTCGATTGGAACAACCACGAACCCATCACAAGATGCTCAAACACAAACTTGATCACAATTGATTATCACAAAGATAAGTCAAACCAACAATACCTCAATAAGATGTTCCAAAGTCCCAATTAACACTTAATTAATTTCAAACACAAACTCGATCACAAAGGACTCAATTCTGTCACTAGAGTGTACTACAATGTTCACTAAGGTCAACTAGAAGGACACCCAAGGTTTGGATCAAAACGCATTCTTCAATCACACAATAGTTAACAAATGTAAACTTTCAGGGGTTCTGTGCGGCCGCCCAAAAGGGACTGTGCGGTCGCCCAAAATCTTTCAAACCAAGCATAAAAGCCTTCAGATAGATGTGCGGTCGCCCATACATTTTTGTGCGGCCGCCCAATGCTCTGAATTACTGGAAATCGGGAAGAACAACATGGGTTCTTCCATTTTTATACCCAAAACACATTTCCACCAAAATCCAACATTTCAACTAGTATACTAATGTGCCCAAACAACTTATAAGTCTAAAAAGACTCCTATAACAACATTTAATCAACCAAAATCAAGAATCAACCCAACATTCATAAATCACCATTTTTAACCCAAAATTCAAATAAATTCCAAATAAATTCTAAACTCATCCAAACTTCAAATATAACAACTCAAACATCATATAAACATGATATGAACATTTTAACAACAAAATGGGGGAAAAGTAACATACTTGATAAATCTCAAAGTTGATGGATTTCAAATCTTTTTGATTCTACGCGATCCTAACGACGATCTAAACAATGTTCATATTTTAAGAAATGAGAGATTATGAGAGGAAGAAGAAGTAAATGAAGAGAGATGAAGAGAGAAAGCTTACCCCTTTTTCTTCTTGGAGAGAGAGAAAGAAATGGCTGGGAAGAGAGATGAGGAGAGTGAGGGAGAAGATGAGTAGGGAGGGAGTAGTTAAAATGATTTTAAGAACTTACACTTAGGCCCCTTCTTCCACACTACACACAAATACTTGCACTCCCTACTAATTATTAAGACCCAACACTTCTACACTAGCACAAATGACCCAAATAAAATGCTAGGCACAATTTATTATGAAACATAAAATGCACCCATACATTTAAATAAATAATAATTTAGATAAATAAATAAGCAAATAAATAAATAATAATTATTTATTACCAATAAAATAGAGCCTAGATTTCGGGTCGTGACAGGTGTCAAGTCATGTACAAGATTTTATTGTCATATACTCGAGTTATCATTCCAATCTTTGGACATTCAAGCATGTATAAGAGTTATATATTTTATAATTCAAGTTCATCATCCTATACTTTGGATGTTCAAGTCCAAGACTTTGTTCTAATGCCCCTAAGGTGAACAAACATTGATTTCAAGACAAGCATGACACATTAGTGCTTGTTTATAGCACTTTCAAGATATAAAGAAGAGTTGTTACTCTTATACTTAAGTTCTCATTTGAGTACTATAAGTGTTCATGTTCAAGACTAAGTTCTCATTTTAATTCAATGAGTATTCATGTTCAAGACCAAGTTCTGATTCCCCTAAGGTGTCACAACACTTACTAGGACATCTTATACTAAGGCTATATACCTCAATTGGGGTTAAGTCTAGCTTAATCAAACTTTAAACAAGTTTTTTATTTTTCAGGGTAACCGGGCGGGCGCTTACTTTGAATCGGGCGGCCGCTCACTAGCAGGTGAATCCTTTGAAAAACCTTCCAAAAAGATGTGCGGTCGCCTAAGGAAGTTTGTGCGGTCATACACTAGGGCGAGCGGGCACTCAAAACCTAACCAAGTGGGCGCTTGGTGCTATTTCCAGCCAAAGCACATTTCATTCCCAGGTTGAATAATTCTCCGTCCCAAATGTAGAAGTAACTTTATATTAACATATTAACATTCGAGGAGTGCATTAACATACTCAAACCATTTCTTTCAATTTTCTTTCATCATTTTACACAGTAGATTTATACTCCCCTTGTCCCAAAATTACAAGTATCACAAAAATCACCCCAAACACGAAATTGACAAGCACAAGTATCTTGAATAACATATATGCATGTTATTACAAGCAAGGGGGAGCTAATAACTTACCTAGTCCAAAATCAAGTTCAACCAAACTTATTTTTGTTCGGCAGGAAACGCTCTATTCAACGCCACGAATATTTATACGGGATCGGAATTGAGAACAGAGGGTTAATTAAACTCGAGGAGTCGAGAATAGGGTAAAACTCTAACCCTAACTTTCTTTACAGAGAAAGAACGAGATGAAATTAAAGGAAAATGAATCAGAGAAAGAAGGCAAACAAAGTTATACTTCAACTTTCTAGAAATGACAACTACGCCCCTCAAGTTTCACTTTTAACAAAAAGGCCCCTAAAGTCATATTTTCACAAATAACCCAAAAGCCAAAACTAGACATTTAACCACCTTAATATTCTAAAGCAGTTAAAAAATTAACCCAAGTAAAACTAGCACATAATATGCAAGTTTAAGAATTTAACAAGCAAGTCAAATATTTAACAAGAATAAGGATGGGCGTTACATCCTTCCCACCTTAAAAAAAATTCGCCCATGAATTTTACTTACCAAGGTTTTCAAATAGGCTCGGGTATTTATCTCGCATCTCTTTCTCGGTTTCCCAAGTAGCCTCTTCAATTTCATGATTTCTCCAAAGGACCTTCACAATAGGAATCCTTTTGGTGCGCAAGACTTGCTCTTTCCAGTCAATAATTTCAACAGGTTGTTCCTCATATGACAATTCAGGCTGAAATGGAATAGCCTCATATTCAAGAACATGCGACTCATCCGCCATATACTTGCGAAGCATGGACACGTGAAACACATCATGAATCCCAGACAAGGATGGTGGCAATGCCGCTCTATAAGCCAATTTCCCAACTCTTTCAAGAATTTCAAATGGCCCGATATAACGAGTAGTCAATTTTCCTTTCTTCCCAAATCTCTTTATACCTCTACGAGGAGAGACTTTCAAGAATACAAAATCACCTACCTGGAATTCAAGATCCCTTCTTCGATGATCTGCATAACTCTTTTGTCTACTCTGAGCTGTGCGTAATCTATCTCGGATTAATTTCACACTCTCAACTGACTGTTGAACCATTTCAGGTCCCAAGAGTCTAGCTTTTCCCACTTCATCCCATCATATAGGAGATCGACATTTCCTGCCATAAAGAGCTTCATATGGAGCCATTTCAATGCTAGATTGATAACTGTTGTTATAAACAAACTCAGCCAAAGAAAGATGAGTATCCCAACTGCCTTTGAAATCAACAACACAGGCACGTAACATATCCTCGAGAATCTGTATAAGTCTCTCAGATTTCCCATCAGATTGAGGATGAAAAGCAGTACTGAAATTCAATTTAGTACCCATGGCACCCTGAAGAGCTTGCCAAAATCGAGAAGTAAAATGAGGATCACTGTCAGATACAATACTCACAGGAACTCCATGGAGTCGAACAATCTCCTGAACATACAAAGATGCCAACTGAGACAATGAATATCCCATGGAAACAGACAAGAAGTGAGCTGACTTGGTCAGTCAATCCACTATAACCCAAACAGCATCATGGCCTCGTCTGGTACGTGGCAAACCAATCACAAAATCCATCGTGATATGCTCCCATTTCCACTCTGGAATTTCTAATGGTTGCAACAAACCTGCTGGACGTTGATGTTCCACTTTTACTTCTTGACAAGTCAAACATTTGGACACATACTCAGCAATTTCTCTTTTCATGTTGTTCTACCAGAAATGTTTCTTAAGGTCTTGGTACATTTTTGTGCTTCCAGGATGAATAGTATACTTGGCTTTGTGAGCCTCTTCAAGAACTCTCTTTTTAATCTCAAGATCAACTGGAATACAAACTCTACCTCGAAAGGTAAGAATTCCATCACTGTTGAAATAAATCTGGTTGCTTTCCTTCATTCATTCCACTAATAATTTTCTGCAATTCAGAATCAGTTACCTGAGCTTCTTTAATTTATTGGAGTAAATCTGAAGTAGCCAAGACACTTATAATACTCGATTACAAGAATAGAAAAGTGTTTGGGAGTTTAAAGGAACCAAGGAGGGTATAGACTTTTCTTGTGAGGAGTGTGTGTTCTTGCTTCAAGTGTTGTGTCTTCAAACACATCCTCCCTTGCTATTTATAGGTTTGATAATTCTTGGGGAATAATCCAATAATGGCTTGGTGATTGATAAAAACGTGGTAGAGAGGTGGAGTGGAGTGACCGAACTTGGGGATTTTCCACATTTCCTAAAATGTAGGAACTAATTCTTTGTGTCCAAGTCCATGCATACCCGATTTGTACCTTCATGCTATGAACGCCTTGTACCTTTTTGATCAACAACTCAGCCTTTGAATGGGTCAAATCCCATGTGTTTGTTGTGAATTAAATCCCCACATGTTTATGGATAAAATCCCTTTTATCCATAAAATCTTCTTTCACCTTCCTTGCTTTATTTTAGCATCTCAACCATAGTATATCTAAAAATTGGACCAACAATAAACACAAAACTTGCAACAATATTAGACATTAGCAAAGCAATTATTTATGAAGCAAATATCCAAATATAATCCCAGACAGTCCGTCGGGTATCACTGGGACAGTGTTGGCAGCACTTGTGGTATCACCACGTTCTGCACTTACAATCTCCCCCTTATTTGGATATTTCTTTCTTCACAAACACAACAATGCTGTCTACCTACAAGAATATTTTAGCCAACAATACATAATATACATGATATCTCCCCCACAAAGATTAACTCCCCCTTAATAGAAGAGTCAACCGAAAAACAATGATTTTGGAAAAGTTTTAAAACCAAGTGAACAAACTAAGATTTAAAAACTAATCATCCAAACAAAACCAAAGTTATAAAATCCAAAAAACCATGAAGTGTTTAACACACTTCACATAAATAAACCAACCAAAAAACAAATGTAAAACAAATGTTAAGTGCAACCTAATAGTTTTAAAACAACTAACATAAAAAATTGATTTTAAAAACTACCAAGAATAGAAACACACCAACTACCAAACCTGTTTGAGTATCACTAGCCCGCACATGTGCATTAGCACTTTGCAGAACAGCACTTGTGGCAGCTTTGCAGAATAGCACTTGTGGCAGCATAGCAGCATATCTCCCCCTGTTTGTGAAGAATACTATGCAAAGAATTTCTACAAGTCTGTATGAATCTGTATTTGGCTTGAAATCCGCATTGATGGAGCTTGAGCAGTCGGTTGGCGTGAAGAAGATGACACTTTTCTCTTCTTTTTCTTTTTCTTGATGGTAGTCACTATAGGTTGGGAAGGAGCCGACGTAGGAGGAGCCTGTGCGACCGGAACAGATGGAGGTCCGGAGACAACAATGGCGAGATTTCCATGGGCTCATTTGAGGTTTTGGATGGGGAAGCCATTGAAGAAAATGAGAAGAGAAGGAAGAAATTTTGAAGAGGGATTTGGTGTGATTTTGAGAGACTGAGAGAGAGAGAGATTGGCGAGAGAAAGAGGGAGATCGGTGAGAGGTGGAGGGGGTTTAATTTGGATATTTTAGGAAGTATTCAAATGGAAGAGATAAATACAATTTATGATAAGTCTCTTCCTAAACCCTATAACTCTCAACTCCCCCTTTTTCTTAGCTAGATGGTTTAACTCAATCACATCACCCAATTTTTTAACCAAAATAACCGGCCATTATCCCCAAAATTTAGTCTTTTTTTTGTAAAGAAAATAAAATTTAAGAAAATAATAAAAAAATCTAGAATAAATCGGCATAGGTAACAAAGATTCAAAAAATTTTGAAATTCACATTCAATTATGACTCCAAAATTTTAGGAATGAATTTACCTAACTTGATTTACCAAAAATAAAATATAAAAGGATTTAATAAAAACCTTTTTGAAATAAAAAACCCCACAAATTTAAGGGACTTTCGGACTTCCCAAAATTAATTATTAATTCTGAAAATAATAAATAAAAAATAATGTGGCACATACTAATGTGTTATCGGCAATGATGGTAACACTTTGGAAAACATATAAATCAAATATCCCCTTGATAAAAATTCACTTTAAGAACTTTAAGACAAAACAATCCTCATTATCAACACTTGAGGCAAATTGTTGGGCTTCTTTTAAATAAGCAATTGAGGCAAAAACAAGCTTCCCAAATTCAAACACTTGAGGCATAGCAAGCCTTAATTAAGAGTGTTTGAGGTAATATAAATCTAACAAGTTAGATAAAATAAGCTTGTTCTTCATCTTCAATCACTTTAAAATAAGCATAATTTACACTTCAATATCTACAAGATAGCATCGTAGTAACGAGCTCCGTGCTCCGAGTCCTTATAAAGTGTAAAAAATACTTTAGTGATTTGTACCTTTCAAGTAGGATACACTGTAGTAGCGAACTCCATGTTCCTAATACTTAGTACAAAATCACTGGATAGTATCTCCCTTTGGCAAGAGTGCATCGTCGCAGTGAACGCCGTGCCCCGAGTTACTTAGGAAATACTATAAGTGCTTTTTTCCTTTTGCCTTTTATTTCATCAAAAAAATTAGTGACTTTGTCACTTTTGAGTATAAAGGGGATTTGACAAACATGTTAACCAAGTATAAACCTACCAAAACAAAAAGGTCAGCATGTGCCGCCGCGAAGGCTTAAAACGAAAAACTGTTTTTTTTTTTTTTTTAATTATTACAGTGTTACCAGAAGTGTTGACAACACTCAGGGTAACACTAAAAAAACAGCAGATTAAAAAATATAAAGACCAAGAGATCTTTTCAAACTTGAAAATCTCTCATGGTCAAGGGCCTTGGTAAAAATGTCAGCAAGTTGATACTTAGTATCAATATGCTCTATGTTTATCAAATCTTTTTCAACCAAGTCTCTTAGAAAATGGTGACGGATATCAATGTGTTTAGTACGGGAATGTTGAACCGGGTTTTTTGAAATGTTTATGGTACTTCGATTATCACAATACATGGTCAAGATATTAGAATCAAGACCATAGTCGTCTAACATGTGTTTTAACCAAATGAGTTGGGAACAACAACTACCGGCCGCGACATATTCAGACTCGGCTGTCGAAAGAGACACACAGTTTTGTTTATGACTGTACCATGAAACTAAGTTATTACCCAAAAAGAAACACCCCCACTAGTACTTTTCCTATCATCCATGTCACCCGCCAAGTCAGAATCACTAAAACCAACAAGGTTGTTATTTGTATCCTTAGAAAACCATATTCCTAAATCACTCGTCCCCGACACATATTTGATAATCTTTTTGACAGAATTTAGGTGGGAAAGTTTAGGACTGGCTTGATATCGTGCGCATACACACACACTGAACATTAAATCAGGGCGACTCGCGGTAAGATAAAGGAGACTACCTATCATTGAGCGATATAAGGTTGGATCCACATCCTCCCCAACTTGGTCCTTTCCCAACTTCAGTGTCAAACCCATTGGTACTTTAGACTCCTTGGCATGCTCCAACCCGAACTTTGTTACTAAACTTTTCGCATACTTTCTTTGAGAAATGAAGATCCCTTCATTCGACTGTTTCACGTGCAATCTAAGGAAAAAGTTTAGTTCCCCTATCATACTCATTTCGAAAGTTGATGACATGGCATCCACAATTTTTTTCAAATAGGTTTCAGATGTGGAGCCAAAAACAATGTCATCAACATATATTTGAGCTATGACAAGGGTTTTACCATTTCTTAAAATAAACAAAGTCCTATCGGCTTCTCCTCTAACAAAGCCATATTCTAACAAAAATTTAGTTAATCTACCATACCATGCTCGAGGAGCTTGTTTCAAGCCATATAAGGCTTTTATAAGTTTATAAACATGGTGTAGTTTGAATGGATCTTCAAAACCTTTTGGTTGTTCAACATATATTTTTTTATCAATATATCCATTCAAAAATGCTCATTTCACATCCTTTTGGTGCAATGTGATTTTAAGGTAGCAAGCTATAGCCAAGAGGAGTCTTATGGACTCAATTCTAGCCACAGGTGCGAAGGTCTCATCATAATCGATACCTTCGACTTGTGTATATCCTTGAGCCACAAGACGAGCTTTATTACGAACAATGTTACCCGTTTCATCACTTTTGTTTTTGGAAATCCATTTAATCCCAATGATATTAGTATTTTCGGGATGGGGAACTAAAGTCCAAACATTGTTTCGGGTAAATTGTTCAAGCTCCTCTTGCATAGCTTGAATCCAAAAATTATCTTTTAAAGCCTCAATCACATTTTTAGGTTCAATAAAGGAAATAAAACAAGAGTGTTTTACTTGAGCATATGTGGTAGACATACACACATACACCCAAAAACAATGTTAACCGACTCTTGAATGGTTTTTAACCTTTGGTTATATACCCTATATGCTCTACTATTTTGAGCATACCCAAGAAATATTGCATTATCACTTTTAGAGTCAAATTTAGTCAATTGATCCCGGTCATTTAAAATGTAACACATACACCCAAAAACATGAAAATAGTGAACTTTAGGTTTTTTGCCTTTCAAAATCTCATAGGGTGTCATAGTGGTACCGGGTCTTAAGAAAACTCTATTTGCGGTGTGACAAGCGATATTTAGTGCTTCGGCCCAAAATCTTTTTGAAGTTTGTTTAGAAAATAACATTACACAGGCCATTTCAAGTAAAGTCTGATTTTTCCTTTCAGCAATCCCATTTTGTTGAGGCGTTTTGGGTGGCGAGAATTCATGGTGGATTCCCATTTTCTCACAAAAGGAAGAAAAATAAGCATTTTCAAATTCTTTACCATGATCGGATCTTATACGAGAAACAGAAGCACAAAACATGTTTTTGATTTTTGAGTGTAAGATTCTGAACTTTTCAAAGGCCTCAGATTTTTCTTTTAAGAAAAAGATCCAAGAGAATCTAGAAAAATCATCAACAACTACTAAAGAATATTTCTTACCACCCAAATTATCGACTTCAACAGGACCCATTAAATCCATATGTAAAAGTTGAAAACAATGTGTTGTTCCAGAGCACTGCTCATGGTATTGGGTAGCACTATGGCCAACACGAGTTTGTTTGCGTTTAAGACAACTTTCACAAATGATTTTATTTTTGATATCCAAATTAGGAACACCTTGAATAGCACCAAGTTTAATAATTTTTTCAATGTTTCGAAAATTGGCATGTCCCAACTTTTGGTGCCATAAGGTTGTGACATCAACTCTCACAGAGTTGCATACCTGTTTGTCTTCCACACAATAACAATTGTCGGTTGATCTAGTACCTGACATCACACACTTGTTAGTACGATCAAAGACCTCACAAGTATTTTTGTTGAATTTCACCTCTAAATTGTCATCACAAAGTTGGCTTATACTAATTAAATTAGCTACAAGACCATCTACATGTAAGACATTTTTTAAAGCGGGGAAACCGGACACATTTAAAGGTCCTTTACCGATTATTTTACTCTTACTACCACCACCATAAGTAACATTACCTCCAAGAACAGATTCATAGTCTTTTAGAAAACATTTTGTTCCCGTCATGTGACGTGAACACCTACTATCAAAATACCATGAATTTTCAACATTAGTTCTTAAGGCAGTAAACACAACATCACATATTTGATTGTTTTTAGGTCTCCATTCTTTCTTTCTTTGAATTTTGTTTCTCTGACGAACAGTGATATCAGAAGTGGTAGGTAACACTTCAGATAGCACTGAGGAGCTGGACTGAGTTCTTTTCATAAAAGTATGACAACTGTTTCTTAAATGTCCAGTGGTGTGACAATAAGTACACACTTTCCCTTTGTCAGAGATTTTGGAAGAAAAATCATTAGCCTTTCCACGTTCATTTAAGAAACATGTTTGATTATCATCCAAAGATAAAGAAGAGATGATATTATCTAAAGAATCTTGGAAACCAATACCTGCCCTGAGAAGTTTACATAACATGAGGATCTCATCCAGTTTGGTAGACCCCGTGTTGAGTTTCTTAAGTGTGGTTTCGGCGAGGGACAATTTGGCCGTGACTTTTGCAAGCTCAGCATCCTTCTTTGTGAGCTCGATTTCAAGAGTAGCCACGCCAAGTCTTAGTTGCTGAGTTTCTTTGGTCAAGAATTGCACCATACTATGCTCCTTCTTGAATTCTTCAAGGATATCCTCATAAAGGTTCCTCAATCCTCTTATGAGTTCATCCTTACTCATCTCAGCATCCTCTTGAGAATTTCCTGCATCCATATTAATAGACCCCACAAAACAAACAACATTAGTAGAATTGAAATCATTGTTCCTGCTGGGTGTTATCACATGTGTTATCCCACTTGGGTTATCACTTGGGATAGCATTTTCTGTGTTCGAGTAACACACAGTGACAAACATGGTTGTCTCGTCTGGTTCTTGAGCATGGTCCACTCCTTCTTCTTCATTGTCACTGAGAGACACCCACAAGCTCTTACCCTTATTCCTCAGATTATTTGCGCATTCATTGGCATAGTGACCACATCCTGAACAAGTATGACATTGAATGGAGTCGAGGTAATTTGGATTGGAGCTCGACTGATCCGAGGATGCCCTACGGATTGGATTCGCCTTCTGGGTGGTTGGGAGTGACCTCCTTGGCATCGAATCATACACTTTGGTTTGTTGCTCTTTTGCCTTTGCCTGCATATTCTCCTTGTTGAACTTTCTTAACATAGAGTTATATTTCCTAGCAAGTAAAGCAACACTAGTATTTTCATCCATTTCATCAAAAACTTCATCTTCCTCATTGTTTACACAAACCGAAGGAAGAGTTTTTAAAGCAACATTTTTGCCTTTAATAGCATCACTTTGATCAGCGAGATTTAATTCAAATTTTTTCAAAATGCTCATCAAATGTTGATATCCATAGTTGCAAGATTGTGAGTCTCTTCAATAGATGAAACTTTAATATTGAAGCGCTCAGGAAGAGTTCTAATTGATTTTGAAACAAGTTGTTTGTTAGTAAAGGGTTCACCCAAAACTTGACATTCATTTGCAATATCAATAAGTTTTTCAAAATATGAAGAAATACTTTCATTTTCACTTATCCTCAATCTTTCAAATTTACTAGTGAGCCTCCTAAGCTTAGTTTCACGCACACTACCATCGCCTTCACAAAATCTTTGTAAAGTATCACATGCCTCCTTAGCAGTGGGAGTATTTTGAATGAGTTTAAAAATAGGCATATCAACCCACTCATAAATGGCATTAAGTGCCTTTTCATTAAAATTAGCTAGGTTGTTTTCCTCATTAGTCCACTCGGATTCAAGCTTGACTTGAACGTCACCATCCTCATCCGGCGGCAATAATGGGACAGAATAACCATTCACAATAGATCGCCAAGCCCGGATATCAATTGATTTGATATACGAACGGAGGCGGATCTTCCAATAGGCGTAATTCGAACCATCAAGAACAGAAAGCCTCTTTTGATTAGGATTTGCAGGATCATAAGCCATGACACACTGGACCAAAGTACTTTGTATATCAAGTAACCAGCTCTGGTGCCAATTGAAAAAGTGAGTCGATGGCTTAAGTCAGAAAGGAAGTGATATCAAAGGTGTTGTCACTACAACGATATCACTTCTGGCAACACTTAACACACACGAATAGAAAACTGTTTCTGAAAAGAGTCTGCAGCGGAAAAATCACACAAGAATTATTTTTCTCAAGATATATAAATTATATATCTTGAGGGATGCCTCAAAAGGCGAGACCTTTCACTAATAATATGAAATGAAGTAAAAGGCCGAGAGTTCCCTAATGCTATTACAATGAAAGCTTTGTGGAATGACTAAGACTATATACGAGACCCTATCCTAGCCAAGACACTTATAATACTCGATTACAAGAATAGAAAAGTGTTTGGGAGTTTAAAGGAACCAAGGAGGGTATAGACTTTTCTTGTGAGGAGTGTGTGTTCTTGCTTCAAGTGTTGTGTCTTCAAACACATCCTCCCTTGCTATTTATAGGCTTGATAATTCTTGGCTAATACTCCAATAATGGCTTGGTGATTGATAAAAACGTGGTAGAGAGGTGGAGTGGAGTGACCGAACTTGGTGAGGTTATTTTCCACATTTCCTAAAATGTAGGAACTAATTCTTGGTGCCAAGTCCATGCATACCCGATTTGTACCTTCATGCTATGAACGCCTTGTACCTTTTTAATCAACAACTCAGCCTTTGAATGGGTCAAATCCCATGTGTTTGTTGTGAATTAAATCCCCACATGTTTATGGATAAAATCCCTTTTATCCATAAAATCTTCTTTCACCTTCCTTGCTTTATTTTAGCATCTCAACCATAGTATATCTGAAAATTGGACCAACAATAAACACAAAACTTGCAACAATATTAGACATTAGCATAGCAATTATTTATGAAGCAAATATCCAAATATAATCCCAGACAGTCCGTCGGGTATCACTAGGACAGTGTTGGCAGCACTTGTGGTATCACCACGTTATGCACTTGCACTAATAAAGTATGTAAGTTGCGGGAATCTATGGGATGGGTTGAAGCAAACTTTTTGGAGTTGAAACAATCATTTTGATGAAGTGTTCAAATCGTTTGAAATTCATCAAAGATGAGACTTGTGTTTGCTAGAAAATTAGTGGGAGCATAGTATTATTTCTAGTCTTAAATATGTGGTTGACATATAGTTCATTTGAAAGATTTTCTTAATGAAATACTTAGGATAAGCCGTTTACATTCTTGGAATTAATATCTATTGACATATATCTAGGATGTTGATTGGTTTGTGTCAAAGTACTTATAAAGACAAAGTACTAAATTGTTCAGTATGCAAGACTCTTGGAGAAAAACTTGCAAAGTTGTCTAATGACAATGTTCTTGGCAAGACTTAGTCTTACTGGAATACTAATGAGCAAGAATACATGATTAGGATTCCATATGCTTCGGCAATTGGATCTATCATATATGTCATACTATGTACTTAGACGGGATAACTCGTATACTTGGAGTATGATGAGAACATACAAATCATATCCTAGCGAAAGTCACTAGATAGTGGTCAAGAACATCCTTATGTACTTCAGAAGAACTAAGGATGCATTCTTGATGCTTGTTGGAATGGAAGATGATCTAGTAAATGGTTACATAGATTCATGCTTCCACAACAACAAGGATAATTGAAGATCGCAGTAGGGACATATGTTTAAAGTAAGTGCTATTAGTTGGAATTGTTTCAAACAAATACACCGTAAATTATTCTACGAATAAAATTGAGTATTTAGTTACATGAGTTGTAACTAATGGAGTTGTTTGAATATTGATGTTATTAGTAAAACTAGAAATAGTTTCTTGTACTACTAATCCTATGGACCTTTATTGTGAAATAATAGTTATTGCACAAGCTAAGGTGCCAAGGACTCATCTGTGATCCAAACACACACTCAGACATTTCCATCTCTATGAGAAATCATTGACATGGGAGATGTCAAAATATACAAAATACCTTATGATGATAACAAGGATAATCTACATACATATGTTCTTCCACATGCTGTTATGGTGGTCATAAGCTAAGCTCAATGGTATTGGATACGTATTGATTGGGCCTAGTGCAAGTGGGAGATTGTTGGAGATTATACCATATGCCCTTGAGAAAAGCCTCATGTTATGTCATGTTCTCATTTGTTATGGAGATAACAACCTGGATTATTATATGTGTTCGCATGTTATTTATAATAATCTCCGTCCCTAGTACTTATGAAGAACTGGTATAAGTTTAATCGATGATCATATGATAATCATGTGTATGTGATACAAATTAAACTTATGGGTACTTGTTGGTCAACAAGTACTGGACATGACCCACTATGAGATTTATGTCATGGTCAAATGTCATAATTAAATCTCAGATAGTTATATCATTTGATATCCTTAGACCAGAGATTATCATGGTCTTCCACATGATGAACATTATGTTTGACATAGTCAACCGCTACCCTTAACCAGGTAGTCATAAAAGCTATGATTGGCATTATCGGATTCCTGTAGGGAAGAATGATAAGTCAAGATGGAATTTGTCCATCCCTCAAGAGAGATATCTGCTTAGGCCACTCAAAGAGTGAGATTGATGAAATGCGTGGCCACGCTCAAATGAATTTATGTGTTCAATGTCATTTGCTCATATCAATCTACTCAAGATCGAGAAAGAATTGAACAATATAAGTTGACGTGGACTATGATTTATGTTCAATATGATATCGCGTGACAAAAGAATTATGATATATTCTATGAGGATAAACGAACTTCGTTAAGTTATATCAATTAGGTAATCATGATGGCCTGCTAGGGTCCGCTCATGATTTATGAGAACAAATTTGTTTGGACTCATTGCCAACATGATATAATCCTATGGGATCATACACAATAGAACGAATTGTTAAAAAGGCAAAAGGCTGATTTTTGGTCTGGCACAACCGTGCCAATAATCATCAGCTAGGATCGCTCGGGTGCACCAATCGGTACGACCGTGCCAGTTATAGGGCACGACCGTGCCAAAGGTTCTTGGGCTGAATTTTGGGCGGTTTAATTGGGTGACGGGATTAGGTCTCAAGGGTCCTTAAGGGTTAACGATTTTAGAGTATAAATAATCATCTTTCACCAGCCATTATTCATGGGGAAAACCATATGTTTGAGAAACATATTCTTGAGCCTAGATTGAGAATCAAAAGCTCAATAACACCAAAATTCATATAGCCTTTAAAGATTAGAAAAGCGTGTTTTCTAATAATGGGATCTAGCAGTCCAGATCTAGAATCATTCTAGATATTCGTTCGGGTGTGGATACACATAGAGGATGCTTGTTTTAGCATCTCAAGTTCGTGTTCCTGTGATTGTGATTCGAAGAACGTGGAGAAGATCAAATCATAAAGCTTGAAGACTTGAAGATTTGAAGATCCAAAAATTTTAAACGCACAACAACGATTAGTATTCTAAATTTATCTTCCTATTAATTTAATCATCATGAATGGATCTTGGGGATTAGGGTTTTGTTGATTTTCATATTGCCGTTTCCGCTGCGCAAGGACCCTCAAAACCCAACAATTGTGCCCACCTCTTGGGTGTCATGTGAGGTGGGACGGAGGGAGTACATCATATAACGAATTTGACCATCCGTTAAGTTTATAGTTCTGGCAAAAGAAATTCGCATGCTTTAACCGCACTCACGGCTTAAACATCCGTCTCATTTTCACAAACTTTGTAGGATTTTTCTTAAGAAACCTCACTAAGTTCAAGGTAGTTAAGTAGAACATCTTTTGTTGCCATCACTTAAAGTAGAGGCCAACAAAATTTTCTAACTTCTCACAATGGTGGCCAAAATACTTGGAACCCACATTTGGTTGGAGATTTGTCTCTACACAAGGAGTCTTCCCCAAAATATTAATTTTAATTTTTTGCAATTAAAATTCAAATTATTACTTTGTTGTTACAAATATAATTCTCTAACTTAATTAGAGAATTTACTCCAAGAATAAATTGTTAATTCAATAGGAGAATTAACACAAATTATTTCTTGTAACAACTCATAAATACAACTTCTTAATTCCTTGATGGAATTATAATTAGAGACTAATTATTCCAAAGTTAAAGGTCTCATCTTGGAGTACCTCTAAATTAGAGAAACTTACATTCTCATTCACAAAATGCACATTTTCTTTTAAATATATTGTGTCATTTTTCATCATCAACAACAATAGGATTTAACAACTTCCTTCAAGAAGTCATCTTGTTTTTATCTTTATAAAATGAGTCACTCATCCACTATTAGGTTTTAACAACTTCTTCCGAGAAGCCCTATAGTTTTAGTCTTTGTGACATCACAACAATAGAATTCAACAACTTATTTCAAGAAGCTCTATTGTCTCATCTTTATGACTTTTGTCACTATTAACAATAATAAATTTCAACAACTTCTTTTCAAGAAGATCTATTATGTTAATATTTATGATCTTTGTCACCATTGACAATAATAGGTTTTAATAACTTCTCGCTAGAAGACCTATTATCTTTGTCAACGAAATGTTAAAAGACTTAATCTTCCAACATTCTTAGTTCCAATGAACTTTCCAATTTCTTCACTATGATTCATACGAAATGAACCATAAGACACATATCACATGATGTATTTCGACTAAAAAACACTAGTACAAAATAGAGCTTGCATAGCGCTTTTTTTGCACTTAGATAGCGCATATAAGCGCTATGTAAGCTACCGCTATGCAAGTTTAGATAGCGTTTCATTAAACGCTATGTAAGACAATATACTTAGATAGCGCATAAATAAGCGCTATGTAAGATGATCTTTTAATTTCCAGAAATTACCTTATGTAATCACACTTAGATAGAACATAATAAAACGCTATGTTAGTATCTGACACGCCCCCAGGTCCCAGGATCCCCAGATAGAATCTCAAACCTGGTGCGCGTGAATAACAATAATCAAGAAACTAACAAGAAACTGGATGACAACTATTTATAAAAAACTGACCTGATATATATACTCTAGAGTAAGGAGCTAAGATAGCTCACACCACGAGTTCTAGACAAGAAAATTTAAACCAAACATGATTATACACAGCGGAAACATGCCTAGCACATATGCTGGCATTACAAGATGTCTAGAGACAACAAGTACTATACAAGACTGTCTACCCCAAAATAAAGAGTTACATAACCCATAATACATCGTCCTCACCAAAATATAAAAGGACCACGATCCCCAAAAGAATAACCACCTGCGTAGTAAGCTCCCAGCTATGTCGAGCCTCACTTCGCACTATCACTAGCCTTTCTTTGATCAAAGGAAAACAATTAAACAAGGAACGGGGTGAGATAAATCTCAGTAAGCTATTAGATGCAACTACATGACATGTTATCATGCAATTCAAGTAGATCCTCAAGTAATCATGTATCAAGTATCATCAAGTAACAAGTATATGAGAGGCTAAGCCACTGATCAAGTAGCACATAAGGCTAACCTAGCACGTTATAAAGGATATTGCTTCCTTCCTTATCCCTCCCAAGAATACCATTGTTGTCGTAGCTTGTATTACTTTTGACAATCACGATCAATATCAAGAAACTTCTTATGCAGGGTATATAAGAAGACCCGGTAACCAGTGTCATTCCCAAGATCAAGATTCACGAGGTGTTCACGAGTTTAGCATTCACTTATATCAGGCGTATTGCTCTAATAAAGGAAGCTATGCCCTTACTATGGCCTGTTGTAAGGGGTCAAGCGCAGATACATAGATCCCCGATTATCACTTTAGACCCAGACTCAT
The DNA here is from genome assembly GCA_026119855.1 of Campanula takesimana. Taxonomy (NCBI): domain Eukaryota; kingdom Viridiplantae; phylum Streptophyta; class Magnoliopsida; order Asterales; family Campanulaceae; genus Campanula; species Campanula takesimana. The sequence goes on from JAOWBW010000085.1 coordinate 2,761,445, forward strand.
GATAAGCGTGAACCTATATACCTCCGAACAAGCAAGGACCAGCTGGACTCACACAAGAATGCACAAGTAGGTATTTACTTGAAATACGAGAGTAGAACTAATTCAAAAGTAGTGGACTAGCTCACCAAGAATCATGCTTCAAGTAATCAAGAAGTCACATTATTATCAAGTAGCTATATGCAATGATTGCACATACACATCAAGAACATGTCTCATACACGTTAGTGCTTGTTCATAGCACTTCCTAGTTCATTATCATACACATGTATTGGTGTCAAGTCATGTACAAGATTTTATTGTCTTATACTCGAGTTATCATTCCAATCTTTGGACATTCAAGCATGTATAAGAGTTATATATTTTATAATTCAAGTTCATCATCCTATACTTTGGATGTTCAAGTCCAAGACTTTGTTCTAATGCCCCTAAGGTGAACAAACATTGATTTCAAGACAAGCATGACACATTAGTGCTTGTTTATAGCACTTTCAAGATATAAAGAAGAGTTGTTACTCTTATACTTAAGTTCTCATTTGAGTACTATAAGTGTTCATGTTCAAGACTAAGTTCTCATTTTAATTCAATGAGTATTCATGTTCAAGACCAAGTTCTGATTCCCCTAAGGTGTCACAACACTTACTAGGACATCTTATACTAAGGCTATATACCTCAATTGGGGTTAAGTCTAGCTTAATCAAACTTTAAACAAGTTTTTTATTTTTCAGGGTAACCGGGCGGGCGCTTACTTTGAATCGGGCGGCCGCTCACTAGCAGGTGAATCCTTTGAAAAACCTTCAAAAAAGATGTGCGGTCGCCCAAGGAAGTTTGTGCGGTCATACACTAGGGCGAGCGGGCACTCAAAACCTAACCAAGTGGGCGCTTGGTGCTATTTCCAGCCAAAGCACATTTCATTCCCAGGTTGAATAATTCTCCGTCCCAAATGTAGAAGTAACTTTATATTAACATATTAACATTCGAGGAGTGCATTAACATACTCAAACAATTTCTTTCAATTTTCTTTCATCATTTTACACAGTAGATTTATACTCCCCTTGTCCCAAAATTACAAGTATCACAAAAATCACCCCAAACACGAAATTGACAAGCACAAGTATCTTGAATAACATATATGCATGTTATTACAAGCAAGGGGGAGCTAATAACTTACCTAGTCCAAAATCAAGTTCAACCAAACTTATTTTTGTTCGGCAGGAAACGCTCTATTCAACGCCACGAATATTTATACGGGATCGGAATTGAGAACAGAGGGTTAATTAAACTCGAGGAGTCGAGAATAGGGTAAAACTCTAACCCTAACTTTCTTTACAGAGAAAGAACGAGATGAAATTAAAGGAAAATGAATCAGAGAAAGAAGGCAAACAAAGTTATACTTCAACTTTCTAGAAATGACAACTACGCCCCTCAAGTTTCACTTTTAACAAAAAGGCCCCTAAAGTCATATTTTCACAAATAACCCAAAAGCCAAAACTAGACATTTAACCACCTTAATATTCTAAAGCAGTTAAAAAATTAACCCAAGTAAAACTAGCACATAATATGCAAGTTTAAGAATTTAACAAGCAAGTCAAATATTTAACAAGAATAAGGATGGGCGTTACATCCTTCCCACCTTAAAAAAAATTCGCCCATGAATTTTACTTACCAAGGTTTTCAAATAGGCTCGGGTATTTATCTCGCATCTCTTTCTCGGTTTCCCAAGTAGCCTCTTCAATTTCATGATTTCTCCAAAGGACCTTCACAATAGGAATCCTTTTGGTGCGCAAGACTTGCTCTTTCCAGTCAATAATTTCAACAGGTTGTTCCTCATATGACAATTCAGGCTGAAATGGAATAGCCTCATATTCAAGAACATGCGACTCATCCGCCATATACTTGCGAAGCATGGACACGTGAAACACATCATGAATCCCAGACAAGGATGGTGGCAATGCCACTCTATAAGCCAATTTCCCAACTCTTTCAAGAATTTCAAATGGCCCGATATAACGAGTAGTCAATTTTCCTTTCTTCCCAAATCTCTTTATACCTCTACGAGGAGAGACTTTCAAGAATACAAAATCACCTACCTGGAATTCAAGATCCCTTCTTCGATGATCTGCATAACTCTTTTGTCTACTCTGAGCTGTGCGTAATCTATCTCGGATTAATTTCACACTCTCAACTGACTGTTGAACCATTTCAGGTCCCAAGAGTCTAGCTTTTCCCACTTCATCCCATCATATAGGAGATCGACATTTCCTGCCATAAAGAGCTTCATATGGAGCCATTTCAATGCTAGATTGATAACTGTTGTTATAAACAAACTCAGCCAAAGAAAGATGAGTATCCCAACTGCCTTTGAAATCAACAACACAGGCACGTAACATATCCTCGAGAATCTGTATAAGTCTCTCAGATTTCCCATCAGATTGAGGATGAAAAGCAGTACTGAAATTCAATTTAGTACCCATGGCACCCTGAAGAGCTTGCCAAAATCGAGAAGTAAAATGAGGATCACTGTCAGATACAATACTCACAGGAACTCCATGGAGTCGAACAATCTCCTGAACATACAAAGATGCCAACTGAGACAATGAATATCCCATGGAAACAGACAAGAAGTGAGCTGACTTGGTAAGTCAATCCACTATAACCCAAACAGCATCATGGCCTCGTCTGGTACGTGGCAAACCAATCACAAAATCCATCGTGATATGCTCCCATTTCCACTCTGGAATTTCTAATGGTTGCAACAAACCTGCTGGACGTTGATGTTCCACTTTTACTTGTTGACAAGTCAAACATTTGGACACATACTCAGCAATTTCTCTTTTCATGTTGTTCTACCAGAAATGTTTCTTAAGGTCTTGGTACATTTTTGTGCTTCCAGGATGAATAGTATACTTGGCTTTGTGAGCCTCTTCAAGAACTCTCTTTTTAATCTCAAGATCAACTGGAATACAAACTCTACCTCGAAAGGTAAGAATTCCATCACTGTTGAAATAAATATGGTTGCTTTCCTTCATTCATTCCACTAATAATTTTCTGCAATTCAGAATCAGTTACCTGAGCTTCTTTAATTTATTGGAGTAAATCTGAAGTAGCCTTTATATTAGCAAGAATAATTCCATGTCTTGATTCACAAGGACTCCAATCACACAAGTCTTCAAACATCTTCCATTCACGAATCATCAAGCAAGAAACATAAGTTTTTCTACTCAGTGCATCAGCCATAACATTTACCTTTCCTGGATGATAAAGGATAGTACAATCATGATCCTTCAATTTCTCCATCCATCTACGTTGTCTCATGTTAAGCTCTTTTTGAGAAAACAAGTACTTCAAGCTCTTATGATCGGTGAAGACTTCAAATTTTGCTCCAAACAAGTAATGCCTCCATTTATGTAAAGCAAAAATAATCGCAGCCAACTCTAAATCATGAGTAGGATAATTCTTTTCATAAGGAGATAATTTTTGAGAAGCATAAGCTATTACCTTGCCATCTTGCATTAAAACACAACCCAATCCTTATTTAGAAGCATCAGTATAAACCATGAAATTCTCAGAACCATTAGGCAAAGCTAAGATTGGAGCTGTCGTTAAGAGCCTTTTCAACTCTTGAAAAAACTTGCTTCACACTTGTTAATCCACTCAAAAGAAATAGCTTTCCGAGTCATATTAGTCAATCGAGTATCAATCTTGGAGAATCCCTCAATGAATCTCCGATAATAACTAGCTAAGCCCAAGAAACTACGGATCTCTGTCACTGTAGTTGGCCTCTTCCAGTATACAACTGCTTTAACTTTGGAAGGATCTACTGCAATACCAGTAGCAGACACGACATGTCCCAAGAATGAAACATTTTCTAACCAGAAAGCACATTTGCTGAATTTTGCAAATAATTGTTTCTCACGAAGAACTTGCAATACCACTCTGAGATGTTGTTCATGCTCAGCCTGTGATTTAGAATACACAAGGATATCATCAATGAATACCACCACGAAACAATCAAGATATGGTTTGAAGATACGGTTCATCAAATCCATAAATACAGCTGGAGCATTTGTCAAACAGAATGGCATAACAATAAACTCATAATGCCCATACCTGGTACGGAAAGCTGTCTTTGGTATATCCTCAGATCTGATTTTCAACTGATGATAACCACTTCTCAAGTCAAGCTTTAAGTACACTACTGAACCCTGAAGTTGATCAAACAAGTCATAAATATGAGGTAACGGATATTTGTTCTTGATAGTTACCTGATTAAGCTCTCTGTAATCAATACATAATCGCAGAGTCCCATCTTTCTTTCTGACATATAACACTGGTGCACCCCACGGTGATACACTAGACCTGATGAAGCCCCTATCAAGTAATTCCTCAAGCTGTGTTTTTAACTCTTTCAACTCAGCTGGAGCCATTCTATAAGGTGCTTTAGAGATTGGTGCTGTACCTGGTAATAACTCAATACAGAACTCAAGCTCTCGATCAGGTGGCATGCTATACTCAGAAGAGAATACATCTGAAAATTCAGACACAACAGGAATATCTTCCATCTTGGGAACAGATAAACACTTGTCAAGAACACATGCGAGATACCCGGCATAAGCACGAGATAAATTTTTTCTAGCTTTTAAAGCAGAAAAAACACGTATATCACACATAGGCCTATCACCTTCAAAGGTAAAATCAGGCAAACCAGGTATAGAAAAAGTTACTACTTTTCTATGACAATCAACATATGCAGGATGCACATAAAGCCAATCCATGCTAAGAATCACGTCAAAGTCCCTTATAGGTAACATGACTAGGTCAGCAAGAAGGGCATGATCACCCACAAAAACCTCACATTTCTTGTAAACCTCAGAAGCAAACATGCAATATCCTATAGGGGAAGATACTTCTAGCACATAAGGCATAAAATCAGGAAGAACATGCAAATGCGACACAAAATGAGATGCCACATAAGAATGAGATGAGCCTGGATCTATCAGGACTCACGCTCTCATACTAGAAAGTAATATAGTACCTCCTATGACTGCAGAAGACTCAGCTACACCCTGCTGATCTAGAGCAAACACTCGACCCTGAACTTTAGGTCGACCCCCACTATCTCTCTTAGTACCTGAGGCCTGTTGACTCGTACCCCCAACTTGACTTCCCTTGCCTTTAGGACAATTCTTGATAAAGTGCCCTGTTTCACTTCAAGATAAACATTTTCCTTGCTTTAGCCAACACTTTTCTTCAGAATGGCCTTCTTTGAAGCAATAACCACACACCTTCCTGGGACCTTGGACTGTTGTCTTAGAACCAGTTCATACACTACCTTTACTTTCAGATGGTTGTCGGAATCGATAATCTTGGCAGCTAGATTTACAACCCTTAGAACCAGATCCCTGTGCTTTCTCTGAAACACGACCTGTCATGATTGTTCCGTGCTTCACCTTATGTTCTTCAATGTCATTCTCAATCCCATAAGCCCTCTCCACTGCTTATTGGTAACTAGTAAGCTGTAGAGAAAGAAGTTGCTTCCTGTACTCGGTCTTCAACCCCTTCACAAACCTCTGTGCCTTCTTTGTTTCATTTGGAACTAAGTGATCACAATACCTAGCCAATTCTGTGAACTTGGTTGAGTGTTACCCCACTGTCAAGCTTCCCTACTCCAGATTAAGAAATTCCATCTCTTTTCTGTCTTGAACCACTGTTGGAATAAATTGTAACTTGAATGCTTTGAGAAAATTCTCCCAAGTCTGTGGTACCCCTTCCAGTTCCCAGCTTTTATTCAAAACTTGCCACCAATGTTCAGCAGCTTTCTCAAGTTTAAAGGTTGCAAATGTTATCTTATCACCTCCTGCACATCTCAAGGTTGTAAAGATCTTTTCTATACTTTCAATCCACTCTTCTGCCTTCTTAGCATCAAATTCCCCATCAAAGCTATGAGGTTTCAACTTCAAGAACCTTGTAAGTCGATTAGGATAATACCAGTCCATATTATCAGCCAGCTCTTCTTGAGGAGTTACAGATCTCAACTGATTACTACCACTTGTACCTTCAGAACTCATTGTACCTGTAGGTAAACACTCGGCGTTAATAACACCCCAAGACTAACCTATAGCTAGGCCATAGACCCTATCCAGACTTAGAGCAAACCAAGGTAGCTAAACAGGGTAGCTAAACCAGGGTAGCTAAACCAGGGTAGCTCTGATACCAACTGACACGCCCCCAGTTCCTGGGATCCCCTAATAGAACCTCGAACCTGGTGCGCGTGAATAACAAGAATCAAGAAACTGGATGACAACTGTTTATAACAATCTGACATGATATATATACTCTAGAGTAAGGAGCTAAGATATCTCACACCACGAGATTGAAAAGCACAAGTATCAGGAATAACATATATGCATGTTATTACACAGTAGATTTATACTCCCCTTGTCCCAAAATTACAAGTATCACAAAAATCACCCCAAACACAAAATTGAAAAGCACAAGTATCAGGAATAACATATATGCATGTTATTACAAGCAAGGGGGAGCTAATAACTTACCTAGTCCGAAATCAAGTTCAACTAAACTTATTTCTGTTCGGCAGGAAACTCTCTATTCAACGCCACGAATATTTATACGGGATCGGAATTGAGAACAGAGGGTTAATTAAACTCGAGGAGTCGAAAATAGGGTAAAACTCTAACCCTAACTTTCTTTACAGAGAAAGAACAAGAAGAAATTCAAGGAAAATGAATCAGAGAAGGAAGGCAAACAAAGTTATACTTCAACTTTCTAGAAATGACAACTAGGCCCCTCAAGTTTCACTTTTAACAAAAAGGCTCCTAAAGTCATATTTTCACAAATGACCCAAAAGTCAAAACTAGACATTTAACCACCTTAATATTCTAAAGCAGTTAAGAAATTAACCCAAGTAAAACTAGCACATAATATGCAAGTTCAAGAATTTAACAAGCAAGTCAAATATTTAACAAGAATAAGGATGGGCGTTACAGTATCTCTCTTAGATAGCGCATGTTAAGCGCTATGTTACGCTATTCTCATTACTTTCATTTTTATTTATTATTTTTTCCCTGCACCTATTTCAAATTATATAAATTATAACCAACAATAATTTTTACAATCATAATTCACAAACATTTCATTCAACAATAAAAATCAAATCTTTTATTTATTACACACCAACAATAATTCTTACAATCATCCACAAAAGAGTTATAAAGTATTAACAAGAGTTAAAAATTTTCTCGATCATTAATAATTCTTACAACAATAATTTTTACAATCATTGACACGCCCCCAGGTCCCGGGATCCCCTAATAGAACCTCGAACCTGGTGCGCATCACTAACAAGAAACAAGAAACTGAATGACATCTGCTTATATCAAACTGACATCATATATATACTCAAGAGGAACGAGCTAAGATAGCTCACAACGAGTTCTATACCAAGAAATTTAAACCAAATGGTTGTACACAGCGGAAAACATGCCTAGCACATACGCTGGCAGTACAAGAACACTATACAAGTCTACCCAATATACTGAGTCTAAACAAGTGATACCAAATCGTCCTCACCAAAACTGGAAAGGATAACAATCCCCAACAAGAACAACCTGCCAAGTAGGCCCCTGCTGTCGCGCCCCCGGACCCTGCGGGCCTGAGACCGCGATCTGGACGTCGACTCTAAAACAAAAACTGAAAAATACCGAAGTTAAAAATTTCATTTGATACCCAAAAGGGTGATGATCCAAAGTTTTACAAAACCAAGTTTGATAAAAAAAAAAACGATTACAACTATCATAAACTTCCACAAGTTTATGACCAACAAAATACAAATATACAAATCTTAACGACGTCATTGTTTGGTACAACTATCCCAAAATGGTTACACATTTACATAATGTAAACCAACCTATAATAACCTTCCCCAAAAGAATGGATCCACACTCGACGTCCTCTTTCTCGTGATCAGCGAGACTAATCCTTAGCACCTGGGGGGGGGGGTTAAGGAAAAACAAAGATAAAAAGAAAGGGGGTGAGATAAATCTCAATAAGTTACTAATGCAACTATATGACATGCTATGATGCAATAAGCAATAACAATAATAATATCATACAGCACATAGCATTTATCACATAACAGGTAACAGCGGAAATAAACACATAACAAAGGATATAGCCAAGGTTTTCCAAACCGGAACATCCAAATAAAGGATCGCTGCGCAGCTTCAATAACCAACAAATCCTCATCTTCATAATAGCATGAAAGCCGAAGAGAAAACCCCAGTACCGGAACCAATAACCATAAAAGTGTCACAAGGGACAAGGACCATGACACAAAGTCATGCCCGCTAGCCAGATACATTCACAAAGGAACGCTGACTTATCCTTTCCAAGGCCAATCTGGAGAAGGGGTAAAGAAGGTGGCAAAACAATGGTCAACATTATAATGGACTTGGCTTTGCCATTATAATCTTTCCCATCGCCCAAACACACACCAAATACCAGCTGGACTTTCAAATAAATGCTAAGTAATAATAATTTAGCATGAATGAACAACTTAAGGTTCCAAAGTAGGGAACCATTCCAATTAAATTACCAAAAAGGTAAACCAATCCAAACCGCACATCAAAGATGCCCAACATTACCAAAACGGTACTTAAATAAATTTCACATCACATTTATTCACAAAAGAATCAAATCCACACAATAAAGTGTTCCACGGTGTTATCTTAAGTTAATTAGAAGGATTAAACCTAAATTAGTTAAGCCATTTAATTTAAACAAGCAAAAAGGGCAATTTTCCAAGAAGGCGGGCGGGCGGGCGCCTGGCCTGGGGCGGGCGGGCGCTTGTTTGGCCAGTAGGTTTGGGTCGCTGGAAAGCAAGGGGCAGGCGGGCGCTCGGGCCAAGGCGGGCGGGCGCCTGGTCTACGGGTTGGCCAAGAACAGAGCTGGGTTCTTCACATTTCCTTGCCATTTTCATACCAAAACTTTAACACCCAAAATTACCACTCCCAATACGATTCCTAAGGTGCCTAAACGTCATTTAACTAAAAAGGGGATCCTAACAACACCCTTTAACAACTAAAATCAAGAATCAACACCAACATTCATCAATTCACCATTTTTACCCAAAACCCAAATAAAATCCCAAATCAATTCTAAACTCAACCAAACTTCAAATATAACAACAAAAGAATTATATGAACATAATATGAACATTTTAGCATCAAAATGGGGGAAAAGTAACTTACCTGATAAATCTCAAACTTGACGGAATTCAATTCTTTTTGGTTCTACGCGATCCTAGCGACGATCTAAACAACGTTCACGTTTTAAGAAATGAGAGAAGATGAGAGGAATAAGAAGTAAATGAAGAGAGAAGGAAAAGGAAGAAAAACCTACCAATCAATGGAGAGAGAGAAGGGAAGTTGCTGGGAGAAGAATGGGTGAGGGAGGAGGTGAGGGAGGTGAGGGGGAGTAGGGAGGGGTTAATTTGAAATATTACACCTAGCCCCCTTCCCCCACTAACTAGCTCAACTAAGATACTCCCACTATATTATTAAGACTCAACACTTCTACACTAGCCCAATTAACTCGAATAAAATGCTAGGCATAATTATTATGAAACATAAAATGCACACATAATTATTTAAATAAATAATAATTTAAATAAATAAATAAGCAAATAATTAAATAAAAATCATTTAATTACTAATAAAATAGAGCCTATATTTCGGGTCGTGACATTCACTCCCCCTTAAAGAAAATTCAACCCGAATTTTAACGAGACTCACCTTAAACAAAAAGCCACGGAAATTTCCTCTCGATCTCATCACGAAGCTCCCACGTCGACTCCTCGATATTATGATTCCTCCAAAGGACTCTAACCAACGCAAAGCTTTTGATCCTCAACTCTTGGACTTTAGAATCTAAGATCCGAACCGGTCGTTCCTCATACGACATATCGGGCTCAATATCTTCCGGTATCCTCGGTAACACGTGAGACGGATCATGAACGTACTTCCGAAGCATAGAAACGTGAAAAACGTTGTGCAACCGGTCTAAGGATGACGGTAACGTGAGTCGATACGCAAGAAGTCCAACATTTCCCAAAACCTCAAACGGGCCAATAAACCTCGGAGCCAATTTACCTTTCTTCCCAAACCTACGAATACCCACCTTCGGCGACACTTTCAAGAACACCAAATCACCGGTCTGAAAACTAAGATCTCGCCTTCGGTTATCTGCATAGCTCTTATGTCGACTCTGGGCTGTCTTCAATCTATCCCGGATAACTTTGACCTTTTCAACTGAATCCCGAAGCAAATCAATACCCAAAACTTTCGCTTCACCGACCTCATCCCAACAAATAGGCGATCTACATTTTCTTCCATACAAGGCTTCAAACGGTGCCATCTCGATACTAGACTGATAACTGTTGTTGTAAGAGAATTCCACTAACGGTAGGTGCGAATCCCAAGAATCGGAAAAATCTATCGAACACGCTCGCGACATATCCTCCAAAATCTGAATAGTCCTCTCGGATTGACCATCGGTCTGAGGATGAAAAGCCGTACTGAATCGCAAATCTGTACCCAAAGCTTCCTGAAACGCCTTCCAAAACCTAGAAGTAAACCTCGGGTCTCGATCTGACACAATGCTAACCGGAACTCCATGCAACCTCACAATCTCATCAATATAAAGGGTCGCAAGCTTCTCCATCGAATATCTGATGTCAATAGGCAAGAAATGGGCGCTCTTAGTCAATCTATCCACTATTACCCAAACACTGTCAAACTTCCTACGGGTACGAGGCAGTCCCGTAACGAAATCCATAGTCACATGCTCCCATTTCCACTCGGGAATCTCTAACGGCTGAAGCAATCCCGCGGGTCTCTGATGCTCAGCTTTGACCTGCTGACACGTTAAACACCTCGATACATACTCCGCTATCTCCCTTTTCATATTATTCCACCAAAATTGTTGCTTCAAATCTTGATACATCTTCGTACTACCCGGATGAATAGTATACCTCGATTTGTGACCCTCATCTAAAACTTGTCTTTTTATTCCACCAACATCCGGAACACACAAACGACCACGGAAAGTCAACACTCCACTCGAGCTAATAGAAAAATCCTCGAAGTTCTTTTTCTTCAATTTACCCATTATCTTTACCAACTCGGGATCTTCTTTCTGAGCTTCCTTTATCCTCTGAATTAGGGTCGGAGATACCCTAATATTCGCAAAAATAGCCCCATGTCTCGATTCACGAGGAGACCAATCGCGAACATCCTCAAGCATTTTCCATTCACGGACCATCATCGAAGCCACATAATATTTTCTACTAATCGCATCGGCTACCACATTCGCCTTTCCCGGGTGATAAGAAATCATGCAATCATAATCCTTCAACAATTCCATCCATCGGCGCTGTCTATTATTCAACTCTTTCTGGGAGAAAAGGTACTTCAAACTCTTGTGATCCGTAAAAATCTCGAACTTCGCTCCATAAAGGTAGTGCTTCCATTTGTGCAACGCAAATACAATAGCCGCTAACTCCATATCATGAGTCGGGTAATTCTGCTCACTAGGGGTCAACTTCCTCGAAGCATACGCAATTACTTTCCCATTCTGCATCAACACACAACCCAAACCCTCTTTCGAAGCATCACTATAAATCACTAGGCCATCGCTCCCATTAGGCAAAGTCAAGATCGGTGCGGTAGTCAACCTCTTCTTCAATTCCTCGAAACTCTTGTCACATTTCTCGGTCCACATAAACGGAACATTCTTCCGGGTCAACCGAGTCATCGGAGTAGCAATCCTCGAAAACCCTTCAATAAATCTTCGGTAATAACCGGCTAAACCAAGAAAACTTCTAATCTCTGTCACTGATTCGGGTCTCTTCCAATCCACTATAGCCTCTATCTTTGAAGGATCCACCGAAATCCCATCTTTAGAAATCACATGACCCAGAAATGACACCTTCTCGAGCCAAAATTCGCATTTACTGAACTTCGCAAATAATTTCTCCCTCGCAAGAACGGATAAAACTGTCCTCAAGTGTTGATCATGCTCCTCTCGAGATTTCGAATAAACAAGAATGTCGTCGATGAAGACTACCACGAACAAATCAAGATAGGGATGGAAAATCCGGTTCATCAAATCCATAAAGATGGCCGGCGCGTTAGTCAACCCAAACGGCATAACCAAGAACTCATAATGACCATACCGAGTGCGAAAAGCAGTCTTCGGAATATCCCCCGATCGAACCTTCAACTGATGGTACCCACTCCTCAAATCAAGTTTAGAGAAGACCACGGACCCTTGAAGCTGATCAAACAAATCATCAATATGGGGTAGAGGGTATTTATTCTTCACCGTAACCTGATTCAACTTCCGGTAATCGATGCACAATCTCAAGGAACCGTCTTTCTTCCGCACAAATAAAACCGGTGCTCCCCACGGGGAAACACTAGGGCGGATAAACCCTCGATCAAGCAACTCTTGCAACTGAACCTTTAACTCCTTCAACTCAGCGGGAGCTAACCTATAAGGTGCTTTCGAAATTGGAGCCGTACCAGGCAAAAGGTCTATACAAAACTCAATCTCACGATCGGGAGGCATATCATACTCGGTAGAGAAAACATCGGGAAATTCTCGGACTACCCGAACACTATCCAAACTAGGGGATTCTTTCCTAGTATCAAGAATACTAGCCAAGTACCCCTCACAACCACTATGTAATAATTTTCTCGCTTTCATAAAAGAAATTAAGCGAACTTTTCTACTCAGAGGACTAGCCTCAAACACAAATTTAGGCACATCGGGAATAGAAAAGGTAACAGTTTTCTTACGGCAGTCAACAGACGCATGAAACTTGCTCAACCAATCCATACCCAAAATGACATCAAAGTCTTGGATAGGAAGAATTACCAAATCCGCACAAAGGACTCGACCACAAATAACCACATCACAAGCATGAAAGACTCGATCAGAAATCAAGCATTCTCCTATAGGGGTCGACACCTCTAGCACGTACGGTAAAGACTCGAATGCAGGATTTAACATGGAAGCAAATTGCACAGAAATGTATGAATGAGATGATCCTGGATCTACTAACGCTCGCGCGCTCACATTAGACATAGAAACAATACCTCCAATAACGGATGGATTATCGGTAGCTTGTTGTTGATTCATGGCATAAACCTTCCCTTGAACTTTGGGCTTCCCAGCGGCATCCCTTTTCTGACCCTGATTAATACCAACTCCTGACCCGGATGCTTGACCTCGGTACCTCGTGCACTCTCTCGCAAAGTGCCCCATTTCACCACAATTGGTGCACTTGCCTTGCTTTTTCCAACACCTATCCTCCGCATGGCCTACCTTTTGACAAAAGGTACAAGGCTTCCTTATTTGGCTCCCTTGGTTCCCGGAAGTGGTACCCGGGTTCCTTGGGATCGGTTGCCCTCGGGACTGAGATTGTCCCCCAAAGTTACCTCAATTATCAATCCTTGGTTGTGACTTGATCTGCGCTCCTTGCTTACTCGGGTTAGCTACCTCAGTCTTCCTTTTATGCTCCCCAATATCTTGCTCTATCAAATAGGCTCGGTCCACCGCATCTTGGAAAGTCACAATCCGTTGAGCAATCAGTTGAGTACGAATGGAGGTCTTCAATCCCCGAATGAATCTCATAGCCTTTTGTTCCTCGGTCCTCACCAAATAGTCACAATACCGGGCTAATTCTATGAACTTAGACGAGTATTGTGCTATACACAACAATCCTTGCTCCAAGTTGAGTAGCTCGATCTCCTTTCGGTTTTGATCAACTACCGGAATGAAATGCTCCTTGAATTTGCGCACAAACAACTCCCACGCATACACCGTGTGAGTATCATCCCAAGTAGCTTTAACACCCTTCCACCAATGCTCGGTGGCTCCCACAAGCTTGTAAGCCGCAAACCGGACCTTGTCCTCATCCGAACACCCAAACACATCATAAATCTTCTCCATAGACTCAATCCACAACTCAGCTTTCCTTACATCGGGCTCCCCATTGAATTCAACCGGTTTCAACTTCAAAAATTGCTCCAATCCATAGCGGGGTGGTGCTTATTCTACCCTCGGACCTTGATCATGTATGGCCTTCATGTCCGCCTCGAACATGCCTTCAAATATGGCACGTGCTTCTTCCCTCGTATCATTCTGATTCTGTGCTCACACGGTGTATGCGTTAATCACTGTTAATCACTCGTTAATCACTCCGCACACTACTACCCACCTAGGTCATACTAATCCACCTAGACTTATACTTAGAGCTAATGCCATAGCTCTGATACCAACTGTCGCGCCCCCGGACCCTGCGGGCCCGAGACCGCGATCTGGACGTCGACTCTAAAACAAAAACTGAAAAATACCGAAGTTAAAAATTTCATTTGATACCCAAAAGGGTGATGATCCAAAGTTTTACAAAACCAAGTTTGATAAAAAAAAAAACGATTACAACTATCATAAACTTCCACAAGTTTATGCCCAACAAAATACAAATATACAAATCTTAACGACGTCATTGTTTGGTACAACTATCCCAAAATGGTTACACATTTACATAATGTAAACCAACCTATAATAACCTTCCCCAAAAGAATGGATCCACACTCGACGTCCTCTTTCTCGTGATCAGCGAGACTAATCCTTAGCACCTGGGGGGGGGTTAAGGAAAAACAAAGATAAAAAGAAAGGGGGTGAGATAAATCTCAATAAGTTACTAATGCAACTATATGACATGCTATGATGCAATAAGCAATAACAATAATAATATCATACAGCACATAGCATTTATCACATAACAGGTAGCAGCGGAAATAAACACATAACAAAGGATATAGCCAAGGTTTTCCAAACCGGAACATCCAAATAAAGGATCGCTGCGCAGCTTCAATAACCAACAAATCCTCATCTTCATAATAGCATGAAAGCCGAAGAGAAAACCCCGGTACCGGAACCAATAACCATAAAAGTGTCACAAGGGACAAGGACCATGACACAAAGTCATGCCCGATAGCCAGATACATTCACAAAGGAACGCTGACTTATCCTTTCCAAGGCCAATCTGGAGAAGGGGTAAAGAAGGGGGCAAAACAATGGTCAACATTATAATGGACTTGGCTTTGCCATTATAATCTTTCCCATCGCCCAAACACACACCAAATACCAGCTGGACTTTCAAATAAATGCTAAGTAATAATAATTTAGCATGAATGAACAACTTAAGGTTCCAAAGTAGGGAACCATTCCAATTAAATTGCCAAAAAGGTAAACCAATCCAAACCGCACATCAAAGATGCCCAACATTACCAAAACGGTACTTAAATAAATTTCACATCACATTTATTCACAAAAGAATCAAATCCACACAACAAAGTGTTCCACGGTGTTATCTTAAGTTAATTAGAAGGATTAAACCTAAACTAGTTAAGCCATTTAATTTAAACAAGCAAAAAGGGCAATTTTCCAAGCAGGCGGGCGGGCGGGCGCCTAGCCTGGGGCGGGCGGGCGCTTGTTTGGCCAGTAGGTTTGGGTCGCTGGAAAGCAAGGGGCAGGCGGGCGCTCGGGCCAAGGCGGGCGGGCGCCTGGTCTACGGGTTGGCCAAGAACAGAGCTGGGTTCTTCACATTTCCTTGCCATTTTCATACCAAAACTTTAACACCCAAAATTACCACTCCCAATACGATTCCTAAGGTGCCTAAACGTCATTTAACTAAAAAGGGGATCCTAACAACACCCTTTAACAACTAAAATCAAGAATCAACACCAACATTCATCAATTCACCATTTTTACCCAAAACCCAAATAAAATCCCAAATCAATTCTAAACTCAACCAAACATCAAATATAACAACAAAATCATTATATGAACATAATATGAACATTTTAGCATCAAAATGGGGGAAAAGTAACTTACCTGATAAATCTCAAAGTTGACGGAATTCAATTCTTTTTGGTTCTACGCGATCCTAGCGACGATCTAAACAACGTTCACGTTTTAAGAAATGAGAGAAGATGAGAGGAAGAAGAAGTAAATGAAGAGAGAAGGAAAATGAAGAAAAACTTACCAATCAATGGAGAGAGAGAAGGGAAGTTGCTGGGAGAAGAATGGGTGAGGGAGGAGGTGAGGGAGGTGAGGGGGAGTAGGGAGGGGTTAATTTGAAATATTACACCTAGCCCCCTTCCCCCACTAACTAGCTCAACTAAGATACTCCCACTATATTATTAAGACTCAACACTTCTACACTAGCCCAATTAACTCGAATAAAATGCTAGGCATAATTATTATGAAACATAAAATGCACACATAATTATTTAAATAAATAATAATTTAAATAAATAAATAAGCAAATAATTAAATAAAAATCATTTAATTACTAATAAAATAGAGCCTATATTTCGGGTCGTGACACCTGCTAAGTCAAGCCTCACAACGTATTACCACTTGCTTTCCTGGGGGGAAACAAATAAACAAGGAACGGGGTGAGATAAATCTCAGTAAGTTACTAGATACAAGTACATAGCATGTTATTATGTAATCATGCAAATCAAGAAGATTATCAAGTAATCATGCTCAAGATGTCATTAAGTAACAAGTATATGAGACGCTAAGCCAACTCATCAAGTAACTAGCAAATAAGGCTAAACTAACACGTTACAAAGGATATCCCAACCTTATTCCTCCCAAGTAAACCATTGTTGTCGTTGCTTATTGCAGTTGACAAATCACGATCAATCAAGTTGCTGCTGTGCAGTACACAAGAAGACCCGATAACCAGTATCACTCACCAGAACAAGATTCACGAGGTGTTTACGAGTTTAGCATTCATTTAAGTCAGGCGTATTGCTCCAACCAAGGAAGCTATGCCCTTACTATGGCCTGTAGTAAGGGGTCAAGCGCAAATACATAGGGACCCGATTATCACTTAAGCCCCAGCTCTCGCGATAAGCGTGAACCTATATATTTCCGAACAAGCAAGGTGACCAGCTGGACTAAAACAAGAATGCACAAGTAGGTATTTACTTGAACTACGAGAGTAGAACTAAGTCCAAAAGTAGTGGACTAGCTCTTCACGAACCATGTAATCATGTGCTCACCAAATACAAGTACACGTACGCAATAATTGCGAATACAAATCAGCATAACAATGGCACATAATGCGTCCACATATCACAATCAAGCCAAATTAGAGTCTATTAATAACAGACCCCAACCAAGTAGTAGGGTATGTCATACTATATCACTTTGTTATATGCCATATTTGCATGTACATATTCATATAATCTTTAACACACTAATGTGTCTATCACGATACCCTTACTTCCAAGTAGAGCCCAACATCTTAGACTCTAAGCACGTAGTCGAATAGGTCGTATTGTACCTAGTCACAATCATACCTCGCGTATATGTATCGTTAATAATCGAATACATTTTCCAACACATATTGTGTTCTATAATCATTGTTTTATGAATTATCTTCATATTACACTAGTCCCTCATTCTTTAGGAACTCAACTCAAGAACAAGATATCTTCCTTATACTTTATATACTTCATTGAGTATATACACGATTAAAACTAATTAATAGAACATTAGTGCTTGTTCATAGCACTTTCAATACACACGTATTAGATTCGAGTATGTCTTAGAGTTGTTCGTTCTCTATCTAGTTCTATATTCTAACTATTTGGTTATTAATACCAAGTATCAAGTAGTCAACAAGCCACATTCTATCAAGTAACTATATGCAAGATTTGCACATACACACCAAGGATAGTTCTAACACGTTAGTGCTTGTTCATAGCACTTTCAAGTTCATTACCATACACATGTATTGGTTTCAAGTCATGTACAAGATTTTATCATCTTATATTCAAGTTCTTAATCCAATTCTTTGGATGTTCAAGACATGTACAAGAATTAATTATTTTATACTCAAGTTACTATTCCAATCTTTGGATATTCAAGTCATGTACAAGATTTAATTGTCTTATACTTCAAGTTCAAGCTAAGTAGATGAGTTATACATTTCATACTTACAAGTTCTTAATCCTATACTTTGGATGTTCAAGCTCAAGACATTGTTCTAGTGCCCCTAAGGTACACAAACATTGATTCAAGACATATATAACACATTAGTGCTTGTTTATAGCACTTTCAAGACATATAAAAGAGTTGTTACTCTTAGGCTCAAATTCTCTATTCAAATCATTGAATAATCATGTTCAAGACTCACTTCTGATGCCCCTAAAGTATCACAACACTTGCTAGGACATCTTATAGTAAGGCTATATGCCTTAGGAGGGGTAAGCTTTCATTTCAATTTAGATTTAAAACACTTTTGTTGAAACAGGGGACCGGGCGGGCGCCTACGATGGACCGGGCGGCCGCTCGTTATAGCACTTTTGAAACCAAAACTTCTGATGAAATGGGCGGGCGCTCGGTATCTATGTGGGCGGGCGCCTGGTACAATTTTCAGCAACCACTAAATTTCTTTCCAGGTTGAATAATTCTCCGTCCCAAGCGTAGGAGTATACTTTCACTAACCCTTAGGCAATACCCAGGACACTATTTCAAGATCAATTCTTTTCTTTTACCGTCCCACAAATAATAGGATAATTTCCTTTTATTCCATTTTAAATATTTCACCGTCCCAAAAGTATAAGTATAATTTTCCAATATACTATTATAATTATTTAGGGATACTTCCATTCATTTCCCCATACCACAAATAATGGTACAATTTTTCTAATAACATTTAAATCAAGTTAATATTTTACCGTCTCACGAGTAGGAGTATAATTTTCTTAACTTTTCCAAGTCATTCCATTCTCAGGTTCAAGATTTTCATTCTTGTTTTTCATACGAATACTCCCTTTGTCCCAAATTTACAAGTATCACAAAATTCATTCAATTTGCGAACTTAACAAGCACAAGTATCAAGAATAACATATAGGCATGTTATTACAAGCAAGGGGGAGCTAGTGACTTACCTAGTCCGAAATCAAATTCACCCAAATAAATTTCTGTTCGGCAGGAAACGCTCTATTCAGCGCCACGAATATTTATCCAGGATCAGAATCACGAACAGAGGGATAATTAATCGCGAGGAGTCGAGAATAGGGTAAAACTGAACTCCTTTTTGAAACAGAGAGAAGGATCGAGAGAAACTGAGAAGAATTATGTTTCTGAGAAGGCATCCCACTTGATATACTTGAAACTTCCAAGAAATTGCAATTAGGCCCCTCAAGTTTCAACTTTGACAAAAAGACCCCTAAACTTTATTTTTCACAATTGACCCTAAAGTCAAAACTAGACATTTAACCACCTTAATATTTTAAAGCAGTTAAAAAATTAATTCAAGTAAAACTAGCACATAATATGTAAGTTTAAGTATTTAACAGGAATTAGGATGGCGTTACAATCATCCATAAAATAGCGAATCTTACAATCAACAAATCTTCTTCATCGTTTGCAGAAAGCCCTCCAAAATTCATTCATAATTGCACCCCCCCCCCTTATTTCAACGACGCCACTTGTTAAGGACTCCATTCTGCATTGCTACAGCTTTTAACATGGGACTCTTGAATCAAATACAACAAATCTTCATAAAGAAAATCAATTGTACACAAGAATGTTTAAGAAATAACTACCTCAAAGGTGATATTATAGTATGTGCCTGTAAATTTGCCAAGCTTTCTGGCTGATGAAGAACTTTTTGACCCAGAACTCTGATCTGAATGCCTGCTCGAATCGGGTGTAGAATCCCTGAATGATCAGAACAAAGGGTAGAAACAAGTTTAGTTTTGAAAAAAAAATCATACATCAATATTTGCGATTAAATTTCAGTTTACTTACTGCAAGCTCCTCCAATTTTGACAATGTTATTAAGAAAGTCCTTCAGAATACTAATGAAAGGTGTTGCCCCAATTCCAAGACCAAGGAGTAGGAGGACATCATATTTCCTATAGTCTTCTGCTGGAGCTCTATAAGGTCCGTAAATCAAGAGCTATGGCAAGCTATAATCAAGTTAAAATCTTAGAAGACAGTTTAAGACCACTAAATGCAAAACAAAAAAAACAATTAGATTTAATAAGTTGAAGAACTATGTAAACAGGGCGATCACAAGTTATTTAAACGGATAAAGGAATGATAGATTCTGAAATCAATGGATAATAGTTGACTACTGAGAGATGATGTACTTTACCACTCAAAAGGACAAACTAAAGGACATTTGACAAACATGTATTGTCCACTCTTGTATTGAAACTGGGGAGGCTTGGACGTTTGCAAGGTTAGAACATTTCCTGGATAAATAGCAACCCGACAATAGTTTTAGTTCAGAAAAAAGGAAAGTCAGAGAAGTTTATAGAATATTTATTTTACTAGACAAAAATTTAGCCAATAGTAAATATTTCATGCACACCTTTAGAAGTCCCACAGTATAGGCATCGGATCTGAAGTATCTAAGGGTTCTCTCCCCTGCATATAGGAGAACTAGAACAGTAATATACATCCATGTCTGAGACCATATTTCCATATTAGTTATATTTCAAGGTAGAGAGGAAAAGCTTTATTTATTTGATAATTAGGAAACTAACTTAAGATCATATTCGTGAATTTTCTGGATATACTGGCAGTGCCAATGGACCTCTACCATATGCTCGTGCACCGCCTTCGTCACTGAAAGCTACTTAATTAAACAGAAAAAAAATAAATCTTTTTTGATTAATCCCGCCAGATTAAGCAAGCAATGAGTTGACAATGATATGTTGGTGATTTTAGTGTAATCCTCGATTTACTAATCATATAAAATATGTAGCAAACATAACGAAACAAACGAATGCATAAATGAAAATGTCTTGCGATTGAATTTTCATCTTAGTACAATACACATTTCAAATATTCGAGAATCGGGGTGTCCCAACGATTGAACCCGTTAACTCATATGAATACTTGAAGATACTATACACATAAGTTTCTTACAACACTCTAAAGTTTATTCCTGACACGATTACAAACCATGTGTCCCTATCCATTAATGAACATATAGAAAGCCAAGTCCTAGCTTCTTGAAGCGGCAAAACTTCATGTTCACATATGTAGTTCCTTTAATCTTGCACCTGCATTTGCAATTTTTCAAAAGAACTATTAAGAAGATATTCTTCAACCTAACTATCACTTATAGGTCTTGAACACATACCTTGGGAAACATAATAACATGTGCTCCAATCTCCACCTGTGAGCTTTCCACATTGAATTCAGGCTTCTAACGTTGTATTAGAAGGGAATTGGGTATCTCACAACTAGAGGATTAGATGGACTTTAATCCCATCCCTATTGATGACTTATTCACTAAGTCTATAGCTAACCCCTTCGTCAAGTGGTCAGCTAAATTTTGTTGAGACCGAACAAACTCAACTGAAATCACACCATTCATGATCAATTCACGAATCATACTATGTCTGACACCTAAGTGTCTAGACTTGCCATTATAAATCTGACTATAAGCCCTAGCCAATGTGGCTGCACTATCACAATGGATAGATATTGGCGATATCGGTTTTGGCCATAATGGAATCTCATATATCAAGTTTCGTAGCCATTCTGCTTCTTTACCAGCAGCAGCCAATGCTACGAACTCAGATTCCATAGTAGAATGAGTAATACATGTCTGCTTCTTGGAAGCCCATGAAATGGCCCCTCCTCCTAGCAAGAACACCCAGCCACTAGTAGAAGATGAATCTACTTGGTTGATCCAGCTAGCATCTGAGTAACCTTCTAAAATAGAAGGTTGTCCAAAATAACACAAACAGTAACTCATAGTACCTTTTAAGTACTTGAACACCCTTGTTAAAGCATGCCAATGCTGTCTACTAGGATTACTAGTGAACCTGCTCAATCTTCCTACTGCATAAGAAATATCAGGTCGAGTGCTCGTCATAGCATACATCAAACTGCCAATGGCTTTTGAGTATTCGAGCTGTGACACAGGTCTACCAGTTATTTAAACGGATAAAGGAATGATAGATTCTGAAATCAATGGATAATAGTTGACTACTGAGAGATGATGTACTTTACCACTCAAAAGGACAAACTAAAGGACATTTGACAAACATGTATTGTCCACTCTTGTATTGAAACTGGGGAGGCTTGGACGTTTGCAAGGTTAGAACATTTCCTGGATAAATAGCAACCCGACAATAGTTTTAGTTCAGAAAAAAGGAAAGTCAGAGAAGTTTATAGAATATTTATTTTACTAGACAAAAATTTAGCCAATAGTAAATATTTCATGCACACCTTTAGAAGTCCCACAGTATAGGCATCGGATCTGAAGTATCTAAGGGTTCTCTCCCCTGCATATAGGAGAACTAGAACAGTAATATACATCCATGTCTGAGACCATATTTCCATATTAGTTATATTTCAAGGTAGAGAGGAAAAGCTTTATTTATTTGATAATTAGGAAACTAACTTAAGATCATATTCGTGAATTTTCTGGATATACTGGCAGTGCCAATGGACCTCTACCATATGCTCGTGCACCGCCTTCGTCACTGAAAGCTACTTAATTAAACAGAAAAAAAATAAATCTTTTTTGATTAATCCCGCCAGATTAAGCAAGCAATGAGTTGACAATGATATGTTGGTGATTTTAGTGTAATCCTCGATTTACTAATCATATAAAATATGTAGCAAACATAACGAAACAAACGAATGCATAAATGAAAATGTCTTGCGATTGAATTTTCATCTTAGTACAATACACATTTCAAATATTCGAGAATCGGGGTGTCCCAACGATTGAACCCGTTAACTCATATGAATACTTGAAGATACTATACACATAAGTTTCTTACAACACTCTAAAGTTTATTCCTGACACTATTACAAGCCATGTGTCCCTATCCATTAATGAACATATAGAAAGCCAAGTCCTAGCTTCTTGAAGCGGCAAAACTTCATGTTCACATAGGTAGTTCCTTTAATCTTGCACCTGCATTTGCAATTTTTCAAAAGAACTATTAAGAAGATATTCTTCAACCTAACTATCACTTATAGGTCTTGAACACATACCTTGGGAAACATAATAACATGTGCTCCAATCTCCACCTGTGAGCTTTCCACATTGAATTCAGGCTTCTAACGTTGTATTAGAAGGTAATTGGGTATCTCACAACTAGAGGATTAGATGGACTTTAATCCCATCCCTATTGATGACTTATTCACTAAGTCTATAGCTAACCCCTTCGTCAAGTGGTCAGCTAAATTTTGTTGAGACCGAACAAACTCAACTGAAATCACACCATTCATGATCAATTCACGAATCATACTATGTCTGACACCTAAGTGTCTAGACTTGCCATTATAAATCTGACTATAAGCCCTAGCCAATGTGGCTGCACTATCACAATGGATAGATATTGGCGATATCGGTTTTGGCCATAATGGAATCTCATATATCAAGTTTCGTAGCCATTCTGCTTCTTTACCAGCAGCAGCCAATGATACGAACTCAGATTCCATAGTAGAATGAGTAATACATGTCTGCTTCTTGGAAGCCCATGAAATGGCCCCTCCTCCTAGCAAGAACACCCAGCCACTAGTAGAAGATGAATCCACTTGGTTGATCCAGCTAGCATCTGAGTAACCTTCTAAAATAGAAGGTTGTCCAAAATAACACAAACAGTAACTCATAGTACCTTTTAGGTACTTGAACACGCTTGTTAAAGCATGCCAATGCTGTCTACTAGGATTACTAGTGAACCTGCTCAATCTTCCTACTGCATAAGAAATATCAGGTCGAGTGCTCGTCATAACATACATCAAACTGCCAATGGCTTTTGAGTATTCGAGCTGTGACACAGGTCTACCAGTTATTTAAACAGATAAAGGAATGATAGATTCTGAAATCAATGGATAATAGTTGACTACTGAGAGATGATGTACTTTACCACTCAAAAGGACAAACTAAAGGACATTTGACAAACATGTATTGTCCACTCTTGTATTGAAACTGGGGAGGCTTGGACGTTTGCAAGGTTAGAACATTTCCTGGATAAATAGCAACCCGACAATAGTTTTAGTTCAGAAAAAAGGAAAGTCAGAGAAGTTTATAGAATATTTATTTTACTAGACAAAAATTTAGCCAATAGTAAATATTTCATGCACACCTTTAGAAGTCCCACAGTATAGGCATCGGATCTGAAGTATCTAAGGGTTCTCTCCCCTGCATATAGGAGAACTAGAACAGTAATATACATCCATGTCTGAGACCATATTTCCATATTAGTTATATTTCAAGGTAGAGGGGAAAAGCTTTATTTATTTGATAATTAGGAAACTAACTTAAGATCATATTCGTGAATTTTCTGGATATACTGGCAGTGCCAATGGACCTTTACCATATGCTCATGCACCGCCTTCGTCACTGAAAGCTACTTAATAAAATAGAAAAAAATTAATCTTTTTTTATTAATCCTGCCAGATTAAGCAAGCAATGAGTTGACAATGATATGTTGGTGATTTTAGTGTAATCCTCGATTTACTAATCATATAAAATATGTAGCAAACATAACGAAACAAACGAATGCATAAATGAAAATGTCTTGCGATTGAATTTTCATCTTAGTACAATACACATTTCAAATATTCGAGAATCGGGGTGTCCCAACGATTGAACCCGTTAACTCATATGAATACTTGAAGATACTATACACATAAGTTTCTTACAACACTCTAAAGTTTATTCCTGACACTATTACAAGCCATGTGTCCCTATCCATTAATGAACATATAGAAAGCCAAGTCCTAGCTTCTTGAAGCGGCAAAACTTCATGTTCACATAGGTAGTTCCTTTAATCTTGCACCTGCATTTGCAATTTTTCAAAAGAACTATTAAGAAGATATTCTTCAACCTAACTATCACTTATAGGTCTTGAACACATACCTTGGGAAACATAATAACATGTGTTCCAATCTCCACCTGTGAGCTTTCCACATTGAATTCAGGCTTCTAACGTTGTATTAGAAGGGAATTGGGTATCTCACAACTAGAGGATTAGATGGACTTTAATCCCATCCCTATTGATGACTTATTAACTAAGTCTATAGCTAACCCCTTCGTCAAGTGGTCAGCTAAATTTTGCTGAGACCGAACAAACTCAACTGAAATCACACCATTCATGATCAATTCACGAATCATACTATGTCTGACACCTAAGTGTCTAGACTTGCCATTATAAATCTGACTATAAGCCCTAGCCAATGTGGCTGCACTATCACAATGGATAGATATTGGCGATATCGGTTTTGGCCATAATGGAATCTCATATATCAAGTTTCGTAGCCATTCTGCTTCTTTACCAGCAGTAGCCAATGCTACGAACTCAGATTCCATAGTAGAATGAGTAATACATGTCTGCTTCTTGGAAGCCCATGAAATGGCCCCTCCTCCAGCAAGAACACCCAGCCACTAGTAGAAGATGAATCTACTTGGTTGATCCAGCTAGCATCTGAGTAACCTTCTAAAATAGAAGGTTGTCCAAAATAACACAAACAGTAACTCATAGTACCTTTTAAGTACTTGAACACCCTTGTTAAAGCATGCCAATGCTGTCTACTAGGATTACTAGCGAACCTGCTCAATCTTCCTACTGCATAAGAAATATCAGGTCGACTGACTTTAGAACAATTATCACAATTAAACTTTTTGAGAATTTTCTCAATATAATGAGATTGTGTAATTGCAATTCCCTTGTTCAACCTTTTAATTTTTATGCCAAGAATTACATCAGCTTCTCCCATGTCCTTCATAGAGAATTTTGATGACAAAAGCTTCTTAGTTTTATCAACTACATTTTGGTATGTGCCAAAAATTAACATGTCATCTACATATAGACAGATGAATACACCTTTGTCGGATGCATCAAATTTGCTATATACACATTTGTCTGACTGATTTAATTCAAAACCATTGGACAAAACAACCTCATCAAACTTTTGATGCCACTATTTAGGTGCTTGCTTCAGCCCATATAATGACTTAATTAACTTGCACACCTTATGCTCATTACCTGGCATAACAAATCCTTCAGGTTGCTTCATATACACTTCTTCTTCCAAATCACCATTTAAAAATGCTGTTTTGACATCCATTTGATGGATCAATAAATTGTGAATAGCTGCCAAAGCTATCAACAATCTAATAGTAGTGATACGAGCAACTGGTGCATAGGTATCGAAGTAATCGATTCCTTCCTTTTGTCTAAAGCCTTGGATTACCAATCGAGCTTTAAACTTGTCAATTGTTCCATCGACTTTCATCTTCTTTTTGAAGATCCATTTGCACCCTAAAGGTTTACAACCTGGTGGTAAATCAGATAAGACCCAAGTATTATTTTCCATAATAGAACTAATCTCATCGTCTATTGCTTCTTTCCAAAAAGCAGCATCTCGTGATTTTATAGCTTCATCATAGGTTCTTGGATCCTCCTCTAAATTATAACAATAAGAGTATTGAGATTCAACCTGATCTCTTGATCCTTCAACTAAATATAGTTGAAAATCATCACCATATGATTTATCTTTTCTTGCTCTTTTACTTTTACATGGCTCGGGTGTCTCACTTGGTGTATCATTTGAATGATCATCCCTTTGAGATACATCCGAATTTGGTGTAATATCCTTTGGCCTAGGTATTGAAGAGAAACGATTCTCATCAAATATTGCATCTCTTGATTCTATAATTGTATTAATAGAAATGTACTCATTAGGTTCTATAAAATAAAACCTATATGCCTTGGAATGCTCAGCATATCCAACAAAGATGCAATCAATACCTTTTTCTCCCAACTTTTTGCTTTTAGGATCTGGAAGTCTAACCACAGCCCTACACCCCCAAACTCGCAAAAATGTCAAGTTGGGTCGTTTCTTATACCAAAGTTCATATGGGGTAATCTTGTTCCTTTTATTAGGAACCCTATTCAATAGATAGCAAGCCGTTAACATGGCTTCCCTCCAAAACCCGTCACTCAAGCCTGAGTAAGATAACATGGCATTGACCATTTCTTCAAGAGTTCTATTTTTCCTTTCAGCCACACCATTTTGTTGTGGTGTATAAGGAGCCGTAGTTTCATGAATGATTCCTACGGATTGAAAATATATAGGATCATAATATTCACCACCTCTATCCGTGCGTAAGGTTTTAATCAAGCCATTTTGTTGTTATTCAACTTCTGTTTTAAAAGTTTTAAATTTATCCAGGGCTTCATCTTTTGCATGCAGCAAATAAACATAGCAAAACCTAGAGGCATCATCTATAAAAATGACAATATACTTTTTATTTCCTAAAGATGGAGTCGCATGAAAATCACATAAATCACTATGTATTAATTCAAGTATTACAGAATTCCTTGTTATACTTTTAAAAGGTTTTCTAGTGATTTTTATTAACATGCAAGTATTACATTTTCCTGTATCATTATTAATAGCAGGAATTAAACCATCTTTAGACATTTCAAGCATTCTTTTATAGTGCACATGTCCTAAACGAGCATGCCATAATGAGGAATAATCAACATTGGAATCAGTCATATAAACAGAACTAGAATCATTAGGAACTTAATTCAAATTCAACATAAACATCCCATTATTGTAATAACCAAATCCTACAAATACACCAGATTTTGATAAGATATACTTATCGGATTCATACACAAGTTTGTATCCACACTTGTTCAAAATAGGACCAGAAACTAAATTCTTACGAAGTTTAGGTACAAATAACACATTAAACAGAGTAACAGATTTTCCTGAACTAAATTCCAGCACCACATTTCCTTTTCCTTGAACAGGAGCAAAATGATCATCACCCATGTAGAGAACAGATTCGTCTTCCACTGGTTCAAATGTCTTAAACCAGCAACGATCTTTACAAACATGAGTTATGGCACCAGAATCAATCCACCACGCAATTGCATCATCCTGCACATAAAATGCTTCAGAAATTAGTGAAACGGAATATTTAATAAATCCATTCCAAATATGTTCTAAATTCTGACCTTGGTCTTGGGTATGGTCCTTAGACCCCTTCCCCGAACCACTAGTGCTTGCGCCACCCTTCTTGTTCCCACTACGACAATCCCTCTTAAAGTGACCAGTTTTGCCACACCTCCAACATGCCACTTTAGGCTTCTTGTTGGGACCAGAATCATCGTTGTTATTGGAACCACGTTTCTTTCCTCTGTTTTTGTTGTTGTTCCTTTTCTTTCCACTCTCCTCAAGCATATTCACCGAGGGTCCAGCAACTTCTTTTCCTTTTCCCTTGTCACTTTCTTGTGCCCTTAGAGAATCCTCTATACGCAGGTGACTACCAAGTTGGACCAAAGACAGATCGTCTTTACCATGTTTCAAGTTGTGTTTGAAATCCTTCCAGGAAGGAGGTAACTTGTCTATTATACTTGAAACAGATATTGCCTCGTCCATTTTCAAACCATGTTGTGTAAACTGTCGAAGGATTCTCAGGAGTTCATTGAATTGTTCCATGACAAGCCTTGATTCGACCATCTTGTAATTATTGAAATTACTTACGAGGAACTTCTTACTCGAAGCATCCTCTGCCATGTACTTGGATTCAAGAGAATCCCACAACTCCTTCGCAGATTCAACATTCTGATATATGTCAAAGAGAGAGTCAGACATACCGTTCAATATATGCCCTCTGCAGATGTAGTCATCGTTCTCCCACTTCGATCTTTTCCTGACTGCTTCCAAATTATCGTCCTCCGACAATTCTGGCATGGGGGTAGACAGAACATACACCACCTTCAATGTTTTCAAAAGGAAATGCATCTTCTTCTGCCAACGTCTGAAATCATAGCCTTCAAATTTATCCAACTTCCCAAAGTTGGTCGTCATATCCTTCACAGTACTTCCTCCACCCATGATTATCACAGAGTACTTTGTTCGTTTGTTGGAAAATTTAGGGTTTATTGATAATCCTGGATAATGATTGAATTGTGTATATTCACTTTCCGAACAAAGTATTTCGACCCTATATGCCTGGGTTACACGAAACCTTTGTATGGGATAAGACAATCAAATGATCTGAATCTAGGCAAAGAAATCAGATCAAAACTTAGAGAAATTGTGTGTGTTTTTCGTAAGTAAAACTGAGATCAATAATCTGTTTATAAACAGATTTTCGGAAAGGGCAAAACAGATCAAAACTAAGTTTTGATCTGATTTCTTTGCCTAGATTCAGATCGTTTGATTGTCTTATCCCATACAAAGGTTTCGTGTAACCCAGGCATATAGGGTCGAAATACTTTGTTCGGAAAGTGAATATACACAATTCAATCATTATCCAGGATTATCAATAAACCCTAAATTTTCCAACATGATATACCTCTTTTGACTTGTATAATGACCCATGTAAAGAAGAGTAATCCAACCTCAATACAGTTTCAGGCTTAGGCATTTCTTTTACAATTTGAAAAATCGAACTGCATTTTTGCTACATCACCAAATAGAAGTCATAGGGAAGCATTTGATGTATTTTTATTGGAAAGAAAATGCACACATATGATCTTAATGTGTTGTCAATTGAAAAAGCAAAGACAAACGCACACCCCCCCCCTTAAAGTGGTTTTGGATTTTGCAGGATGAAGAGGCTGACCTTTAAAATCGACTCCAAGAGAGATCATGCCGAGTCGTTGAGACATGTCAGAGAGTAGGAGAGTAGGGCTGATGTTGGCTTTGGTTTGGAGACGGGAGCAACTGACATAATACAGCTTTTGATTGCAACCGACAGGAGTAGATTGCAGCCTTTGCAGGTTTCAAATAGGAGAACAAACTCTTAAGCGCATAGATGACTCTCCTCCTTCATTCCTCTGCATTTACACTAAAACACTTGTTCAATCTAAAGATTAAACTGCTAAAAAATGCTGCAATAGGCCGGCTACAAATCCCTCTTACCATAAACCGAGTGCTTGCCAAGCATTTGAATTATTAAGATCAATTTAGCCATTATCAAGATGTATCTACAGAAACATGAAAGTTTAGTATGCATTTTCTCTCTATTAACTACACAAATATCAATCAAATTCATACTTAATTCCCAAAATAATGGAAACCAAAATTGAATTACAGCATATACTACCCATATGTATAATGTGCTGAATGTTGAATGGTGATAATGTTAATACTAAGTGGCAGGGTTTACTGACATGGATGGAGATGGCAAACTGAAGTCCAAACAGAAAACAAAAATGGAAACAGAGGCGGTACAATTTAATTCCCCTCCACCGATCTTGCAGTCAATAGCAAAACAGCAAATGACGTTTTCAATACACACCGCCTCATTATCCACCACCCCACTCCCACCATCGAGATCAACTCTGAATTTCTCTCACCGTTCCAACCCATAAACAAACAGCAGAATAATACTGGAAGAAAATGGAGAAGAGAAAGAGAAAGAAAAAACCTGACTGGAGCAGCCTCATTCACTCTGTCGACACCATCGAAACCAAAGAAATTCACTTATCGAAGTAACACAATCTTCCTTCAAATTGCTACTTCAGCTCTAACGCTCCATTAGTTATCTAAAATAGAGTCAATAACATTCATAAACCCCTCACGTAACTCCCAAACTAAAGAAGTAAGCAAAGAAATTAGAATTTGACATAGAAAAATCAATCGCCAATGAAGTTGCTGCAAAACAAAGAATAGGAACAAAGTAAGGAAATCAAATCCTATGTCTCTTTGACAACATATCAAAAAAGACAAAATACAATCAATTGCAAAATCCAAAATAAGTAAAGGGCGAGAATCGTTAACAAAAGAAGAAATAGTGGAAGTTGCTTAAATAAAGAATGACGGAAAATCAATATGGACGAAGAACAAACCTGAGTCGAAAACCCTATGCAATCGCTACCGAAAGAATGGCTGACTGGAGTCGATTGTTGGCTTCAAAAAAGGTCTTGAGTGGTTCCATTGGTTGACTTACCGGAATTAATCATTGCTCCTAAATAAATTCTTAGTATCAAATAGCAAATACACACAAACAGAAAAGGCGCGATTGCTCACCAGCGCGAATGGAAGGCGAGTAGGCTGGGTCTTTGGAGAAACAGGAGAAATTGATTTTGAAAATGGGGGTTTATTTGGGTGGCAAAGGTAAGTATGGGAGAATAGTCGTCGCTGGAGAACAGAGGCGAAGAACGGGAAGAAACCGTGAAGATAAATTGCTCTCTGCAAACTAGATCTACATATTGGGCAATGAGGGTGGACGCCTGCTTTGTCGTTGTGCAGAGCCGGAGGTGCGAACTGCTTTCCCACCTCGGACGCTTAAATCGATTCCGATGCCTAAATGGACGCCCAGCTCCTTTGGACCTGTAATCGATGACTTGTATTTGGGAAATTCATTTTGGTGGAAGGGCTGGGACTAAATAGAGAGAGCGAGAGGAGGAGGCTGCTCTATTTTAGATTTGGGGAAAATGCGCTATGGTAGCTTTTCCGAAGAAAAAAAAAATGCTTATGAAGCGCTTGGTAGGATAGCGCTATTTTTATGCGCTGTGTAAGGTATTTCTTACATAGCGCTTACTCTATATGGGATATATTAGTTATTTTATTTTTCATTTTTTTAAAAAAAATTTAACTTGCAGCTTCATCATGCATTCTATGCGCTATGTAAGGGTATTTCTTACATAGCGCTTTATACAAGCGCTATCTAAGCTGCGCTATCTAAGCTTCAATCTGTACTAGTGAAAGGCATAGCCTAAACTAGTAAATACAACCATTGAAACATAGTTGATGTCACGAAGCTTCAATCTTTCCATCTTTGTTAATCTCATTAAACAAGTGGAAAGAAAACTGTTTTTAATTCACGAAACAACTCTGTTCCAAAATTTTTATCTCTATTTCCACGTTATAGAATCCTGTCGCGACCCCGGACCCGGCGGGCCCGAGACCGCGAGCTGGACGTCGACTCTAAAACCAAAACTGTGAAATACCAAAGTTAAAAATTTCATTTGATACCAAAAGGTAATGATCCAAAGTTTTACAAAACCAAGTTCGATAAAAACCAATTACAACTATCATAAACTTCCACAAGTTTATGCCCAACAAAATACAAATATACAATTCTTAGTGACGTCATTGTTTGGTACAACTACCCCAAAATGGTTACACATTTACATAATGTAAACCAACCTATATCAACCTTCCCCAAAAGAATGGATCCACACTCGACGTCCTCTTTCTCGTGATCAGCGAGACTAATCCTTAGCACCTGGGGGGGGGGTTAAGGAAAAACAAAGATAAAAGAAAAGGGGGTGAGATAAATCTCAATAAGTTACTAATGCAACTACATGACATGCTATGATACAAGATACGATAACGATAATAAATATCGCATAGCACGTAGCATTTATCACATAACAGATAGCAGCGGAAATAAACACATAACAAAGGATATAGCCAAGGTTTTCCAAACCAGAACATTCAAATAAAGGATCGCTGCGCAGCTTCAATAATCAACCAATCAACAAATCATCATCTTCATAATAGCATGAAAGCCGAAGAGAAAACCCCGGTACCGGAACCAATAACCATAAAAGTGTCACAAAGGACAAGGACCATGACACAAAGTCATGCCCGTTAGCTAGATACATTCACAAAGGAACGCTAACTTGACCTTTCCAAGGCCAATCTGGAAAAGGGTAAAGAAGGGGGCAAAACAATGGTCAACATTATATTGGACTTGGCTTTGCCATTATAATCTTTCCCATCGCCCGATGCAACAAATATGCCAGCTGGGCTTTCAAATAAATGCTAAGTAATAATAATTTAGCATGAATACACAACTTAAGGTTCCAAAGTAGGGAACCAATCCAATTAAATCACCACAAAGGTAAACCAATGCAAACCGCACATCAAAGATGAACCACATTCCCAAAATGATACTTAATCAAATTCCATATCGTATTTATTCACAAAAGAATCAAACCCAATAAATAAAGTGTTACAACAATCTCAATTAACACTTAATTAATTTCAAACACAAACTTGATCACAAAGGACTCAATTCTATCACTAGAGTGTACTACAAGGTTCACTAAGGTCAACCAGAAGGACACCCAAGGTTTGGATCAAAACGCATTCTTCAATCACACAAAATTAACAAATGTAAACTTTCAGGGGTTCTGTGCGGCAGCCCAAAACGGACTGTGCGGTCGCCCAAAATCCTTCAAAACAAGAACAAAAGCTTTCAGATAGATGTGCGGTCGCCCAGGAATTTTTGTGCGGCCGCCCAACCTTCTGGACTGCCAGAAATCGGGAAGAACAAGCTGGGTTCTTCCATTTTCATACCAAAACACACAAATACTCACAATCAACACAACCAACAAGTTCCTCAAGGTACCCAAACCATAACTAGCCAACAAGGGGACCTTAACAACACAATTTATTAACCAAAACCAAGAATCAAATCCAACAATCAAGATTTCACCATTTTTAACCCAAAATCCAAATAAATTCCAAACAAATTCAAAACCCAACCAAACTTCAAATATCACACATCAAACGTTATCTAAACATGATATGAACATTTTAGCATCCAAATGGGGGAAAAGTAACTTACTTGAAAATAATGAAAGTTGACGGAATTCGAATATTTTTTATTCTACGCGATCCTACCGACGATCTAAACAAGGTTCACGTTTTAAAAAATGAGAGATTATGAGAGGAAGATGGAGAAAATAAAGAGAGAAGGAAAAGAAGAAAAATGCTTACCCTTGGAGAGAGAGAGATTGATTGAGCTGGGAGAGTGGTGAGGGTGAGGGAGAAGGTGAGGAAAGTAGGGAGAAGATGAAGAAATATTTGAAATGTTACAAAAAGGCCCCTCCCCCAATACTACCTTTTCAATTAAACTCCCCACTAACTAATAAGACTCAACACTTCTACACTAGCACAAATGACCCAAATAAAATGCTAGGCATAATTATTATAACACATAAATTGCACGCTTAATTATTTAAATAAATAATAATTTAAATAAATAATTAAGAAAATAAATAAATAATAATTATTTAATTACTAATAAAATAGAGCCTAGATTTCGGGTCGTGACATTCACTCCCCCTTAAAGAAAATTCGACCTGAATTTTAACGAGACTCACCTTAAACAAAAAGCCAAGGAAATTTCCTCTCGATCTCATCACGGAGCTCCCACGTCGACTCCTCGATGTTATGATTCCTCCAAAGAACTCGAACCAACGCGATGCTCTTGTTTCTCAACTCTTGAACTTTGGAATCTAAGATCCGAACCGGTCGTTCCTCATAAGTCATATCGGGCTCAATATCCTCCGGTATCCTCGGTAACACGTGAGATGGATCATGAACATACTTCCGAAGCATAGAAACGTGAAACACATTGTGCAACCGGTCCAAAGATGGCGGTAACGCAAGACGATACGCTAGAAGTCCAACCTTTCCCAAAATCTCAAACGGGCCAATAAACCTCGGAGCCAATTTGCCTTTCTTCCCAAACCTACGAATACCCACCTTTGGAGATACTTTCAAGAACACCAAATCACCGGTCTGAAAACTAAGGTCTCACCTTCGGTTATCTGCGTAGCTCTTATGTCGACTCTGGGCTGTCTTCAATCTATCCCGGATAACTCTAACCTTTTCAACTGAATCCCGAAGCAAATCAATACCCACGATCTTCGCTTCACCAACCTCATCCCAACAAATAGGCGATCTACATTTTCTTCCATACAAGGCCTCAAACGGTGCCATCTCGATACTAGCTTGATAACTGTTGTTGTAAGAGAACTCCACTAACGGTAGGTGCGAATCCCAAGAATCGAAAAAGTCTATCGAACAAGCTCGCAACATATCCTCCAAAATCTGAATAGTCCTCTCGGATTGACCGTCGGTCTGGGGGTGAAAAGCTGTACTGAATCGCAACTCTGTACCCAAAACTTCCTGAAACGCCTTCCAAAATCTAGAAGTAAACCTCGGGTCTCGATCTGACACAATGCTAACCGGAACCCCATGCAATCTAACAATCTCATCAATATAAAGGGTCGCAAGCTTCTCCATCGAATATCTGATGTCAATGGGCAAGAAATGGGCACTCTTGGTCAATCTATCCACTATTACCCAAACACTGTCATACTTCCTACGGGTACGAGGTAGTCCCGTAACGAAATCCATAGTCACATGCTCCCATTTCCACTCGGGAATCTCTAACGGCTGAAGTAGTCCCGCGGGTCTCTGATGCTCGGCTTTGACCTGCTGACAAGTTAAACACTTCGATACATACTCAGCTATTTCCCTCTTCATATTAATCCACCAAAATTGTTGCTTCAAATCCTGATACATCTTCGTACTGCCCGGATGAATAGTATACCTCGATTTGTGACCCTCATCTAAAACTTGTCTCTTTATTTCACCAACATCGGGTACGCACAAACGACCACGGAAAGTCAAAACTCCACTCGAACCCAATGAAAAATCTTCGAAGTTCTTTTCCTTCAATTTACCCATTATTTTTACCAACTCGGGATCTTCTTTCTGAGCTTCCTTTATCCTTTGATTTAGGGTCGGAGACACCCTAATATTCGCAAAAATAGCCCCATGTCTCGATTCACGAGGAGACCAATCTCGAATATCCTCAAGCATTTTCCATTCTCGAACCATCATCGAAGCCACATAAGACTTTCTACTAATCGCATCGGCTACCACATTCGCCTTCCCCGGATGATAAGAAATCGTACAATCGAAATCCTTCAACAATTCCATCCATCGGCGCTGTCGGTTGTTCAACTCTTTCTGGGAGAAAAGGTACTTCAAAATCTTGTGATCGGTAAAAATCTCAAACTTCGCCCCATAAAGGTAGTGCTTCCACTTGTGCAACGCAAAGACAATAGCCGCTAACTCCATATCATGAGTCGGGTAATTCTGTTCACTCGGGGTCAACTTCCTCGAATCATAGGCAATCACTTTCCCATTCTGCATCAACACACAACCCAAACCCTCTTTCGAAGCATCACTGTAAATCACTAGGCCATCGCTCCCATTAGGCAAGGTCAAGATCGGTGCGGTAGTCAACCTCTTCTTCAATTCCTCGAAACTCTTGTCACATTTCTCGGTCCACACAAACGGAACATTCTTCCGGGTCAACTGAGTCATCGGAGTAGCAATCCTCGAAAACCCCTCAATAAATCTTCGGTAATAACCGGCTAAACCAAGAAAGCTTCTAATCTCTGTCACTGATTCGGGTCTTTTCCAATCCACTATAGCTTCAATCTTTGACGGATCCACCGAAATCCCATCTTTAGAAATCACATGACCAAGAAATGACACCTTCTCGAGCCAAAATTCGCATTTACTAAACTTCGCAAATAATTTCTCCCTCGCAATAACGGATAAAACTATCCTCAAGTGTTGATCATGCTCCTCTCGAGATTTTGAATAGATGAGAATATCATCAATGAAAACCACCACGAAAGAATCAAGACAAGGATGGAAAACACGGTTCATCAAATCCATAAATACGGCCGGCACGTTAGTCAACCCAAACGGCATAACCAAGAACTCATAATGACCATACCGAGTGCGAAAAGCAGTCTTCGGAATATCCTCCGATCGAACCTTCAACTGATGGTACCCACTCCTCAAATCAAGTTTAGAGAAAACCACGGACCCTTGAAGCTGATCAAATAAATCATCGATGTGTGGTAGAGGATACTTATTCTTCACCGTAACCTGATTCAACTTTCGGTAATCGATGCACAATCTCAACGAACCATCTTTCTTCCGCACAAACAAAACCGGTGCTCCCCACGGGGAAACACTAGGGCGGATAAACCCTCGATCAAGCAACTCTTGCAACTGAACCTTTAACTCTTTCAACTCTGCGGGAGCTAACCTATAAGGTGCTTTCGAAATCGGAGCCGTACCCAGCCAAAGATCTATACAAAATTCTATCTCACGATCGGGAGGCATATCATACTCGGTAGAGAAAACATCGGGAAATTCCTGAACTACCCGAACACTATCCAAACTAGGGGATTCTTTCCTAGTATCAAGAACACTAGCCAAATATCCCTCACAACCACTATGCAATATTTTTCTCGCTTTCATAAAAGAAATTAAGCGAACCTTTCTACTCAGAGGACTAGCCTCAAAAACAAATTTAGGCACATCGGGAATAGAAAAAGTATCAGTTTTCTTACGGCAATCAACAGAAGCATGAAACTTGCTCAACCAATCCATACCCAAAATGACATCAAAGTCTTGGATAGGAAGAACTACCAAATCCGCACAAAGGACACGACCGCAAATAACCACATCACAAGCACGAAAGACTCGATCAGAAATCAAGCATTCTCCTATAGGGGTCGACACCTCTAGCACGTACGGTAAAGACTCGAATGCAGCATTTAACATGGAAGCAAAATTGCACAGAAATGTATGAATGAGATGATCCTGGATCTACTAACGCTCGTGCGCTCACATTAGACACAGAAACAATACCTCCAATAACGGATGGATCATCGGTAGCTTGTTGTTGATTCATGGCATAAACCTTCCCTTGAACTTTGGGCTTCCCAGCGGCATCCCTTTTCTGACCCTGATTATTACCAACTCCTGACCCCGATGACTGACCTCGGTACCTCGTGCACTCTCTCGCAAAGTGCCCCATTTCACCACAATTGGTACACTTTCCTTGCCTTTTCCAACACCTATCCTCCGTATGGCCTACCTTCTGACAAAAGGTACAAGGCTTCCTATTCTGCATCCCCGGAGTAGTACCCGGATTCCTCGGTGTGGTTTGCCCCTTAAACTAAGATGATGCTCCCGGGTTACCTCGGTTGTCGGAACGATGCTGTGGCTTGCCTTGAGCTCCTTGCTTACTCGGGTTAGCCACCTCGGTCTTCCTCTTATGTTCCCCAATATCTTGCTCTATCAAATAGGCTCGGTCCACCGCATCTTGGAAAGTCACAATCCGTTGAGCAATAAGTTGAGTACGGATGGAGGTCTTAAATCCCCGAATGAATCTCATAGCCTTTTGTTCCTCGGTCCTCACCAAATAGTCGCAATACCGGGCTAATTCTATGAACTTAGCCGAGTATTGTGCTATAGACAACACACCTTGCTCTAGGTTGAGTAGCTCGATCTCCTTTCGGTTTTGATCAACAACCGGAATGAAATGCTCCTTGAATTTGCGCACAAACAACTCCCACGCATACACCGTGCGAGTATCATCCCAAGTAGCTTTAACACCCTTCCACCAATGCTCGGCGGCTCCCACAAGCTTGTAAGCCGCAAACCGGACCTTGTCCTCATCCGTGCACCCAAATACATCATAAATCTTCTCCATAGACTCAATCCACAACTCAGCTTTCCTTACATCGGGTTCCCTATTGAATTCAACCGGTTTCAACTTCAGAAATTGCTCCAATCCATAGCGGGGTGGTGCTTGTTCTACCCTCGGACCTTGATCATGTATGGCCTTCATGGCCGCCTCGAACATGCCTTGAAACATGGCACGTGCTTCTTCCCTTGTGTCATTCTGATTCTGTGCCCCACTAGTACCTCCTCTGTTTCTTCTTCCAGACATTGCGAGTAATTACCTGCATAAGACATCAACCGTTACTCACTCCGAACACGACTACCCACCTAGGTCATACTAAACCACCTAGACTTATACTTAGAGCTAATGCCATAGCTCTGATACCAACTGTCGCGACCCCGGACCCCGCGGGCCCGAGACCGCGAGCTGGACGTCGACTCTAAAACCAAAACTGTGAAATACCAAAGTTAAAAATTTCATTTGATACCAAAAGGTAATGATCCAAAGTTTTACAAAACCAAGTTCGATAAAAACCAATTACAACTATCATAAACTTCCAGAAGTTTATGCCCAACAAAATACAAATATACAATTCTTAGTGACGTCATTGTTTGGTACAACTACCCCAAAATGGTTACACATTTACATAATGTAAACCAACCTATATCAACCTTCCCCAAAAGGATGGATCCACACTCGACGTCCTCTTTCTCGTGATCAGCGAGACTAATCCTTAGCAACTGGGGGGGTTAAGGAAAAACAAAGATAAAAGAAAAGGGGGTGAGATAAATCTCAATAAGTTACTAATGCAACTACATGACATGCTATGATATAAGATACGATAACGATAATAAATATCACATAGCACGTAGCATTTATCACATAACAGATAGCAGCGGAAATAAACACATAACAAAGGATATAGCCAAGGTTTTCCAAACCGGAACATCCAAATAAAGGATCGCTGCGCAGATTCAATAATCAACCAATCAACAAATCATCATCTTCATAATAGCATGAAAGCCGAAGAGAAAACCCCGGTACCGGAACCAATAACCATAAAAGTGTCACAAAGGACAAGGACCATGACACAAAGTCATGCCCGTTAGCTAGATACATTCACAAAGGAACGCTAACTTG
This sequence comes from Campanula takesimana, assembly GCA_026119855.1. Classification (NCBI taxonomy): domain Eukaryota; kingdom Viridiplantae; phylum Streptophyta; class Magnoliopsida; order Asterales; family Campanulaceae; genus Campanula; species Campanula takesimana. The sequence goes on from JAOWBW010000085.1 coordinate 2,801,013, forward strand.
ACTTTTCCAAGGCCAATCTGGAAAAGGGTAAAGAAGGGGGCAAAACAATGGTCAACATTATAATGGACTTGGCTTTGCCATTATAATCTTTCCCATCGCCCGATGCAACAAATATGCCAGCTGGGCTTCCAAATAAATGCTAAGTAATAATAATTTAGCATGAATACACAACTTAAGGTTCCAAAGTAGGGAACCAATCCAATTAAATCACCATAAAGGTAAACCAATGCAAACCGCACATCAAAGATGAACCACATTCCCAAAATGATACTTAATCAAATTCTATATCGTATTTATTCACAAAAGAATCAAACCCAATCAATAAAGTGTTACAACAATCTCAATTAACACTTAATTAATTTCAAACACAAACTTGATCACAAAGGACTCAATTCTATCACTAGAGTGTACTACAAGGTTCACTAAGGTCAACTAGAAGGACACCCAAGGTTTGGATCAAAACGCATTCTTCAATCACCCAAAATTAACAAATGTAAACTTTCAGGGGTTCTGTGCGGCCGCCCAAAAGGGACTGTGCAGTCGCCCAAAATCCTTCAAAAAAAGAACAAAAGCTTTCAGATAGATGTGCGGTCGCCCAGGAATTTTTGTGCGGCCGCCCAACCTTCTGGACTACCAGAAATCGGGAAGAACAAGCTGGGTTCTTCCATTTTCATACCAAAACACACAAATACTCACAATCAACACAACCAACAAGTTCCTCAAGGTACCCAAACCATAACTAGCCAACAAGGGGACCTTAACAACACAATTTATTAACCAAAACCAAGAATCAAATCCAACATTCAAGATTTCACCATTTTTAACCCAAAATCCAAATAAATTCCAAACAAATTCAAAACCCAACCAAACTTCAAATATCACACATCAAACGTTATCTAAACATGATATGAACATTTTAGCATCGAAATGGGGGAAAAGTAACTTACTTGAAAATAATGAAAGTTGACGGAATTCGAATATTTTTGATTCTACGCGATCCTACCGACGATCTAAACAAGGTTCACGTTTTAAGAAATGAGAGATTATGAGAGGAAGATGGAGAAAATGAAGAGAGAAGGAAAAGAAGAAAAATGCTTACCCTTGGAGAGAGAGAGATTGATTGAGCTGGGAGAGTGGTGAGGGTGAGGGAGAAGGTGAGGAAAGTAGGGAGAAGATGAAGAAATATTTGAAATGTTACAAAAAGGCCCCTCCCCCAATACTACCTTTTCAATTAAACTCCCCACTAACTAATAAGACTCAACACTTCTACACTAGCACAAATGACCCAAATAAAATGCTAGGCATAATTATTATAACACATAAATTGCACGCTTAATTATTTAAATAAATAATAATTTAAATAAATAATTAAGCAAATAAATAAATAATAATTATTTAATTACTAATAAAATAGAGCCTAGATTTCGGGTCGTGACAAATCCAATCGCCACCGTTCAGAATGTTCTCCTATGAGTCGTGAACATGTACAAACAATTTTGGCCCGATCCAACGGTGTACAAAGTGGAAATTGCTGTTTTCCACAGCTGGTCATGGAAAAACTATGCTGGAAATTTGCTTCTTTTCCATCGTTTTTCCGTCTCTTTTCAATATTTTCTCCCATAGCCACCATTCTACAAGAATTCTGTAATCTGCAATCCTTTCTAAACAAGAAAATTAGTCGTAAGATTGTTGGACCAAATCTTATAGAAAGGAAAACAAATTACAACATTGATATAAAATATACAACAATAGAATGAAAAGGAAATGATACAACCATATTTGATCTCTTGTACCCTAGTCATGTGAGAACACACTCTCCTTAAGAGTAATTCGTCCCCCTCTCTATGAGTGCTAGAGATTTCAACGGGCGTTAGTCTCTCAGACTAAAATGGAATAATCGGAAACACTTCGCACTTAAGCCTTCCGACGAAATAAACTATGCTTGGACAAAATCACCATTCCAATTATTCAAGGACACCAAAGGAAGAAGAAGAAGAAGAACAAATTGCAAGTGGGAGGAAGAATATTGATGGAAAACTATTCTTTCATGTGTTGTAGGTTTCTAAATATATAGCTCAACCAACAAAAAACCAATATGAGAGTCATTACTCTAGTATTCATGTGATTTTATAACACATTTTTGTAACCACAACTCCAAGGTAATGATCCAAATTAATCCATCTATGAATTTGGGTATCATGGCACATCAATGGTTGGGTTAAATTCCAAAATTACAATTTTAACCCACCAACTTTGAGCTATCAGATCTTTCTCATCCAACCTTAAATTGGACATATAGATATACCATTTAAATGTTCACATGGAGTGAAACATAAACGCACAATAATCTTTGCCAAACAACAAACGTCAACTGGATCACTCCAGTGCTTCGAGTACTATATGTAAGGAAAATACACAATTTCCTTCACACACAATATATTTTTCCAACATGTCTACCTTTATAACGTCAACTGTCAAAATGAACTATGTCCATTAATTTAGTAGATACCTTTTAATTATTATTCGAGCCACCTTGAAGATTTACTTGTCTTCTAAAAACCAAGAAATGTTATCATACTTATTGATGACTATTATTCACTTGAAATATTATCCACCAATTTCTAGACAAATTTTGATGCCAACTTTATCTGTGTTTTGGTAAAATTTAGCAATTCAACTTAAAGGAAAGGAATTGGGTATGATGGATTATAATTGTAAAACAATTCAAGGTTAAATGAACATGAAGTTTAACGAGGAAAGCTCTTGAACAACTTGTTCGCCGGCATAAAACCTCAAAGATGAATTATTATTAGTAATGGTGATGAACAACAAGAAGAATAAGAACAAAAGCTCAAAGTATTCGTAATGGTGCGTGTGTGTTACAAGGAATGTGTGAGCTATTTATGCTATGAAGATCAATCACAAACTGATTAGGAGGCCTTGATCTTCGGATAGTTGGTTAGGCCATTTCCGTTGATAAGAGTCATCATTAGACTTGGTCTTTTGAGTCTTGATTTGGTCACGTGTGGTTGAGATCATGTCCCACTTCTTTTATTTGTGTTCCTGAAAAATAGGATAAGAGATATGATTTAAATAAAACGTGTTAATAAATATACCTGCAAGTCTGTATGGTGACAACTTGAAGCCATGATGTTGTGCCAAGTTGTGACTTTCAGGATGGAAGAGCAGTTTGAAATTTCACCCCAAACAATTGCCTCTGATTTTTGAATTTCAAAAAAGGAATTTTTTGGAGTCGAAAATCATTATCTTGGACACGTGGCAGAGGTTTTTAACTAGGGAGTTGGATTGAACGGTTTAGAGAAGTTTCTAGGCATTTGAGTTTTAATAGGGGTCTAGGAGCTATAACCGTCTAGTCTGACTTAAATACCCACTAAGGCTGATTGATTTCTCTTGTTCTTGCAGAGAGAGAAAATAGAGGTTGCTTCAAGAAATTTCCGGTGAGTTTCATCTTCTCTTCTTCTTTCTTTTCTTGAAATTTCTATGGCGGTTGAGTTGCCTGAGGGTTTTAGGTGTTTGAAGTTGATAGATCAACATGAATCTGAAAGATGTATTCTAGAACCAACCCAAATTTTTTGAAGCCCTAAAATCAAAGTTTCCACCGAATGCCGTGTTCATCAACCCTAACCTTATCATGGCCGCTGATTGCATATCTCTTGATTGGCTTGCTTTTCCAGAATATCCCTTTGATATAGGTTTGTCCTTTCCTTTTTCACCCCTGATTACCCGTTTCTTCGAAGTGACAGGTTTGGCTTTTACCCAGTTGATGCCAGTAGGTTGGAGAAATCTAGTCACTTTGGATAGGTTGAGTATTGAGTTGAATTTGAGAATAGGTTTAGAGGAACATTCTTTCTGCTACTTGCTTAGGTCTCATGGTCCTCATAGGTATTGATTTAAGGCAAAGAATAGGGCGTATAGTTTGGTGACTGAATCCACTGATCAGGATAGGGATTGGAAGAGGAAATTTTTCTATGTAAGGAGGGATAGCTTGGCGAGAGTGGAGAATTTTTTCTCAACCTGGAAGCAGGATGGTAGGGATTTAAATTTTCGTTCTTTTAATTTTGTTGACCAATCATGTTGATTCATTCTTTTTGTGCTTCTGGTTTGCAGTTGGTAAACTTAATGATTTGTTTCCGAAGTTCAATGACACCCTGGTGATTGTTGAGGCTGTCTATTCGCAACCATCCAACAAGAGAAAGTTTATTCGCCCTGGTACTATTGCTGGTACAGAGAGTGATAGAGAAGAAACTGGTCAGAATATGTCTTCTGGTAAGACTTTTAACCTGCAGTTTTGTTATTTTAGATAAAACAATAATTGTTAAAGTTTTTGAAGTAAATTCCTCTGTGCCAGCTACTCAATCTGATAATCCATATGGCGCTAGCAACCTGCTGGCTAGATTTAAAAAGCCTAAGGTGGATGATCCCAAGCAGACTGCTTCCAAAGATGAAGGTTCAACTAAACCCAAGTTAGTGATTGGGGATGTTGTTTTGTTCAAGAGGAAAAGAGAGAGCTTGTGGATGTAGAAGATTCAGAGCCTGTGGTGGAGAAACTACTGGGGAAGGTAATGTCTTTATCTATAAGCTTTGATATCTCTTCATAATGATTCAGAATTCTTATCTTGTTCCTTGTTACCCTTTAGATCCAAGGCCGAAAAGGCTATAGCAGAGAAAGAAAAGTCTATGGTTGTTGTGATTGCTTTGAAGGAGAAGGATGTAGAAATCAAGAGGAAGGATGTAGAAATCATAGGCTTGACAGTTGAACTGGCAGCATCCAACAAGAAGTTGAGAGATGAGTTACAAATGCAAGAGGATCGTTTTGTGAGAGAGGCTGGGTGTTCGGTTTTTTAGGCTAGAATTCAGATGGTTGAGGAATACTTGGCTGGGAAGGCTGGTGAGTGAAACCTGGAGGATGAAAAGGCTTCTTTAAGGGGTATAACAGGTTCTCTCCCAGAAGTTAGTGAAGTGAGCTCCAAGCCTCAGGGTGTGGAACCAATGGAGCAGGTTGATGATAATCAAGGTACCAAGGCTGATGAAGGACTAGCAGGTTGAGGTATGTTTCTCCTATTTCTGCAAGATGTTGGTTAACAAAAACAATTTCTTTGTATGTTTTTAGTTTTAAAATAGAGGGGGTGTCCTCTAAGACAATGTAGAATTTTTAAGATGTAATGGTTTTTAACATGGTTCCAAGTTGTACTTTGGTCCACTCATCTCTTGTGATAGCATGTGTTGGATCTTATGGATGTTTATGTTTAAAATAGTTCAGGTTGTTGAAATTTTGGTACTTTGGTAGTAAAAACTGTTGGATTTCCAAAGGTGATGTTTTACGTTGAAAAAAGGTTAGGTAAATGAAGTAGAAATAGTAGAAATACAACCAGTAAGAGTTGTATCAAAGTTATGCTTTTGAAAGGTAGTAGTTTAGAGAAAAGTAGCAAAACTATGCTATTAGAATGAATGGAATGGTGTTTTGACCTTTAAACTTTTGTCTTTGGTAACATGTTGATGTCACAAACAATTGTAAATAACTTGGGTTCACAAATTGTCTAAGTGCAAGAGGGTAATCAATATGTAATTAATACACTGGCCAACTTACAACTTAAACAAATGTGAAAAACGTGCGTACGGGCGAAGGTGTATGAACCTTAAACTTAAGAAAGATGCATAATATTTAAACCTTTGAAAGGTGAAAACCTTTAAAACCTGAGTACAAGCTTTGAGAAAAGATGCATAAGTTTAAACATAAAAGTGCTTACTTGAATATTTGAACAGGTTGAACTTTCATCCAGCATATTGTCAGCAAGTTGACTGTTATCGTTTTGAACATCGAGATTGTTAACTCAGCATATCATTTGAACATGTTGAACATGTTGACCTAAGTTGAAAACTTTGCATTGCCTTGCAAAACAAACACATGTTAGGGGTGAGTGTTTGCTTGGCTAACACCCCTCCGATGCTTAAGTCAGTAAGTGTTCAATATAGATAAATAAATTGAAATAACAAATTTGAAATAAAGCTTATTTAAATCATACCTAGTTTTTGGAATTGAACGGACAAGCTACAACTTACATATAATATTCTTTAAGATGGATTGAATTCCAACTTCTTGGTATTCTTATACCATCCAAGGTGGAGAGCCAATATGCACCCTTACCAGCTTCTGCGTCAACAAGGTAGGGACCTTCCCACTTGGGTGCCAGTTTGCCTACATTTAGCTCCCTTTTGTTCTGAAAAACTTTTCTGAGCACCATGTCTCCAACTTAAAATCTTCTAATGCGCACATTCTTGTTTTAAGACTTGGCAATTCTCAACTGATAGGCTGCCATCCTGATTTTAGCCAAATCTCTTAGTTCATCAATAGTGTCAAGATCTTCTACAAGTATAATCTGGTTGTCCTCTGGAGTTATTAAGCCATATCTTACCGTTGGGATGGAAAATTTCACTAGAATTACAGCTTCAGTTCCATAAACCAAAGAAAAAGGAGTTTGGCTGGTTGCACTCTTAGGAGTTGTCCTATCTGCCCATAACACTAGTGGCGATTCTTCAGGCCATCTTCCTTTCTTTTGATCAAGATGTTTCTTTAGGTTGTTCACGATCAACTTGTTGCTTGATTCTGCTTGACCATTAGCTTGAGGATGTACTGGTGTAGACGTGATCAACTTGATTCTCCATCTAGTATAGAAATCCTGAGTCTTCTTGCTGATGAACTGGGAACCATTATCAAAAATAATTTCTGAAGGGACTCCAAACCTACTGATGATATTTTTTTTCAAGAATGAAATCACATCTTTATCTCTAACTTGAACAAAGGCTTCAGCTTCTATCCACTTTGAAAAGTAATTAGTCATAGCTAACATAAACACTTTGCCCCCAGGGGCCTTAGGAAACATTCCAACAATATCCATTCCCCACTGCATGAATGGCCAAGGTGATAGTATAGGATGAAGAGGCTCGGCAGGTTGGTATAGGATGTTGCTATGTCTCTGACAAGCGTCACATTTCTGAACATATTTGATAGCATCCTGGTGCATAGTTGGCCAATAGTACCCTGTTCTCAATGACTTGGAAGATAGTGACTTGCCCCTAAAATGATTGCCACATTCACCATCATGTAGCTCTCTTAAGACTTGTTCAGCTTGTTGGGGCTCTAGGCACCTCATGTACAAACCTGTAAATGACTTACGAAACAATATATTATTAATCAATATAAATCTTGATACCTTTATTCTGAAAGCTTTTGCATTTTTGACACCTTGTGGCACTGTTCCATTATGCAGAAATTTTATTATGGGCAGTGTCCAAGATGTCTCTTCATTCGAGGAGTTAGTCGATGTATCAGGTTGGTCATCAACTTGGTTTGTTTCAGGTTGATCTATTGCAGGATACAAGATGTGAATTATAGGTATGGCATTATTTAACATGCTCCTGCAACTTGATCCTAGGTTGGCCAATGTGTTAGCTTCAGCATTTTCTTCCCTTGGTATTTGTTGGAATGTAAATTCTTCAAATTGTCCAGCCAACGATTTAACATGCTGTAAATAACTTGACATCCTGCTGTGCTTAGCTGTATAAGATCCATTGAAGTAGTTAACCAACAACAAGGAATCACTATAAACATTGAGGAATTTAACATTTAGATTTAAAGCAATAACCAAACCCATGATGAGGGCCTCATACTCAGCCTCATTATTTGTTGCCTTGAACTCGCAAGCCACTGCTTGAGGAATCAGTTCTCCATGGGGTGATCTCAAGACTATGCCCAAACCTGTGCCCCTTGCATTTTATGCTCCATCTATATAAAGTGTCCAGAGTCTAGGAGAGTTTAAACCTTCAAGTTGTTGGACTTCGAGTTCAACTTCAGGTTGGAGGTTGGGACTGAAATATGCCACAAAGTCAGCTAAGGCTTATGAGTTGATTGTAGTCCTTGGCTTATACTGGATATCATATGTACTAAGTTGCACAGACCATTTTGCCATCCTGCCAGACATCTCAGGTTTTCTCATCACATTCTTGATAGGATAGTTAGTCCTCACAATAATAGGATGGACTTCAAAATAATGGCGCAACTTAATAGAAGCAGTTATCAAAGCAAGAACAAGTTTCTCAAGATGGGAGTACCTGGTTTCTTCATCTAGAAAAGACTTACTTACATAATAGACAGGAAGTTATGTACCATCTTGCTCTCTCACCAAAACTGTGGTGACTGCATTTTATGAAACTGAGAGATACAGGTACAAAGCTTCACCTGTTTCTGATTTGGAAAGTAGAGGTGGAGTTGTAAGATAGTCTTTAAGCTGGTTGAAGGCTGCCTCATGCTCTTCCATCCACTAGAACAGTTTGTTTTTCCTCAGCACGTCATAGAACAACATGCATCTGTCAGACGACTGAGAGATGAACCTGGTTAGGGCAGCAACTTTGCCTGTGAGCCTTTGCACTTCTTTAATACTCTTTGGAGACTCCAAGTTGATGATGGATTTGATCTGTTCTAGACTTGCTTCAATGCCTCTCTTGGTCACCATGTAGCCGAGGAACTTCCCAGCCTTAACACCAAAGTTTCATTTTGATGGATTCAGTTTCATGTTGAACGCCTCCAAGATATCAAAAGCCTCCTTTAGATCTCGAGCATGATCTTCAATGCACTTAGATTTTTGTACCATATCATCGATGTACACCTACATAGTCTTTCCAAGATGATTCTTGAACATCATGTTGACTAATATCTGGTAGGTTGCCCCTGCATTCCTCAATCCAAAAGGCATTGCAATAAAGCAATAGATACCATCTGGAGTAATGAACGCTGTGTCTTCCTGATCTGAAGGTTCCATCTGAATCTGTTGAAATCCTTATGAAGCATCCATAAATGTCAAGACCTCATGGCCAGCTGTTGCATCAACTAGGGAGTTAATGTGAGGTAAGAGAAACGGATCCTTAGGGCACGTCTTGTTCAAGTCTGTAAAGTCCACACAGACTCGCCATTTGCCATTCTTCTTCCCAACAACCACCACGTTGGCCAATCATCTAAGGTAGTCAACCTCTCTGATCATCTAGGACTTCAACAGCCTTTCCACCTCTTTTCTAATGATCTGGTTGCGCTCATGAGCAAACTTCCTACACTTCTGGTAGATAGGCTTAGCATTTGGGTCAATGTTCAACTTGTGAGTAATAACGTCTTTGCTGATTCCAGTCATGTCCGCATGTTTCCAAGCAAAGCACTTCAACCTGCTCCTCAGAAACTCAGTGATCTCTTCTTCTATGTCAGGAGGTAAGTCTGCACCTATAAGAACTTTGAAATTGGGATTAGAAGGATCAAGCTGCATCTCCTTAATATCAAACTCTGCAGCTTCAAGTACATCCTGAGCCTGTCGCTGTAATTTCTATGCCTGCCTAGGACTGATTGCTGCCTTCATGGACACCTTGTAACACTCCTTACTAGTTTGCTGATCTCCTGACACCTTGACTACTCCCCAAGGTGTTGGCAACTTGAGGAACTGATGGTAAGTTGAAGGTACAGCTTTCACATTGTGGATCCACGGCCTGCCAGGATGATGTTGTAAGATGACTGACACTCTATAACACAGAACTTCTCCATGGAATTAATTCCTTCAACATATACTGGAAAAGTAATCTCCCCAAAGGTATGCTTTGTCTCGCCACTGAATCCAACCAAGATAGATAAACTCTTAGTCACATTCTCAAGTGATATCCCCATTCCTTTCAAACCATCAGTTGTCACGATATTGACTGAACTTCTATTATCGATCAAGATGCGCCTCACCAAACAGTTGGCAACCTGAAGGCTCACTACCAAGGCATCATGATGTGGATCCTGGATGCTGAACCTATCATCCTCGTCAAAAGAGATCTCCTGCCCCTTTACCTTGTTGACAGATCTTAAAGGCAAATAAGACTTGTCCTCCTTTGCATCCGCAGCATAATGCTTTGCGGGTGAATTGGTTATTCCACAGATATCTGAGCCGCCACTAATCATGTTGACCACTCTGGTTGGAGGTGTATGAGGTGGTGGATTCTCAGCTTGTTTCTCTTGGTTGTCTGCACGATCTTCAGTACGTCCACGCCTTCTACCAAGCAATTCTTTGAGGAGACCTTTGGATAACAAGTGGCTGATCTCCTTCCTGAGTGCAATACAATTCTCTGTAGTATGCCCAAAGTCTTCATGATAAGCGCACCCCTTAGACTTGTCTTTCAAGATTGATGGCTTGTCTGCCTTCTTGGGCCATCTTGCTTTCTCACCCAGGTTGTCCATAGCATTGATCAATCCTGCAATATCGATAGAGAAACAATAGTCATCAATTCTAGGATATAAAGAATCATCATCCTCATCATTATCATCTACAACATGAATTCTAGAAGAGTCGGTTATAGACTAGGGTTTGCCCCTATTAGATCTGGCATGAGATGTTTCCATCTTGCCACCAGAATGAGATGAATTTGTTCTGCTGTTGGGCTGTTCTGAAGTTGCATTCTTCTTGACTGTTTTATCCTGGAGCAACTTATCTTCTTCCAACCTGATAATTTTGGAGGCTCTGGTTCTGATCTCATCCATCCTTCTGCATGTTGTCATTACTAGGTCATCATAGTACGGAGAGTCTTTCTTGAGTCCCATCCTGAAGGCTTCAATTGCGGTTACAGTATCCAGGTTGGAGATGTTCACTGCCTCCCTATTAAACCTGCTCAGAAACCTGCTCAGGTAGTCTTTGAGTATTTCATCAGGTTGCTAGACCACCCTGTAAATATCACTTGTCAGCTTCTCAAACACCCTGTTGCATGAAAATTGATTAGTGAACAGGTTGATAAGTTGAGCATATGATCCAATAGAGCCCAAAGGCTGGGTGATGAGCCATCTCAAAGCTGCCCCTGTAAGAGTCAAGTCAAAACCACTGCAAAAGCAAGCTTCCCTGTACTGAGGTGGAATGTGGACTACATCCATCTTCTCCTGATACAATGCAACATGTTCTGCTGGATCTGTTATCCCATCATATTGCTTCATGAGGGGTGGACTGAACATCTTTGGTATGACCACATTGGCTATGGCTGGAGCGAAGCGGGATTCATTGTAACATGTTGGAGAAGCCTGGTTGTGCGGTATAGTCATTCCTAGCACACTCATAACTAGATGTTTTAGCTCCTGCATTTGTTGGCCAAGCAGGCTACCTACATCATTGTTAGCAGCAGCATATTGATAATTATTAAGATAATTGAAATCAAATTGAGGGTTAAGACTCCCTGCTGCCACTGATGTCGGGGTTACAAATTTTGTTGAAGTTGGAGTAACAATTTCAGGATTGACAATTATGCTATTGGTCAAGCTAGCAGCTGGTGCAAATCCACCAAACCCAGATGATCCTGCTGCATCACTTCCAAAAGCAAGTCTTCTAGGTTGGTAAGGAGAGAACGGGTCATATGGCGCATTTGGAGAAACAAACTGGAAGATGCTAGGGAAGCTGGTCTGTTGTGTCGCCGACATTCCACCTTTCAAGTTAGTCACCTCACGCTGCAACCTGGAGACTTGATTCATCAAAATAGTGGAGGTATCGTTCTGCACTTGGATCTGGGTCCTCACGTCACGCAGCATGGCAGTCAAGTTGGAGGCGATGTCAATAGGGATCTCTTGGTTTGCAGCAACAGATGATCCATCTTGAATCTGGATTGGCCGTGAGACACCGCCAATGCTCTGAGTTGAAGATACTACGCCTGATGTGATTGGGATTGCCTCTACGATCGATCTCAAACCCACTGAAGTCAAGGCTGAAGACATTGCGGAAGACATCTCGAATTCCTTTAACAATTATAAGACCAAATTTCCCACGGACGGAGCCAAATTGTTTGGTCAAATTTAGCAATTCAACTTAAAGGAAAGGAATTGGGTATAATGGAATATAATTGTAAAACAATTCAAGGATAAATGAACACGGAGTTTAATGAGGAAAGCCCTTGAACAACTTGTTCGCCGGCATAAAACCTCAAAGATGAATTATTATTATTAGTAATGGTGATGAACAACGAGAAGAATAAGAACAAAAGCTAAAAGTATTCGTAATGGTGCTTGTGTGTTACAAGGAATGTGTGAGCTATTTATGCTAAGAAGATCAATCACGAACTGATTAGGAGGCCTTGATCTTCGGATAGTTGGTTAGGCCATTTCCGTTGATAAGAGTCATCATTAGACTTGGTCTTTTGAGTCTTGATTTGGTCACGTGTGGTTGAGATCATGTCCCACTTCTTTTATTTGTGTTCCTGAAAAATAGGATAAGAGATATGATTTAAATAAAACGTGTTAATAAATATACCTGCAAGTCTGTATGGTGACAACTTGAAGCCAGGATGTTGTGCCAAGTTGTGACTTTCAAGATGGAAGAGCAGTTTGAAATTTCACCCCAAACAATCTGGAAATAGTTTTCTTCCAGGAATAACTTAGAACACCTGTCAAATAAAGAAAGACATAAATGGAGAACCTAGCAAAATAAAAACCCATCACACTTACTCAAAATTGGAGAAAACAAAACATACCTGTGAAAACTAAAAGTCAAAAATATTCTTCAAAATAGTGTTAGTGGTTCTACCTTGAGAACTAAATATAAAATTTCTCACTAAACACAATCGAGTTAGATCTAATGTTTGTTATAATTTTTTCAGATTACTTGATAACTTCAAATATACCGCGAAAAGAAAGAGTAAGTGCTAGTGCTGCAAACCCTTTTTTTTAATGAACTTCTTAAAGCACTTGAGCAAAAAGACATATGTTTAAGATCTTCTCTAGCCCATCTCATGATTTAAAGTGGTGGCTTCGATGTCATCATAGTCTGTCGGTCTAAATAGAGCAAAAACCAACCTCGTACCCTCAAAAGGTTGCGTTGTTGAGTGAACAACACTAGTGTTTTCTTCTTCTTTTCCAAGGTTAAACTTATGCTAGTAGTTTTGCAACTTTTCAATATTTGTAAGTGTGACTAATAGAGTAGTTTGACTTTTGGATTCATTGGGTAAAGTCAATGTGAATCTTGTTAGATTAGGGAGACATGCTTATAAAAATGAATTTATCATTACAATGAAAGAGAGTATCGAATCACACCAAGACTTCAAGTTTTGATTGGTCAAAACAAGTCTATGTACATTAACTGAGGGGTTTTTGAAGTGTCTAGCCTAGCCTTTTTGTGGGCACGCATCAAGTATTCTATTGTTTTCCACAGTTACATGTCTTTCATAAAAAAATTTAGAGCCTAAGCTTCCAAACTAATGGTTTTTACCACGAAATAATATAAACACAACAATAAGGCCATTCAATCAAGGTCAAGATTAATCAACATTGCTTAAAGATTATTGTAACATCCCAAAATTAAGCACGATGTATTGGGACGGGTTGAAAATATAATAAAATAAAAGAATTGTGAGACGGACTGAAGGTAAGAATTGTAGGTGTTGAAATGGTGGGCCCATTATCATGCATAGTTCACACCAAAGTGGGCTTTTAGCTTGAGGTGTATTAATATGAAACTAGTACTCCCACCCGTGCCGGCGGCACGGTGACATCATAGAATTGGTATTGCGGCCATTTCAATTTTCTTGGACTAAGGCATCATCGTCCCCTTTAAAATCGCATAGAATACTCTTCAATGGTTTGGGCAAAGCCTTCGGGTTGCTCTCCATCATACAAAATCAGCTAGTCATTACCAAATTATCCGTCAACAATAACTAAAAAACATTAAACTCCAAGCAACTACATCTCTTTTTGACATTTTATCAAATACCTCTTTAGCACAACTGAGACCCCAAACACACATATGCTCACTTTCTCCACTTCAAAACCTTATATTTTATTTTATCTGTTTATGACTTAAGTCTTGGTGCTTTCAATCACAATGCATATACACATCATATAAAAGGTGCAGAATTGGAAAAAATATATAATTAAGCATCTTAATTTCCCCATGTAGCTACAACAGTGGGATGAGATCACTACATGAATGCGCAGAATATTTTTGAAATTTGAAAAAAAATTGAACATTAACGTTAGGACGGAGGTAGCATTTTCCCGGATGAAACTCGATCATATCTCAGTATGCATATGTAGTTAATATACTTAAAAAAAATGCTTGAATCTGATTTTTAGAAGACACTTTATATGTGTGTATGTGCACCAAATGTAAATTAGAAAAAACACCCATTTTTATATCTACATTTCCATTGAAGTACTACCTAAGAGATCTTAAAATTCAACCCTTTAATACAAAAGTTCATGGTCTCTGATTTTCACCAAACGAAAATCATCAGTTAATCCAAAAGAGGAAACCACTCATTGCAAAACAAAAAGAGGAAGAAGAACTTTGGAAACCGCCTAATATCAGCGGTAGGATTGAAGAAGTGGAGAAACAATCTAAGGATTGAGATTAAATTGAAAATAAATCTTTTAATGGCAGCCGTAGGATGAAGGCGGTTATGAAATAATCTCAGCCATCCTTTGTCTCAAGTCAATTGGAAGTTGTATTATAATATAGAGATATTCTACCTATTGACTCATTCATATTCATTACTCTCTCCGTTTCATAATACATGTCGTTTTAGACTTCTTCACACATATATATTAAGAAATGCAATTAATACATATTAAAAAGACATACGTGTCCCTAAAAGTATCCAATTACCTAGGCATCTAAATGCCTATACAAGAAATAGTCCACAATTAACGAATAAGGGTATAATTGGTAAACAAGAGTAATTCTTTCTTGGTAATGGTAAAGCGTCAAATATTTTGGAACAAAAAATTGCTCTAAAACATCATTATTATGAAACGGAAGGAGTAGTTTATATGTTAATTAAAGATTGACTTTATACACCATCTTCTCATATTCTCATTTTAGGAGCTTCGGCAAAGACAGGAGGAAAACATATGTTTCATTTATTTTGCCTTGGTTCGGTTCAAGTGCAATTTTGGATTTATGGTTCACCCTCGACAATTATTTGGGTGCTCGGCTTTAATTATTTTGAGTTTAATTATTTTGAGGCAAGGGAGACTATACAATGTTGATTCCATGTCAGATATTATTTCATTTATATTCATCTTATCGTTTTACGCCATTCTATTGATACGTATTTCGATTTATTGGTCAGATTTGAATATTGCTTTGGAATTTAACTTGCTCGGTTAATGTCATGATTATTTGAAAAGCATGATTTATGTGTTATTGGACCTCAAATATGAGATTTGTTATATGGAGTAGTTGCGATATGGCTAATTATGTGACGGTGACAGTGGACTTGGTTATTAGTTATTGTGTTTGCGTTGGGGACGGCTCCGAGAGAGCGCCCAACGATTGAATTTGAGTATCATGGTTAAGTCAGTGGACCCGAACATAATTAGGACATCGGACTGTGAAGTATGATTGATTGGTTGTTCGAGTCATGAAATGATAGTCTTATTGGCATGTCCATATTTATAATTTCATGGACAATTTAGTTTGTTATGTTGTGTTTTATTGGCTTCTGTGATATTGTGTATCCCATTTCTTACTGAACCCCCATCTCACCCCCTCCAATTTGAATTTTGCAGTTGACCGTTGATCGGGGTTTGAGACGGCAAGAATTGGTGTCAGAGCGGTTTATAGAGAAATTGAGATTATTAGTGAAACTTTGTACATTATTTTAGAGAAGTAAGTTGTAATATTTTGACATTAATGAAATAATAATTTTTGGGATGTTACAATTGGTATCAAAGTGGAACCCCGGACGGAAGGCTTGTGAGCTCGCCCAGGTATAGGTCTTAGGATATTGGTGTGAGCGATTTCAACGTTTAGTGTAAGTAGAATTCGAGGAAGAATCCTTTTTAAGGAGGGAAGACTGTAACACACCTCATTTGAAAAACCATTTGGTTAAACGATTGAAGAGGAAATGGAGGAGGAAATGGACTGAGAAATGGACAAAAGCAAAAAAAAAAAAAAAAAAAAAAAAAGGACCGGCGCTGAAGTAGTACAAGGCCTCCCTACGGGCCGTTGCGCGCTAGCCTTCTTGTAAAGAATGACCAATACCTGGTATATAAGCATCCGACGGTGCCGAGTGGAAGGGCCGTCGCTCAACGGTTTCGGGTACAGGTACACTTTTGTTAAAGGTCGTTCAGAAATATTCGGAGGACTCTTCTGACAAAACAGTCCAAGAGCACCCCTCGAGTAAAAGCTTCTACCGCCTGTTGACCAAAATGAGGATCCCAAATCTATCGTGGTAGCTACGATAGCGTCGAGCTGGTTAAGACGACACTAGGAGCAAGGCATTGTAATGTAGCAGGGGAATTCATTTGAACCATTTTTAATTTCGGGCCAATTCGTTGAAGACCGTTTGAGCTTTTCCTGGAATTGTGGTATGGGTTACTTCAGCTCCGTAGGGGCAAAATGGGTCATAGTTTCATTTTTCTCAAAAAGAACTTTCCTAAGTTTCCATTTTTGCTGAAATTAAACACAATGTATTGGTACAGATCAAAAATAAAATAAAATAAAAGAATTGTGAGACAAACTGAATGTAAGAATTGTAGGCGTTGAGATGGTGGGCCCCATTATCATGCATAGTTGACAGCAAAGTGGGCTTTTAGCTTGAGGTGTATTAATATGAAATATTCTACCTATTGACTCATCCACATATTCATTGGTTTACTCCTTCCGTCTCATACTTATCGCTACTTATTTCCCTTTTAGGTGTTTCATACTTATTGCTACTTGTCACGACCCGAAAACCCGCCTCTATTTTTTAATAATAAATATCTAATAATAAATATCTTTATTAAAACATAATAAACAGATAACATTAATCGTTCTCATAACGTGCCTAGAGCATACAACACCAACAATCTCCCACTTGCACTAGGCCTAATTAATGTATCGAATACCCATAGACCTCACATGACCATCATGCTTTGCTTGCGAAAGACCCTTTGTCAATGGGTCAGCAATGTTATCGTCAGTTGGTACTCTGCATATATTTATGTCACCTCTATCAATGATTTCTCGAATGATATGGTAACGCCTAAGTATGTGTTTGGATTTCTGATGTGATCTTGGTTCCCTTGCTTGAGCAATAGCACCATTATTATCACAATAAAGGTCTATTGGATTAGCAATGCTAGGAACCACCTCTAGTTCAGTAATGAACTTCTTAATCCAAACAGCTTCTTTAGCAGCATCGGATGCAGCAATATACTCAGCTTCAGTTGTAGAATCAGTGACGGTACTTTGCTTAGAACTCTTCCAACTAACAGCACCTCCATTAAGCATAGATACAAAACTAGATTGCGATCTAGAATCATCCTTGTCAGTTTGGAAGCTTGCATCTGTGTAACCACTTACGACAAGATCATCTTCCATACCTCCATACACCAAGAACGAATCTTTAGTCCTTCGCAAGTACTTAAGAATCCTCTTGACTGCAATCCAGTGACTTTCACCGGGATCAGATTGGTATCTGCTCGTCATGCTCAAAGCATACGAGACATCAGGTCTAGTACATATCATGGCATACATGATGGATCCAATAGCAGAAGCATATGGAATCCCAATCATTCTTTCACGCTCATCAGTCGTCTTAGGACACTGATTCTTGCTTAGAGATATGCCATGACCTACTGGCAAATTTCCTCTTTTAGAGTTTCTTAGATCTATCACGATAGATCCTAATGCCAAGGATATAAGCGGCTTCTCCCATATCTTTCATTGAGAAACACTTTCCTAACCAAGTCTTTACAGACTGTAGTGCAGGAATGTCGTTTCCAATGAGCAATATGTCATCAACATATAGTACTAGAAATAATACTACGCTCCCACTAATCTTCTTGTATACACAAGGTTCATCTTCGTTCTTGATGAACCCAAACTCTTTGACCGATTCTTCAAACCGAAGATTCCAACTCCTAGAGGCTTACTTCAATCCATAAATGGATCGTTGCAATTTGCATACTTTATTAGAATTTTCTGGAATTACAAAACCTTCAGGTTGTGTCATATAAACATCCTCAAGTAAGTTCCCGTTAAGGAACGCTGTTTTGACATCCATTTGCCATATCTCATAGTCATAATATGCGGCTATGGCAAGTAAAATTCTTATAGCCTTGATCATTGCTACGGGCGAAAAGGTTTCATCATAGTCGATTCCATGAATCTGCCTATAACCTTTTGCTACAAGTCTAGCTTTATAAGTATGCACCTTACCATCCATGTCAGTTTTGTTTTTGAAAACCCACTTGCATCCTATGGTTTTTACACCTTCGGGCGCATCAATCAAGTTCCAAACTTGATTGTCATAATTGGACTTAATTTCAGATTCCATGGATCCAAGCCATTTATCTGAATCAGGAGCGGACATCGCTTCTTGGTAGGAAGTAGGTTCGTCATCAACTATGACTTCTACTTCATTGCTATCCGTCATGAGAAATCCATATCTCTCAGGTTCGGATCGCACCCTACCAGTTATGCGAGGAACTTGAGTACTCTGAACCGGTTCCACAACTCCTTGTGAAGCTTGCTCAGATCCAACATTTTGTTCCATGTAATTTTCGGGTTCTCGAATCTCTTTGAGATTAATTTTACTCCCACTAATTCCTTTGGAGAGAAACTCTTTCTTTAGAAAGGTACCATCTCGAGCAACAAACACTTTGTTGTCCGTGCGGTTGTAAAAATAATATCCCTTAGTTTCCTTAGGGTAACCCACAAAATTACATTTATCAGATTTTGGTGCAAGTTTGTCAGAGATCATTCTCTTAACATAGGCCTCACAACCCCAAATCTTTATGAAAGACAAACTAGGTTTTCTTCCAGTCCACATCTCATATGGAGTCATTGGAACAGATTTAGTTGGAACTCTATTTAGTGTAAGAGCAGCAGTTTCTAGTGCATGTCCCCAAAAGGATAAAGGAAGATCAACTTGACTCATCATGGAGCGGACCATATCCAATAAGGTCCTATTTCTCCGCTCAGACACACCATTCCATTGTGGTGTTCCAGGTGGAGTTAATTGTGAAACAATTCCACAATCTTTAAGATGATTTTCAAATTCTTGGCTTAAATATTCTCCACCACGATCAGATCGTAGTGCTTTAATAGTTTTGCCAAGTTGATTTTGTACTTCATTTTGAAATATTCTAAATATCTCAAAAGATTCACTTTTATGCTTCATTAAGTAGACATAACCATATCTACTAAAATCATCAGTAAAAGTTATGAAGTATTGATATCCTCCCCTAGCACTGCTGCTCATTGGTCCACAAAAATCAGTATGTATGAGTCCCAATAAGTCACTAGCTCTTTCACTACTCTTAGAAAAAGGTGTCTTAGTCATCTTTCCAAGTAAACAAGACTCACAAGTTTCATATGATTCTAAATCATGTGAATCTAAAAGTCCGTCCCCATGGAGTTTTGAGATACGCTTCTCATTAATATGACAAAGACGGCAATGCCACAAATAAGTATGATTTACATCATTAGGTTTGGATTTCTTATTTACATTATAGATATTATCATTATTTTCACTTTCAACATCAAGAACATAAAGGTCATTAAATGAACATGCAGTACAATAAAGCATATCATTTAAATAAATAGAAAACTTCTTATTCTTAATAAGAAAACTATAACCTTCATTATCCAAACAAGAAACTGAAATAATATTCCTACTCAAATCTGGAACGTAATAACAATTGTTCAAAACAAGAATTAATCCGCTAGGTAAAATGACATCATATGTTCCTACGGCTAATGCAGCAACTCTTGCTCCGTTTCCCACACGTAGGTCCACTTCGCCATCTTTGAGTAGCCTTCTATTCCTTAGTCCCTGCACATTTAAACAAATGTGAGATCCACATCCAGTATCTAATACCCAAGAGCTAGAAGTAGAAAGTAAAATATCTATAACATAGATACCTGAAGTAGACGCAGTCCCACTGCTCTTCTTCTTCTTTAACTCTTCCTTGTAAACCTTGCAATTGCGTTTCCAATGACCAATCTCATTGCAGTGGAAACAAATTGCATCCTTTTGGGAAGCAGGTTTAGCCACAGTAGCATTGGCAACATTTGCCTTGCTAATCTTGGGTTTGACAACTTTTGCCTTACCCTTTCCTTTGCCTTTCTTTCCTTCCTTTGACACTATGAGCACAGGAGCGGCTTCTTTACCAATTTTCTTTTCTGCCTGCTTAAGCATCCCATGCAATTCAGACAGAGTCTTATCCATCCCATGCATATTAAAGTTCATGACGAACTGGTTATAGCTTTTGGGCAATGAATTAAGAATAAAATCGGTAGCCAACTCATCATCAATTGGATGACCAAGCCTCTCTAGTTTCTCAAAGTAAGCCTTCATCTTTAAAACACGAGGGCTCACAGACTGCCCTTCGCTCATCTTACATGAGACAAGTGCAGCTATAGTGTCGAACCTCTCTTGCCTTGCTTGTTCTTGAAACATATCTTTCAACGAAGAAGCAAGGTCAAATGCCTCCAAGTGCTCAAGAGTCTTCTGAAGCTCTGAACACATGGCCGCAAGCATAAGACAACCCACCTCACGAGAATCATTTACATGTTTCTTGTAGGCGTTTCTCTCATCCTTGGGTGCATTAGAAGCAGGTTCTTCTTCAGGAACGGGCTCTTCAAGAATATAGAGCTTGTCCTCATGCTTTAGAACAATTCTAAGGCTGCGGATCCAATCCGTGTAATTAGCTCCATTTTCTTGAAGTTTCTCCTTCTCAAGGATAGATCGCAGTGATAAGTTTGTATTTTGAGCCATTATCTACAATTATGCAAACATATAATTAAATATAAGTACCAACTTTATTAAAGATATTAAATATTAGTATTTCACAAATACTCCCACTAAATTGTATAACCTTCAAATACATCCAATGCATCATATAATTTAAATGGGCTAAGATCCAGCTTTAATTTAATTTCAAGTCCGCTTTGGCGATACTGCTCAAAATTAAATTAATTAGGTAGACAACTCTTTGTCAATCATATCAAATATGACTCTTAGATCCTTTATGATATTTTTTAGACATCATATGTCTAACATGTTTTAATCTCATCTGTGCCTTAGGCCCAATACTTTGTCTTTTGATAGCCTAATTAAGTCAAACCATTTTAAACGTATAGGAATCACTCTTTCCTCATCTTGCTCATAAATGAATAGAATTAATGCACCTCGCTTTGGCAGAGCCCACATAAAACTATCCACGTACTCGCAAGTGTTTTAATCATGATTGGCACAAAACTTAAGTTTTATGAAGGTTCACCACATATAGCATATAACACATTTATGATCACATAAGATAAACATGTTATTCTTAAAGCAACGGTTAATAATTTAACTAATCCAATTAATTAAATTAAGATTTCATGTGATCGATTTATGGGGATAAATTCTTTCACACATAATTGAGAGCACGGTTGTACGGTCGAAACTAAGCCATTTGGCATCCACAATCCCGTACCAAGTTTAGAGACTAAAAGAAACAACTATGTAAGGTCGAAACTAAGCCATTTGGAATCCACAATCCCTTACATAAAGTAACTCGATTCTAAACTCTTTTGTCTCAACAATTTGTAACTTTGACCTTGAGATTTGTTTTCAGGAAACATGGTTTCTCAAACCAGCCCTCTGACAAACAAATTCAATCCAAAGCGGCTTTGAACATGAGATTTAATTCCAGGAAACACGGTTTCAAAAACCAGCCATCTGGGAAAAATTTCTGTTCAGTAGCCTCCTGCTCGGCTGAGTCCTCAGAGGTGCTCGGCCGAGCACTTTTGTGTTTCAGAATCTGCTCTTCTGATTCAATCTGCTCGGCCGAGTCTTATGGACTGCTCGGCCGAGCACCACGATCTGAACAGATTCATCCTTCGAATTTTAATCCTAAAATTGCTTTCCCGATTCAATTAGGGTTTGATGTTCATGATGATCAAATCACCATATTCATCAAAACCTTGAATAAACGATTTATTCATGAATCAAAGATTATCAACAAATCAATCCAATCAATTTTTTTGATAATCTATAAGAACATAATAATCGAATTATTATCGCAATCGTGGATCCCACATAACGTATTTAATCGGTGCGATTTTATGATTTCAATATATCTCATATACAAACATAAAACTCAGATCACATAAACATCATGAAACTAAATTCATATAGCATGTCAAAACATATAATCCAATTATATCATTAACATGTTATTATTAAAATAATCATGATGAACGGGGCTCTGATACCACTGTTGGGTTTTGTGCAATCATCCAAAGTGGAATAAACCCATAAGCCTAGATCCGATCAAGATGATTAAATTAATACGGAGATGAATTTAGAATACTAACCGTGACGGAGCTTTAAAATTTCGGATCTTTGAATCTTTATTCTTCGCGCTTCTTTGAATCACGAACGCAGGAACACGACCTCAAAGCTTGGATTACGAACTTGGAGGAGTTAATGCCAACACCCTCTATGTTTATCCACACGCGGACGAATTTCAAGAACGATTCTTGAACCAGATTTCTAGATCCAATAGAAACTCTTTCTATTATGAAGGCTATATGAAAATACAATGTTCTTATTCTTTGGGATGAAGAAGAACTTATTTTTCTCTCTCTTAGAGGCTCTCTAATTGATCTAGAATCAATACATACAGATTAGGTCGTTGTTAGAGGTTTATATACTTATTAGTCCTAAACCGTTTAGGAGAAATAGGTTAAAACCCGTCACAACACGAAATCAGTTTTTGGGCCCGAACAGGCCCTGCTCGGCCGAGTTCTTTAAGGTGCTCGGCCGAGCACCTTTGCTCCAAAAATCTGACCTTCTAATTTCCCATGCTCGGCCGAGTCATATGAGGTGCTCGGCCGAGCACCACCAGAATTCCGATTTTAGCCTTTTAAACAATTCGTCCTTTTGTGTGTGACCCCAAAGGATTATATTAAGTTGGCAATGAGTCCAAAAACATTTGTACCCATGAATCATGAGCGGACTCTAGCAAGCCATCATGATTACACAATTAATATAACTTGTTAAAGTTCGCGAATCCATTATAGAACATATTACAATCTCTTTGTTCACGATGTCTATTGAACGTAAGCCATGGTCAATGGTCAACTTACAATGTTCAATGCTTTCTCGATCCCGAATGTATTGATAGTACAAATCATATTTGAGCACGGCCATGCATTTCATCAATACCATTCATCGAGTGGCCAGAGCTTGACATCTCTCTTTACGAGGAACAAATCCCATCTAGATTTATTACCTTTCCCTACATGAATCCGATTACGCCAATTATATTCTTTATAGCTACCCGGTTAGGGGTAACGTTTGAATATGTCAAACGTAATGTTCATCAGGTGGAAGACTGTGATAATATCATGTCTAAAAGATTCCAGTAATATAACTATATGAGACTTAATTATGACATTGTAACCATGACATAAATCTCATATGGGTCAGTCCAGTATTTGTTCTCCAACAAATACCCATAAGTTTAATTGTATCTCATACACCATAATCATCATATGATTATCTATTAAACTTATACTAACAATTAATCAAAATTATCAGGGACGGGGATTATTATAATAAACATGCAAAAGATATAATAATCAAACTTCAATATCTTTATTAAAACATAATAAACAGATAACATTAATCGTTCTCATAACGTGCCTAGAACATACAACACCAACAGTTTGGGTGATTGTGGACAGGTTGACTAAATCATCTCATTTCTTACCCATTGACATTTCCTATTCGATGGAGAAACTTGCGAATTTGTATATTCATGAGATTGTCAGATTGCATGGTGTTCCAGTTAGTATTGTGTCAGACAGAGATCTCAGGTTTACATCCCGGTTTTGGCAAGCGTTGCAGAAGGCTTTGGGTACCGAATTGAGGTTTAGCACAGCATTTCATCCTCAGACTGACGGTCATTCTGAAAGAACCATTCAGATTCTCGAGTATATGTTACGGGCTTGCACAGTTGACTTTCCCGATTCGTGGGATACATACCTACCGCTTGCAGAGTTCGCCTACAATAATAGTTATCAGTCGAGTATTCAGATGGCACCGTATGAGGCTTTGTATGGGAGGAAATGTCGGTCACCTATTTGTTGGGATGAGGTTGGGGAAGCAAAACTTTGGGGCGTTGACATGATTCAGGACTCGGTGGAAAAGGTTAAAATTATTCGGGATCGATTGAAAACAGCCCAGAGTCGACAGAAGAGCTACACCGATCATCGGAGACGAGATCTTAGTTTTCAGACCGGAGACTTCGTGTTCTTAAAGGTATCTCCGAAAGTGGGCATCCGAAGGTTCGGGAAGAAGGGTAAATTAGCTCAGAGGTTTGTTGGACTGTTTGAGATTTTGGACCGGTTATATAATGTTTTTCACGTTTCTATGCTTCGGAAGTATGTTCATGATCCATCTCACGTATTACCGAGGGTACCGGAGGATATAGAGCCTGATATGACCTACGAGGAATGACCGGTTCGGATTCTCGATGCCAAAGTCCAAGAGTTGAGGATCAAAAGCATTCCGTTGGTTAGAGTTCTTTAGAGGAATCACAATGTTGAGGAATCGACGTGGGAGCTTCGCGATGAGATAGAGAGGAAATATCCGTGGCTTTTTAATTCGGGTAAGTCTCGTTAAAATTCGGGTCGAATTTTCTTTAAGGGGGAGTGAATGTCACGACCCGAAAACCCACCTCTATTTTCTAATAATAAATATCTAATTATTTATTTATTTCTTATTTAATTGTTTAAATTATTATTTAATTAATAATTTATGTGTGCATTTTATGTGTTATAATAATTTATGCCTAGCCTTTTATTTGGGTCATTTGTGCTAGTGTAGTATTATTTGGTCTTAGTTGTTAGTAGGATGTATTAGAGTTGTATGTTAGTATGGGTGAGGGGATCTAAGTGTAAGTTTTTGAAATGATTTTTAACTACTCCCTCCCTACTCTTCCCCTTCTCCCTCACTCTTCCTTTCATTTCCCAGCACACCCTTTCTCTCTCTCCATTGTTAAAAGGGTAAGTTCTTCCTCTCATTCTTCCTTCATTTTGATCATCTTCCTCCCTCTATTTCTTGGTGCTCATTTTATGAATCATGTTTAGATCGTCGATAGGATCGTAGGGAGCTAAAAATATTTGAATTCCGTCATCTTTGAGAAAATCCGGGTAAGTTGCTTTTCCCCCATTTTTATGCTAAAGTGTTCATTTTACGTTTATATAATGCTTTAATTGATACATTTGATGTTTGATTGAGTTTGCAATTTATTTGGAATTTATTTGGGTTTTTTGGTAAAAAAAAAATGGTGATTGTTATGAATGTTGGGATTTGATCTTGGTTTTGGTTGATAAATGGTGTTATTTAGGTCCCCTTTAAGTTAGATGTTGTTTGGGTACTTTGGGGATCAAGTTGGGAGTGTTGATTTGTGAGAAATTTGGTTTTGGTTCGAAAATGGCGAAACCCAGCTCTGTTTCCCGGCCTGAAGGCAGACCAGGCGCCCGCCCGACTTGAGCCAGGCTCCCGCCTACCCGCCCTTTTTCCCGTTGCCAACCTTCTGTTGGAATAAGCGTGCGCCCGACCCATTCCAGGCGCCCGCCCGCCCCCCTGTTCTGGAATCTGCCTTTTGCTTGGTTATGACTAGTGACTTCCCTAGTTTTAATTTATCTACTCAAATTAACTTAAATTAACATCGTGGAACACGTTATTAATTGGAATTGGTTCCTTTGTAATAAATATGTTATGAAATTTATTTAAGTACCGTTTTGGGAATATTGGACATCTTTGATGTGTTGTTTGGATTGGTTTACCTTTGTGGTGATTTATTCGGAATGGTTCCCTACTTCGGAATCATGAGTTGTTTAATTGAGCTAATATTTATTACTTAGCTTTTATTTAAAAGTCCAGCTGGTTATTTGTGTATCGAGTCAGGCAAATGGATAATGCTATAATGGCACAAGCCAAGTCCAGTATAGCATCACCCATTGGTCCTTCTTTCCTCATCCAGATTGGCCTTGGATGGGATGAGCTAGCTCCTTTTGTGAGTATTCTAGCTAGACGTTTTGGAGCATGACTTTGTGGCATGGCTCCCGCCCTTTGTGGCATGTTACTTTGTTATTGGTTCCGGTACCGGGGGTTTTCTTTTCAAGCTTTCATGCTACTATGAAGATGTTGATTGTTGATTTTTGAAGCTGCGCAGCGACCTTTATTTGGTTATATCAGTTGGGAAACCTTGGCTAATATCCTTTGTTACTTGTTTATTTCCGCTGCTATCTGTTAATTGATAGATGCTATTTGCTAAGTGATATTTATTATTGTTTATTGCTTATTGCATCATAGCATGTCATGTAGTTGCATTAGTGACTTATTGAGATTTATCTCACCCCCTTTCTTTTATCTTTGTTTTTCCTTAACCCCCCAGGAGGAAAGGATTAGACTCGCTGATCACGAGGAGGACGTCGCGAGGGTTGAGCTTTTGGGGCAAGTTGTTATTGGTGGGTTTACATTACATAAATGTGTAACCTTTTTTTGGGAATAGTTGTACCAAACTTGACGTCATTAGAATTTGTATATTTTATTATTTTGGGTGTAAGCTTATGGAGCTTACACTAGTTTATATTTTGTTGTTCAAGTTGGATTTCAAAACTTGGTGTTATCATCTTTTGGTATAAAAGGAAAATTTTTATCTTCATTATTTTAGAGTTTATTGTTAGAGTCGACGTCCAGCTCCCGTACTCCGGGCCCGCGGGGTCGGGGTCGCGACACTACTTACCTAAAATATTCCTTTTTTCTCTCTCCTATCCTCTCACAACAACTGTCCACTAACTTATTTTCTCTCTCCTACACATCCCAATACTTACTTTTCCAACATATTTTCTTAATCTCCGTGCACTTTTATTTGGTAGTAATAATAAGTATGGGAGGGAGAGAGTATATGTTAATTAATTATTGATTTTATACACCGTCTTTTCATATTCTCATTTTAGGAGCTTCGGCAGAGACAGGAGGAAAACATATTTTTTTTTTGATCAAACCACAACATATTTATAGAAGGAAAGGATAATACATATTGTTATTTTACAAACATAGTAGAATCTTGAAAATATCTAACAGCCCTTACAATGAAAATACCATTTACATCCATACTTAAAGTAGGGAACAAGTAACCTGGTGGTGATACAAAATATTCATACATACTGAAAGGTCCTGTTTACTAAAAGAATAGATATGTTAAAGATGAACAGCTAACAGTTTGGGTGGTTACCTGTTGAGAGATAGAGTAATTATGCAGCGGAGAATATTTAAAAGAATAAATGAAATAGACAAGGTGTAGTGTGTGTATAAGTGTAGAGATAAGGTAAGAAAATACACAGGGAGTTTTTAAAGTGGTTCAGAGGCAAACACTTCTCTTACATCCACCCCCATTGTAGTCAACAGTGAGATCAATCCACTATAATATCCACTTACTTAATAAGCTTACAATGAATGATAAAGGCAAGTTCCTTGTGTTGGGTTTCCAAGTAACATGCGCAGCGGAATTTAGCAATTAAAATTTTAAGAAACCCAAAGCCATGGATCCGTTCATATGATTAAATCAAATACAACATAATGAATATAGGAATGACTAACCCTTGATGGCTATTAATTTTCTCTTTGGTCTTGGTGGAGATCTTGAAGCTTTATCACGAACAAATCATGAACTTTGTAAGATGATAAAATTCACCCTCTAGCGGTATCCACACTTCGAACGAATATCAAAGAAGCTTCTTTGATCTTGGTTGCTAGACCAATATTATGAAACACACTTTCACAATACAATAAAGAACTATATGGAATTTATTTGTGAATTATTTTGTTCTTTAACCAAGAATGTCTTGGAACAAAATAAACCCTCTCTCAAACTCTTTGAGACTCACAAAATCATTGGCCTAGAGTGCTGGCCGAATTTGGTCTTTTATACATAAGTATGACCTATTCCAAATAGGAAACTTGTGTCAAAATCCTTCCAAAATTCGTTTCCAAATCAAATTAGGAATCTGCCACCCGACAGCACTGTGCGGCCGCCCAAAATAATCTGTGCGGTCGCACAACTATCTGAAGCAAAACTGGTACAAAACTGTCCTAAGTGTGCGGCCGCCCAGTCAATACTGTGCGGTCGCCCACTCTTCAGAATGTCCAGAATTTCCAAAATTCCAATATAGTCCCTTTTAAAGATTCGTTCTATTGTGTGTGACCCTCTAGGATTATACTAAGTTGGCAATGAGCTCAAACATGATCCCATAAGATATGATTAGGTTCTAGCAAACCGTCATACCTACCCAAATAGTATAACTAGATACAAGTTCGCATTCCTTTAGAATATGTCATAATCCTTTTGTCCACGATGTCATTGAACACAAGTCATGGTCAAACAGTCAACTTGTTTTGTTCAATACTTTCTCGATTCCGAATATGTTGATAATCCAAATGACATTGATCCAATCAATTCATCTGAGTCCGGCCGAACATTTCATCAACATCATTCCTACGAGTGGCCCAAGCTTGACATCTCTCCGAGGAGGGACAAATCCATTTAGCTTATTATTCTTGCCAACGGGATTCCGATTATGCCAATCATACCCTTTATAACTACTCGGTTAAAAGTAGCGTTTGAATATGTCAAACATAATTTTCATCAAGTGGAAGACTATAATAACTTCATGTCTAAGGATTCAAATGACATAACTAATATGAGATATATGTACGACATAGACCATGACATAAATCTCATAGAGCGGGTCATGTCCAGTACCTTGTTCCAAACAAGTACCCATAAATCTAACATGATCATCCCATGACCATTTAGCCTTTATACTAGTGCTTAACAAGTAATAGGGACGGGGATTATTATAAGTAAACATGAACAACAATAATAATCAAAACATCTCTTTATTGATATGAAATAAATGATAACAATTACAACGTTTATTAAACGTGCCTAGGGCACCACTACCAACAATCTCCCACTTGCCCTAGGCCCAATCTCCCATGTATCTAATACCCATGGACCTAACATGACCATCATGTTTAGCTTGTGGAAGTCCCTTTGTTAGCGGGTCCGCAACATTGTCATCAGTAGGTACTCTGCATATATTTACGTCTCCCCTATCAACGATCTCTCGAATGATATGAAAACGCCTAAGTATGTGTTTGGATTTCTGATGTGCTCTTGGTTCTTTTGCTTGAGCAATAGCACCATTATTATCGCAATAAAGGTCTATTGGATTAGCAATGCTAGGAACCACTTCAAGTTCAGTTATGAACTTCTTAATCCAAACAGCTTCCTTTGCAGCATCCGATGCAGCAATATACTCAGCTTCTGTTGTAGAATCAGCGGTTGTACTTTGCTTGGAACTCTTCCAGCTTACAGCTCCACCATTTAACATAAACACAAAACCCGATTGCGATCGGCTATCATCTTTGTCAGTTTGGAAGCTTGCATCCGTGTAAGCATTTACAACGAGATCATCTTCCATTCCTCCATAGACCAAAAACGAGTCTTTAGTCCTTCTCAAGTAGTTAAGAATCGCTTTTACAGCTATCCAGTGATTTTCGCCAGGGTCGGATTGGTATCTACTTGTCATGCTCAAAGCATAAGATACATCCGGCCTAGTACAAATCATGGCATACATGATGGACCCAATTGCCGAAGCATATGGAACATCATTCATTTTCTCACGCTCATCTTTTGTCTTAGGACATTGAGTCTTACTTAGAGAAACTCCATGTAACACGGGCAAGGTTCCTCTCTTAGAATTTTCCATACGGAATCTTCTAATGACCTTGTCAATGTATGTACCTTGGCTTAAACCAAGTAGCCTCCTTGATCTATCTCTATAGATCTTAATGCCAAGAATATATGCGGCTTCACCCATATCTTTCATTGCGAAGCACTTTCCTAACCAAATCTTCACAGACTGAAGTGTAGGAATGTCGTTTCCAATGAGCAATATGTCATCCACATATAAAATAAGGAATAGCACTATGCTCCCACTAATCTTCTTGTATACACAAGGCTCATCTTCGTTCTTGATGAAACCAAACTCTTTGACCGATTCATCAAAACGGAGATTCCAACTCCTAGAAGCTTGCTTCAATCCATAGATGGATCTCTGCAATTTACATACCTTAGAATTTTGTTCAAAACCTTCTGGTTGTGTCATATACACATCCTCTTGGAGTTTTCCATTCAGGAAAGCGGTTTTGACGTCCATCTGCCATATTTCATAGTCATGATATGCGGCAATGGCAAGCAAAATTCTTATAGACTTGATCATTGCTACGGGTGAAAAGGTCTCATCATAGTCAATACCATGAACTTGCCTATAACCCTTTGCTACAAGCCTAGCTTTGTAAGTATGCACCTTCCCATTCATGTCAGTCTTCTTCTTGAAGACCCATTTGCATCCTATGGTTTTTACACCTTCGGGCGCATCAATCAAATTCCAAACTTGATTGTCTTGCATGGATTGCAATTCGGATTCCATGGCTCCAAGCCATTTGTCCAAATCAGGAGAAGACATCGCCTCTTGGTAGGTTGACGGTTCATCATTCTCAATGATTTCTACCTCATTACTATCCGTTACGAGAAATCCATATTTCTCGGGCTCAGATCGTAACCTACTAGATCTGCGAGTTACTTGTGTATTTTGAACAGGTTCCACAACTCCTTGTGGTTCTTGTTCTTGTTCCACTATTGGTTCAATGATATTTTCTGGGTCTTGAATTTCTTCAAGATTTATTTTACTCCCACTGATTTCTTTGGAGAGAAACTCTTTCTCTAGAAAGGCACCAGTTCGGGCAACAAACACTTTGTTGTCCTCTCGGTTGTAAAAGTAATATCCTTTAGTTTCCTTAGGATATCCCACGAAAATACATTTATCAGATTTGTGTGCAAGTTTGTCTGAGATAAGTCTTTTGACAAAAACTTCACAACCCCAAATCTTCATGAAAGATAGACAAGGCTTCTTTCCGCTCCACATCTCATATGGAGTCTTTTGAACCGACTTAGTTGGAACACGATTTAGTGTGAAAGCAGCGGTTTCTATAGCGTAACCCCAAAAGGATATTGGAAGATCAACTTGACTCATCATTGATCGAACCATGTCTAACAAAGTCCGATTCCTCCTCTCGGACACACCATTTCATTGTGGTGTTCCGGGTGGAGTCAATTGTGAAACTATTCCACAATTCTTTAGATGATCATCAAATTCTTGACTTAAGTATTCACCACCACGATCTGATCGAAGTGCTTTAATACTTTTGCCAAGTTGTTTTTCTACTTCATTTTGAAATATTCTAAATATCTCAAATGCTTCACTTTTATGTTTCATTAGGTAAACATACCCAAATCTACTATAAGCATCAGTGAAGGTTATGAAGTATTGAAATCCTCCCCTAGCATTGCTACTTAATGGTCCGCATACATCGGAATGTATCAACCCCAATAAGTTGCTTGCCCTTTCACCCAACTTGGTAAAAGGTGTCTTAGTCATTTTTCCAAGAAGACACGACTCACAAGTATCATATGACTCTAAGTCACATGAACCCAAAAGTCCGTCCCCATGGAGTTTTGAGATACGCTTCTCATTAATATGACCAAGACGGCAATGCCACAAATAAGTATGATTTACATCATTAGGTTTAGATTTCTTATTTACATGATAGACATTATTTTCATTCTTGACATCCAAGATATAAAGGCCATTAAATGAATTAGCAATACCATAAAGCACATCATTTAAATAAATAGAAAATTTCTTATTCTCAATAAGAAACTTAAAACCTTCATTATCCAAACAAGAAATGGAAATAATATTTCTGCTTAAATCCGAAACATAATAACAATTGTTCAAAACAAGAATTAATCCGGAAGGTAAAGTGACTTCATAAGTCCCTACGGCTAATGCAGCAACTCTTGCTCCATTCCCCACGCGTAGATCTACTTCACCTTCTTTAAGCAGTCTCCTATTCTTTAGTCCCTGCACATTTAGACAAATGTGAGAACCACATCCGGTATCCAATACCCAAGAATCAGTGGTAGAAAGGAGAATATCTATCATATAGATACCTGAAGTCGACGCAGCCTTGCTGCTCTTCTTCTTCTTTTGCTCTTCCAAGAAAGCCTTGCAATTACGTTTCCAATGACCAATTTCTTGACAATGGAAACAGATTGCATCCTTTTGTGAATCAGGTTTTGCCTCAGAAGCCTTGGCAACCTTTGCCTTGCTTATTTTGGGTTTGACAACTTTTGCCTTACCCTTTCCTCTGACACCAGCCTTCTTCCCATCATGAACCAAGAGCACGGGAGAACCTTTCTCCACAATTTTCATCTCTGCAGTTTTGAGCATCCCATGCAACTCAGAGAGATTCTTATCCATTCCATGCATGTTATAATTCATCACAAACTGATTATAACTTTTAGGCAATGAATTAAGAATGAGATCCATGGCTAGCTCCAATGGGATTGGATAGCCAAGTTTCTCAAGGTGCTCTACATAACCTTTCATTTTAAGAAAGTGATGACTCACTTGTTGCCCTTCATTCATTTTACTAGTAGTGAATGCAACAATGGTCTTGTACCTCTCTTGCCTAGCTTGCTCTTGAAACATGGTTCTCAACTCCACGCCTATCTCATAGGCTTCCAAATGTTCCAAACTTTGTTGGAGTTTTGAACACATAGCAGCAAGCATGAGACAACTTACATCTCTAGAATCATTACGATGTTTCTTGTAATTGTCTCTTTCTACCCTAGGGGCAGTAGGCGGTGGTTCAGCAGGGAGAGGCCCATCGAGAATGTACAACTTATCTTCTTGCCTAAGAACAATTCTTATGCTCCGGATCCAATCCATAAAGTTAGTACCATTCTCTTCGAGCTTATCCTTCTCAAGGATCGATCGCAACGACATTGATTGAGTGTTATTAGTCATTATCTACAAATATGCAAAAATTTCCAAAATTTAATAAGTACCGGTTTTCATTAAAGAGATAAATAATGTATTTTAAAACAAAATACTCCCACCAGATTATACAACCTTCTTTATACATCCAATGTATAGTATAATTTAAATGGGTTGAGATCCCGGTTTAATCTAATTTTGAGTACGCTTTGGCGCACCGCTCAGAATTAAATCAATTAGGTAGACAACTCTTGTCAATCATATCTCATATGACTCTCAGTTATTTTCATGAGATTCTTTAAAAAAATCCAATTTCAAAAAGCATGTTAAATCTCATCTTTGCCTTAAGCCTAAAACTGTTTTGACGCTTAATTAAGTCCAACCATTTTAAACGCATAGGAAACTCTTATTCACTCATCTTGCTCAAACATGAATAAAATCAATGCACCTCGCTTTGGCGAGCCCACATAAAATTACTCATGTATAAACAAGTGTTTTAATCATGGCATGGCAAAAGGACTTAAAACTTTCTTTGAAGGTTCATCACATATAGCATATAACACATTTATGAGCACATAATATAAACATGTTACACATCAAGTTTAGCCATTAAATTAATCTCCATTAATTTAAGCATGGTATTTATGTGTCATTAGTTTCTCTATAATTATGAGGATGAGACTATTTCAACTTTGGTCATTATCCCCAAATCAAGACAACAAGAAGTGCGGTCGAACTAAGCCATTAGGCAACCACAATCCCGCACTAATTCAAGAAACCAAGAAAGTAGTCCATGTGGCCGAAACTAAGCAATAGATGGTCTCGATGAATGTAGGCCAATTGCATTCACAATTCCACATGGATCTCCAATCATTGAATCAAGAACTTTGTTTCTCAATTTTAGCAATTATGAACTCTTCATAATTCTAACTTCGTTTTATCTTTGAAACTTTGATTGCGATCAAGTTTGGGAAACACCATCTCGATGAACGCAGATTAGCCATCCAAACCTTGAACCAATCTTAGAATCACAAGACTAAAACAAATAGGAAAATCAAACCCCAAGATCCACACACAAACCAACTACCCAAAACCCATTCCAGATCAGCGAGTCTGGACTGGTTCTGTTACTGGTTTTGTTGGATCTCTCGAAAATTCCAAATTCTGATTTCAACCAAAAATCAGACAATCTGATCCTCATGTGCGGCCGCCCAAAACTCACTGTGCGGTCGCCCAAACATGTGCGGTCGCCCAAGTGATTTTGTGCGGTCGCCCAAACTGATCAGAATGTACAGAATTTTGAAGTTCGAAAATTTTGTCTCAAAATCGTTTTTCCCCGATTATTAAAACTTTGATCCAATCAAAAAATTAATAATCAACAATTCTGAATCCACCATAATTTATTTATTGCGATTGAATCGTGCGATTAAAGTTACAAAACAATAAACCACATAAAATCACATAACACATAAACATCACATATTCCAATTTTCATATCATGCAAGGCACATAAACAATTTATATACACATAACATGATCCAAGTATTGAATTAATCAACATGAACGGGGCTCTGATACCACTGTTGGGTTTCCAAGTAACATGCGCAGCGGAATTTAGCAATTAAAATTTTATGAAACCCAAAGCCATGGATCCGTTCATATGATTAAATCAAATACAACATAATGAATATAGGAATGACTAACCCTTGATGGCTATTAATTTTCTCTTTGGTCTTGGTGGAGATCTTGAAGCTTTATCACGAACAAATCACGAACTTTGTAAGATGATAAAATTCACCCTCTAGCGGTATCCACACTTCGAACGAATATCAAAGAAGCTTCTTTGATCTTGGTTGCTAGACCAATATTATGAAACACACTTTCACAATACAATAAAGAACTATATGGAATTTATTTGTGAATTATTTTGTTCTTTAACCAAGAATGTCTTGGAACAAAATAAACCCTCTCTCAAACTCTTTGAGACTCACAAAATCATTGGCCTAGAGTGCTGGCCGAATTTGGTCTTTTATACATAAGTATGACCTATTCCAAATAGGAAACTTGTGTCAAAATCCTTCCAAAATTCGTTTCCAAATCAAATTAGGAATCTGCCACCCGACAGCACTGTGCGGCCGCCCAAAATAATCTGTGCGGTCGCACAACTATCTGAAGCAAAACTGGTACAAAACTGTCCTAAGTGTGCGGCCGCCCAGTCAATACTGTGCGGTCGCCCACTCTTCAGAATGTCCAGAATTTCCAAAATTCCAATATAGTCCCTTTTAAAGATTCGTTCTATTGTGTGTGACCCTCTAGGATTATACTAAGTTGGCAATGAGCTCAAACATGATCCATAAGATATGATTAGGTTCTAGCAAACCGTCATACCTACCCAAATAGTATAACTAGATACAAGTTCGCATTCCTTTAGAATATGTCATAATCCTTTTGTCCACGATGTCATTGAACACAAGTCATGGTCAAACAGTCAACTTGTTTTGTTCAATACTTTCTCGATTCCGAATATGTTGATAATCCAAATGACATTGATCCAATCAATTCATCTGAGTCCGGCCGAACATTTCATCAACATCATTCCTACGAGTGGCCCAAGCTTGACATCTCTCCGAGGAGGGACAAATCCATTTAGCTTATTATTCTTCCCAACGGGATTCCGATTATACCAATCATACCCTTTATAACTACTCGGTTAAAAGTAGCGTTTGAATATGTCAAACATAATGTTCATCAAGTGGAAGACTATAATAACTTCATGTCTAAGGATTCAAATGACATAACTAATATGAGATATATGTACGACATAGACCATGACATAAATCTCATAGAGCGGGTCATGTCCAGTACCTTGTTCCAAACAAGTACCCATAAATCTAACATGATCATCCCATGACCATTTAGCCTTTATACTAGTGCTTAACAAGTACTAGGGACGGGGATTATTATAAGTAAACATGAACAACAATAATAATCAAAACATCTCTTTATTGATATGAAATAAATGATAACAATTACAACGTTTATTAAACGTGCCTAGGGCACCACTACCAACACCTTGAACCCCCTCTTCTTAACTGTCACTACAGTTAAGGAAGCCTTTTGACTAAGGCTATAAAAAGAAAAGAAAAAATACAAAAGATTTAAATAAAAGGTTAAGCTTGGGTGATAGCTTAGGCTAGGTGTGGGTTGTAAGTGGGTGCACAAGGGGCACAATATTTGCAGGGGATTATGAAAATATTTAGATCTACAGATTGAGAATGCAGAAAGGCTCAAAAAGGGAGTGAGGTTCTAAAAATAGGTTGAAGGGTTAAAAAGGGTCACTTTGACATCATGCCAGTATACACCTTTATATAGGGGAGGCCATATAACCATTGGGGGACAAGGGCACAAGGGTAGCCGTTGGGGGACCAAAGTTACAGAGGAGTAATGGCTTGTCTTTGACCGGGTTGACTAATATGTTGTTCCTTTTGAATGCAGGTTGTCAAGTTAAGGGGAAGGTGTATTCATACTTGATCAAGATTCAATAGAGTTATTCTAATGTTTGTTAATATTTAGAATAGTCATTATTCAAGAGTCTGATGACGTGGAGATAGCTGTTGAAGAAGAACAGTCTCAGCAGTTGAGACAGAGGAGCTTAGCTGTTGGGTTTGTAGGGCCTTAGCTGTTGAATCTTGATTGAATTTAGCATCTTGCTAATTCATTTGAGGTTGAGGGAGTTTGTAATAGGAAGTTCTTCAGTTTGTTGAATGTGTAAATGGTAGGTAGATCATGAAGTGTTTTGACTGTTGGCTTGAACAGCTAATAGGATGGCTTAGCTGTTTGAGCTTTGTGATGGGATGCCTGTGCTCAGGTCTTTTGTATACATCGTATAATCAATGGATTGATTATTTATTTATCAAAAGATTTTTACTATGATTAATTGTGAGTTAAACATAGTGAGGTACTAAGAATTTCCCCCTTTTTGGTAAATAAATAAGGTTTTTGATTATGTACCTGCATGGATAAGTGCTAAGGAAATAGAAGAACCAATGAAGAGAAAATCTTCTTGATAATATTTCTAGGCAAACAAACTGTTAATACACAATGTATTGAAAGACATAATTGAAAAATAAAAGGGATGTTCTGAACAGCTATTCAAAACAGAGACAACAAACCAATAGACTTTAGACCTATTCAAGTAAGGTACTAATTTTGGTAAAAGAGTTAATAGGAAGAGGATTAGAGAGAAACCTGTTCAAACATAAGTAAGCTAGGGAATAGGGGAAAACATATTTCTAGCAGCTATGACTTAGGCACCTATACAAGTGTTCTAGTCAAAGTCTGAGGTAGAATCAGAGGACAAATCAATGATTTGAGGTCCTTGATGTTGTTCCCCCTCAGCTGTTGGCTGTTGATTACTTGGTTCCCCCTCAGCTGCTAGCCCCTTTTTCTTCTTGAGGTTGGAGGTCTTCTTATCAAACTTCTTTGTGTTGCTTGGATCACAGTAGAGGTACCATTCATTTTGTAAGTTCCAGTAAGAAACTACCTCACGAAATTTTTAAAGAAGAACAAGGGTCATGAACCTGAAGAGGTTAGGTTGTCCATCCTTTTTTATTCCTTTGATGGTGGAAGGGTAGTTTTTCAGATTAAAGTTCTCCAAGAGGATGGGACCCCAGTTGATCCTGCCTCTGAGAAGAGCCAATGCTTGTTTCCACTCTGAGACACTCATTTGATCAAATAAAGATCGTTTGCCACAGATTCCTTTGAGGACAATGTCACACAGGACATAGTGTCTTTTGGAGAGATGTCTTTTGTGAACAGGCTGGTTTTTGAGGCTTAGGTAATTGGCTTGGCTTGTGAAGGTTCGATAGAGAGGGGCAAAGTTCATATCTATGGCAGGATCCCATATATTTGTTATGAAATACTCACTTATTTCAAGATTTAAGTAGATACTGACATCTAGATAGGAAATGATAATTTCTTCTTCTCCAAACATAGCAGAGATTGAGTGGTCAGAATTCCTCATTCCAGTGTTGTAGATATGGAGACAGGAATGGTCAAGGATGGGGGATTTTTCTGTGAGAAAAGAGAGTAATCTATTGTTTTTAAGAAGACCTTTTATAAATAGACTTGTTTCTCCTTGGAAGAAGTCTTCTTCGATGTAATACCCATGAGCATCTTCGGGTACAAGAGGTTGTCTAATAATCGGAGAAGACATGATTGTTTTACAAGAAGGAGAAAAGGTGGGGTTTGAAAACAGAGGAGGTTAGGGTTTGAAGCAGAGTTTTTGACTTCGAAAGGTTGAATGATTTTCGAAGAAAAAGAATTTTGGTTTTTATAGAAAGAGGAGAAGATTAAAGATCGAGGTTTAGAAGGTGGGGACAACGGTTATAATTTTAAGATCGAGGCGACGAGGGTTTTAAAATCTAGCCGTTAAGACGACTTGACAGTTATCCTCTTTTACTGTTTATATGAACAGTAAATAGAATGGAATTAAATGATATATCATTTATTCCCCAGAAATAGCGGGCGGCTATTTAAGGAAGGTAAGGTGCTAAGTATGATATAACACACTTCGACTTAAATTTTGACCTATCACATCTCAGTTTTGCCAAGTTTTTGTACCAATAGTACATATTTTGTGGTCAAATCAGTTGATATTTTGGGCAAAAATTTAATTTTAACTGCTAAGTCTAGCACCATACCCTATTGTGGGCTTTCATAAATTCCTTGTATATAAAAGGAATAAGAACTCAGCTGATGAAAACACATCATATTCTCTTTCTTTTGGCTTAGCTGTTCAGACAAACCCAGTTAAATTTACGAAACATGGGGAGACTTGCAGCTAAGTATAATCATAAAAGAATGGCTCAATTAGCGAAGAAGCTAATCTTTTCAATCCCTGTAGGAGAAGAGACAGCAAGGGAAAGGTTTGAGAGAGAGTACATTTCATACACCCTACAGAGTGATCATCAGATGTATGGGGAAGTTGAACAGCTTCCTCTTGATCCCCCTTTTAAGTATAGGGAGATGAGAGAAAGGGAGAAGAGAAAGAGAGATTGGGAATGTGAAAGGGAAGCTTTGGAGAAAAAAGAGAGAGAGAGATTGGCACAATTGAATGAGGTTAAAGGCAAGGGAAAGGAGAAATAAGTGGAAGAAGGGGGGGTAGTATTAAGCTGTTTGGTCAAAGAATGAAAGTAGGGGAGGGAGAGAGCAGCAGAGCAAATGTTGCACAGTCTGAAGTCCAAAGGGTTCATTCCCTTTGTCACAAATTTGACTTATGCTAATCAAATTGTGCTTAAGGCCTTCAACATAAGATACATCTGTAAAGATGATCTCCTTGGTCACTAGATTGCCTGATCCTTTGACTCTTGCTTGAGAATTGTCACCAAATGTAACATTGGGACCATTCTTTGGAGTTAGCTGTTGAAGC
The DNA here is from genome assembly GCA_026119855.1 of Campanula takesimana. NCBI lineage: Eukaryota > Viridiplantae > Streptophyta > Magnoliopsida > Asterales > Campanulaceae > Campanula > Campanula takesimana. The sequence goes on from JAOWBW010000085.1 coordinate 2,840,415, forward strand.
CATTCCTTGTTGTAAGTCATATGTCTGCTACATCCACTATCTAAGTACCAGATTCCTTTATTAGATTCCTACAAAACAAAATTAAAAATTATGGTACCCTTTATTCTTTTTGTGTCGGGCCCCGTACCCGTGGTCCTACTTGGCCCCACGCTCGGAACACGAACGGAAGACGTTATGAAACCTTTTAGAAATTTTTTCGAAATGTCCTTTTTAAAAAGTGGCACAAAACCACTCTTGAAGTTCAAAGACTTCACTTAACTTGAAACAAACTTTTACAAACACTTTCACAGCGAAAGTACTTAGCCCGAAGGCTTACAAACTTTTAAACAAATGTACATACATCAACATTTACCAAAATAGATGGAACCATAAGAAGTACGGGTACTCTACCCCAAAGGGTTTACATTTACATAATGTAACCTTCAACAAAACAAGTCCCAACTCTTACCAACCAAACCAACGTCCTCCCGTGCCGAGTGTCCTATCCCCTGGACCCGCCTTTATCTAAAACAGTAAACAAATAAGGGTGAGAATAAATCTCAGTAAGCTACTAAAATGCAACTACGTTACATGCTGATATGATGATCATAAAGAAACAATATCAACAAGTAAGCATATAGCAGATAACATCAACTCATATATCACTTATATCACATTGCCCACACTCCGGTGGATACCAAAGCCAAGGTTTAACCAATAACCATAACTGATGAGAATACCAACTGAGAAACCCATCAGAGAAAACCATCTGAGCAGCATAAATAGCTGAAGCCGTCGGGATCCCGAAAACCAAATCATAACCAATAGAACCAAGTAACCAGAGAGGGAAATATGACACAAAGTCATAACCCAAATACTCACCAAAGGGAGCAATTCATCCCATCCAAGGCCAATCTGGACTGGGGAAACTAGAAGGCACAGTGGACATCTTATAGTGAACTTGGCTTGTGTGCCACTATAATTCTTCCACCGCCTGACTCACAAGCTCCAATGGAAAACCTTATAGTGGACTTACCTGTACCACTATAATTCTTCCATTGGCTGACTCCACAACAAGACCAGCTGGACTTTTAACAAGAAGCATAGTAATGAATACTTGCTAAACAAAACCCGGGGCATTTAATCCAAGAAGGAAATAAGACAAATACATCACAAGATGCACACGAAAGATTTCTCATAAAGAGTCCATAATAAGGACATTTAATTCATTACTAACATTCCACAACACTTGGGTTCACAAAGGAACCAATTCTACCACTTTAGTGATCCACAACAATCATCTAAGTACTTTAGGACACTACCCAAAAACTAGACTAAGGTTGATCTCTAAACCCCTTAGTTTGAACTCTCTAAACTTTTTCCAGACAACTGGGCGGTCGCCCAAACAGGGCTGTGTGCCCGCCCAAAATGCTCTGTCCCAAGAACAAAAACCTTCAGATAGATGTGCGGCCGCACACCCATTTTTGGGCGGCCGCCCACATCACCCGACAGGCCTAAAAACTTAACCAAAGTTTACTCCTTTTGTTTCACAAGCATAACATATATACTACACAGCTTAGACACTTTCATTAACAACTTTCATAGGATTACAACTTGGTTGCTAACCCATTCCCATACTCAGCAAAACCCAATTCCATATACTCCATTTGTCCCAAAATTACAAGTATAACAAATATTACCCAAATCACAAAATTAACAAGTAGGAGTATCATATATAGCATATATGACTATTTTAACATTTAAACGGAAATTAGTAACTTACATAGTTCCGGAAAAAGTATCGCTGAAATAAGTTTTGTTCGGCTAAGAATGACCTACTCGACGCCCTGATCATTTTTATATAATTAGTTTTTAAAACGGGTAAGTAAATAAAAAGAATTAAATCGAAATGGGTTGAACTTACCTTTTTCTTTCTTAACCGTAGGAACAGAACGTAGAAAATTGCAGAGGAAAGTATACACAGAGAAAGAAGGAGAAAGGTAAAGTTCTATATGTTGGTAGTGGTGCCCTAGGCACGTTTAATAAACGTTGTAATTGTTATCATTTTATTTCATATCAATAAAGAGATGTTTTGATTATTATTGTTGTTCATGCTTACTTATAATAATCCCCGTCCCTAGTACTTATTAAGCACTAGTATAAAGGCTAAATGATCATGAGATGATCATGTGAGATTTATGGGTACTTGTTTGGAACAAGGTACTGGACATGACCCGCTGTATGAGATTTATGTCATGGTCTATGTCGAACATATATCTCATATTAGTTATGTCATTTGAATCCTTAGACATGAAGTTATTATAGTCTTCCACTTGATGAACATTGTGTTTGACATATTCAAACGCTACCTTAACACGGTAGTTATAAAGGGTATGATTGGCATAATCGGATTCCCGTTGGGAAGAATAATAAGCTAAATGGATTTGTCCCTCCACGGAGAGATGTCAAGCTTGGGCCTCTCGTAGGAATGATGTTGATGAAATGTTCGGCCGGACTCAAATGAATTGATTGGATCAATGTCATTTGGATTATCAACATATTCGGAATCGAGAAAGTATTGAACAAAAACAAGTTGACTGTTTGACCATGACTTGTGTTCAATGACATCGTGGACAAAGGGATTGTGACATATTCTAAAGGAATGCGAACTTGTATCTAGTTATACTATTTGGGTAGGTATGACGGTTTGCTAGAACCTAATCATATCTTATGGGATCATGTTTGAGCCCATTGCCAACTTAGTATAATCCTAGAGGGTCACACACAATAGAACGAATCTTTAATAAGAGGACTATATTGGAATTTAGAGTCAAAGGACCTTGGAGGAATTTGGAAACATTCTGGGCTGTTTGGTCTACTGAGCGGGCGCTTGGTTCAGACCAGGCGGGCGCCTGAAGTAATTCCAGAAAGACAGGGACCTTCTGGTCATTCAGGCGGGCGCCTGGCCCTTTACAGGCGGGCGCCTGGTGCTGCCGACAGGAAAATTCCTAATTCGATTTGGGAAGGTTTTTGGCACAAGATTCCTATTTGGAATAGGTCTTAATTGTGTATAAAACCCCAATTCGGCCAGACCATATTGACAAGTGATTTTGTGAGTCTCAAAGAGTTTGAGAGAGATATTATTTGTTCTAAGATATCCTTGATTGAGGAACAAAATAATTCACAAATAAATTCAATATAGTTCTTTTATTATATTGTGAAAGTGTGTTTCATAATATTGGTCTAGCAACCAAGATCAAAGATCCTTTGATATTCGTTCGAAGTGTGGATACCGCTAGAGGGTGAAAATCATCATCTTCAAAGTTCGTGTTCAAGATTTGTGATCGTGATCAAGTCTTCAAGTTTCTCCACCAAAGACCAAGAGAAAATTCATAGTCATCAAGGGTTAGTTATTCCTCTATTCATCTTGTTGTATTTGATTTAATCATATGAACGGATCAATGGCTTTGGGTTTCTTAAAATTTTAATTGCTAAATTCCGCTGCGCATGTTACTAGGAAACCCAAAATTGTGTTTCCCAAAATTGATCGCAATCAAAGTTTCAAAGACAAAACGAAGTTAGAATTATGAAGAGTTCATAATTGCTAAAATTGAGAAACAAAGTTCTTGATTCAATGATTGGAGATCCATGTGGAATTGTGAATGCAATTGGCCTACGTTCATCGAGACCATCTATTGCTTAGTTTCGGCCACATGGACTACTTTCTTGGTTTCTTGAATTAGTGCGGGATTGTGGTTGCCAAATGGCTTAGTTCGACCGCACTTCTTGTTGTCTTGATTTGGAGATAATAACCAAAGTTGAAATAGTCTCATCCTCATAATTATAGAGAAACTAATGACACATAAATATTATGCTTGAATTAATGGGATTAATTTAGTGGCTAAACTTGATGTGTAACATGTTTATATTATGTGCTCATAAATGTGTTATATGCTATATGTGATGAACCTTCAAAGAAAGTTTTAAGTCTTTTATTTTCATGCCATGATTAAAACACTTGTTAGTACATGAGTGATTTTAATATAGATTCGCCCTAGCGAGGTGCATTAAATTTATTTATATTTGAGCAAGATAGATAATGTGGCACGCCCTAGCGGGACACATTAACTATGCGTTTAAAATGGTTAGACTTAATTGGGCGTCAAAACAGTTTTGGGCCTAGGCAAAGATGAGGTTTAACATGCTTTTGAAATTGGATTTCTAAAAGAATCTCATAAAAGGAATTAAGAGTCATATGAGATATGATTGACAAGAGTGTCTACCTAATTAATTTGATTTGTGTAATCCGCCTTAGCGGACTTGAAATTAAATTAAAGTTGGATCTTAACCCAATTAAATTATATTATACATTGGATGTATAAGAAGGTTATATAATTTAGTGGGAGTATTTTGTTTAAAAAAATACATTATTTATCTCTTTAATGAAAATCGGTACTTATTAAATTTTGGAAATTTTGCATATTTGTAGATTATGACTAATAACACTCAATCAATGTCGTTGCGATCGATCCTTGAGAAGGATAAGCTCGAAGAGAATGGTACAAACTTTATGGATTGGATCCGAAGCATAAGAATTGTTCTTAGGCAAGAAGATAAGTTGTACATTCTCGATGGGCCTCTCCCTGCTGAACCACCGCCTACTGCCCCTAGGGTAGAAAGAGACAATTACAAGAAACATCGTAATGATTCTAGAGATGTAAGTTGTCTCATGCTTGCTGCTATGTGTTCAAAACTCCAACAAAGTTTGGAACATTTGGAAGCCTATGAGATAGGCGTGGAGTTGAGAACCATGTTTCAAGAGCAAGCTAGGCAAGAGAGGTACAAGACCATTGTTGCATTCACTACTAGTAAAATGAATGAAGGGCAACAAGTGAGTCCTCACTTTCTTAAAATGAAAGGTTATGTAGAGCACCTTGAGAAACTTGGCTATCCAATCCCATTGGAGCTAGCCACGGATCTCATTCTTAATTCATTGCCTAAAAGTTATAATCAGTTTGTGATGAATTATAACATGCATGGAATGGATAAGAATCTCTCTGAGTTGCATGGGATGCTCAAAACTGCAGAGATGAAAATTGTGGAGAAAGGTTCTCCCGTGCTCTTGGTTCATGATGGGAAGAAGGCTAGTGCCAAAGGAAAGGGTAAGGCAAAAGTTGTCAAACCTAAGATAAGCAAGGCAAAGGTTGCCAAGGCTTCTGAGGCAAAACCTGATTCACAAAAGGATGCAATCTGTTTCCATTGTCAAGAAATTGGTCATTGGAAACGTAATTGCAAGGCTTTCTTGGAAGAGCAAAAGAAGAAGAAGAGCAGCAAGGCTGCGTCGACTTCAGGTATCTATATGATAGATATTCTCCTTTCTACCACTGATTCTTGGGTATTGGATACCGGATGTGGTTCTCACATTTGTCTAAATGTGCAGGGACTAAAGAATAGGAGACTGCTTAAAGAAGGTGAAGTAGATCTACGCGTGGGAAATGGAGCAAGAGTTGCTGCATTAGCCGTAGGGACTTATGAAGTCACTTTACCTTCCGGATTAATTCTTGTTTTGAACAATTGTTATTATGTTCCGGATTTAAGCAGAAATATTATTTCAATTTCTTGTTTGGATAATGAAGGTTTTAAGTTTCTTATTGAGAATAAGAAATTTTCTATTTATTTAAATGATGTGCTTTATGGTATTGCTAATTCATTTAATGGCCTTTATGTCTTGGATGTCAAGAATGAAAAATAATGTCTATCATGTAAATAAGAAATCTAAACCTAATGATGTAAATCATACTTATATGTGGCATTTCCGTCTTGGTCATATTAATGAGAAGCGTATCTCAAAACTCCATGGGGACGGACTTTTGGGTTCATGTGACTTAGAGTCATATGATACTTGTGAGTCGTGTCTTCTTGGAAAAATGACTAAGACACCTTTTACCAAGTTGGGTGAAAGGGCAAGCGACTTATTGGGGTTGATACATTCCGATGTATGCGGACCATTAAGTAGCAATGCTAGGGGAGGATTTCAATACTTCATAACCTTCTTTGATGATTATAGTTGATTTGGGTATGTTTACCTAATGAAACATAAAAGTGAAGCATTTGAGATATTTAGAATATTTCAAAATGAAGTAGAAAACAACTTGGCAAAAGCATTAAGGCACTTCGATCAGATCGAGGTGGAGAATACTTAAGTCAAGAATTTGATGATCATCTAAAGAATTGTGGAATAGTTTCACAATTGACTCCACCTGGAACACCACAATGGAATGGTGTGTCCGAGAGGAGGAATCGGACTTTGTTAGACATGGTTCGATCAATGATGAGTCAAGTTGATCTTCCAATATCCTTTTGGGGTTACGCCCTAGAAACCGCTGCTTTCACACTAAATCAAGTTCCAACTAAATCGGTTCCAAAGACTCCATATGAGATGTGGAGTGGAAAGAAACCTAGTTTATCTTTCATGAGGATTTGGGGTTGCGAAGTTTATGTCAAGAGACTCATCTCTGACAAACTAGCACACAAATCTGATAAATGTATTTTCGTGGGATATCCTAAGGAAACTAAAGGATATTACTTTTACAATCGAGAGGACAACAAAGTGTTTGTTGCCCGAACTGGTGTCTTTCTAGAGAAAGAGTTTCTCTCCAAAGAAATCAGTGGGAGTAAAATAAATCTTGAAGAAATTCGAGACCCAGAAAATAACATTGAACCAATAGTGGAACAAGAACAAGAACCACAAGGAGTTGTGGAACCTGTTCAAAACACAAGCATCTCGCAGATCTAGTAGGTCACGATCCGAGCCCGAGAGATATGGATTTCTCGTAACGGATAGTAATGAGGTAGAAATCATTGAGAATGATGAACCGTCAACCTACCAAGAGGCGATGTCTTCTCCTGATTCGGACAACTGGCTTGGAGCCATGGAATCCGAATTGCAATCCATGCAAGACAATCAAGTTTGGAATTTGATTGATGCACCCGAAGGTGTAAAAACCATAGGATGCAAATGGGTCTTCAAGAAGAAGACTGACATGGATGGGAAGGTGCATACTTACAAAGCTAGGCTTGTAGCGAAGGGGTATAGGCAAGTTCATGGTATTGACTATGATGAGACCTTTTCACCCGTAGCAATGATCAAGTCTATAAGATTTTGCTTGCCATTGCCGCATATCATGACTATGAAATATGGCAGATGGACGTCAAAAACCGCTTTCCTGAATGGAAAACTCCAAGAGGATGTGTATATGACACAACCAGAAGGTTTTGAACAAGATTCTAAGGTATGCAAATTGCAAAGATCCATCTATGGATTGAAGCAAGCTTTCAAGGAGTTGGAATCTCCGTTTTGATGAATCGGTCAAAGAGTTTGGTTTCATCAAGAACGAAGATGAGCCTTGTGTATACAAGAAGATTAGTGGGAGCATAGTGCTATTCCTTATTTTATATGTGGATGACATATTGCTCATTGGAAACGACATTCCTACACTTCAGTCTGTGAAGACTTGGTTAGGAAAGTGCTTCGCAATGAAAGATATGGGTGAAGCCGCATATATACTTGGCATTAAGATCTATAGAGATAGATCAAGAAGGCTACTTGTTTTAAGCCAAAGTACATACATTGACAAGGTCATTAGAAGATTCCGTATGGAAAATTCTAAGAGAGGCACCTTGCCAGTGTTACATGGAGTTTCTCTAAGCAAGACTCAATGTCCTAAGACAAATGATGAGCGTGAGAAAATGATGATGTTCCATATGCTTCGGCAATTGGGTCCATCATGTATGCCATGATTTGTACTAGGCCGGATGTATCTTATGCTTTGAGCATGACAAGTAGATACCAATCCGACCCTGGCGAAAATCACTGGATAGCTGTAAAAGCGATTCTAAAGTACTTGAGAAGAACTAAAGACTCGTTTTTGGTCTATGGAGGAATGGAAGATGATCTCGTTGTAAATGCCTACACGGATGCAAGCTTCCAAACTGACAAAGATGATAGCCGATCGCAATCGGGTTTTGTGTTTATGTTAAATGGTGGAGCTGTAAGCTGGAAGAGTTCCAAGCAAAGTACAACCGCTGATTCTACAACAGAAGCTGAGTATATTGCTGCATCGGATGCTGCAAAGGAAGCTGTTTGGATTAAGAAGTTCATAACTGAACTTGAAGTGGTTCCTAGTATTGCTAATCCAATAGACCTTTATTGTGATAATAATGGTGCTATTGCTCAAGCAAAGGAACCAAGAGCACATCAGAAATCCAAACACATACTTAGGCGTTTTCATATCATTCGAGAGATCGTTGATAGGGGAGACGTAAATATATGCAGAGTACCTACTGATGACAATATTGCGGACCCGCTAACAAAGGGACTTCCACAAGCTAAACATGATGGTCATGTTAGGTCCATGGGTATTAGATACATGGGAGATTGGGTCTAGGGCAAGTGGGAGATTGTTGGTAGTGGTGCCCTAGGCACGTTTAATAAACGTTGTAATTGTTATCATTTATTTCATATCAATAAAGAGATGTTTTGATTATTATTGTTGTTCATGCTTACTTATAATAATCCCCGTCCCTAGTACTTATTAAGCACTAGTATAAAGGCTAAATGATCATGAGATGATCATGTTAGATTTATGGGTACTTGTTTGGAACAAGGTACTGGACATGACCCGCTGTATGAGATTTATGTCATGGTCTATGTCGAACATATATCTCATATTAGTTATGTCATTTGAATCCTTAGACATGAAGTTATTATAGTCTTCCACTTGATGAACATTGTGTTTGACATATTCAAACGCTACCTTTAACACGGTAGTTATAAAGGGTATGATTGGCATAATCGGATTCCCGTTGGAAGAATAATAAGCTAAATGGATTTGTCCCTCCACGGAGAGATGTCAAGCTTGGGCCTCTCGTAGGAATGATGTTGATGAAATGTTCGGCCGGACTCAAATGAATTGATTGGATCAATGTCATTTGGATTATCAACATATTCGGAATCGAGAAAGTATTGAACAAAAACAAGTTGACTGTTTGACCATGACTTGTGTTCAATGACATCGTGGACAAAGGGATTGTGACATATTCTAAAGGAATGCGAACTTGTATCTAGTTATACTATTTGGGTAGGTATGACGGTTTGCTAGAACCTAATCATATCTTATGGGATCATGTTTGAGCCCATTGCCAACTTAGTATAATCCTAGAGGGTCACACACAATAGAACGAATCTTAATAAGAGGACTATATTGGAATTTAGAGTCAAAGGACCTTGGAGGAATTTTGGAAACATTCTGGGCTGTTTGGTCTACCGAGCGGCGGCGCTTGGTTCAGACCAGGCGGGCGCCTGAAGTAATTCCAGAAAGACAGGGACCTTCTGGTCATTCAGGCGGGCGCTGGCCCTTTACAGGCGGGGCGCCTGGTGCTGCCGACAGGAAAATTTCCTAATTCGATTTGGGAAGGTTTTTGGCACAAGATTCCTATTTGGAATAGGTCTTAATTGTGTATAAAAACCCCAATTCGGCCAGACCATATTGACAAGTTTTTGTGAGTCTCAAAGAGTTTGAGAGAGATATTATTTTGTTCTAAGATATCCTTGATTGAGAACAAAATAATTCACAAATAAATTCAATATAGTTCTTTTATTATATTGTGAAAGTGTGTTTCATATATTGGTCTAGCAACCAAGATCAAAGATCTTTGATATTCGTTCGAAGTGTGGATACCGCTAGAGGGTGAAAATCATCATCTTCAAAGTTCGTGTTCAAGCTTGTGATCGTGATCAAGTCTTCAAGTTTCTCCACCAAAGACCAAGAGAAAATTCATAGTCATCAAGGGTTAGTTATTCCTCTATTCATCTTGTTGTATTTGATTTAATCATATGAACGGATCCATGGCTTTGGGTTTCTTAAAATTTTAATTGCTAAA